>CM026565.1:2208757-2657412 GCA_015143295.1 Tetracentron sinense | reverse complement strand
TATAGGGTGACATTCCACGACGTTTTATACCGATATCAATTATGGCGTTTTTAAAACGCCGCGAATAGTCATGACATAAAAAAAAATGAAAATATTTTTTCTATTTTTTTAAACCTGTTTTGTACCTGTCAATAATATAAATTTTTTTTTTACCTGTCAACAATATTTTTTTATCTGTGTTGTACCTTTCAATAATATAAAATAAACAAAATAGTGTCCATAATGACATTATATATAAAAAGAACCAAAACCTACATGGAAATCAGTATAAAATAAATACATCCAATCACATGTAATAATACAATACACATGTCTATAAAAAAAGTGTTAATAAATCGTATTCCAACTATCTTCATCTCATTGGTTCCCTCCCGCACCTCTAAAACTCGACAGGTGTGTGCTCCCTGCTCCCTCCTACAACACAATTAAATAAAATTATTTATTAGAATATTGAAATGATAAAATTTACAGATTTCATAATTAATATGCAAAGAAAGTTCAAAAAATATATTGATTAAATAGTAAAGTCACTAGGAAAGAACTCAGGTTTAAGCATGTACATGATTAGGTATCTTAGACTGAAAAAAGTTGGAGAGACAGTCTCTGAATATAGCTAGAGAGGATCCACATCTAATGTTGTACTGGCACATCATGTCAGTGGTTACTAATATGATACCATGTTGAATTTTAGGCAACCAGCTCAGTTGCTAATCCTTATTCAAGGTGGGGGCAAAATACACTGTATCATAAGTGTGGCTCATTACTATCACAATCTTTAGTAGATTATGATTATATTTAGCATGGCATTTAGAACTTACAAGTAAAATCATTCATAGACCACAATTTTACAGTCTATAAGACACGGACTGGAGACCACCCCCATAACAGCAATAGTCAGTCTCACTGAGAGCGTCTCTACCACACACATAGTATGCATGCTTATCGATACTCATTACCCATTTAAGACATTTAAGAGAGAGAGAGAGAACCTTAGTTTCAGGAGGTGCAGTATTAGTAGCGATAGACATGCACAAATGCTGCCTAACCATCTTAGCAAGGTCAAATAATCAAAACACTTGTGTCAAAAGAAATTGGCATACAAGTGGATATCATGTCTAAAATCTCTGCCAAGATGGACAAGGCTTAAAAGGTCTTGGCTCACGACTTATGCAAATCTCCCACCTGGACTAATCAGGGACTAATAAGGGAACTCCTTCATATCACATTGGATTTTGATTCTGGTTCGGTGATTCGTTTGAAGTTTTTGTGTGAGGAATTCCGATTTTTGGTCGATTTGGGACCTGAATTAGGGGGTTTGAAATCATGTTGTCAACGGTGTTGCCCTCTAGGGCTACTCGTAGCTCACTGGAGGAAATGCTGGATTCCATCCGGCAAAGAGACGACAGCCTAAGGATGTACCACCAGCATTGCCTGCTCGTCCGACTTCGAAGGCTCGGCTTCCATCGGCGAGAAGGTCGTTGCCCGGTAACTTTAAGATTGGTGTCGATGCTCTTGAGTGCCTGCCTAATGATTCCAAAGAGAAGGATGAGAAAAAGAGGGATCAATGTTTCACCAGGGAAGATGAGGAATCAGGCTTCAAAAGTGGCGATTCTAGGAGGAAAAAGATGAAGGCAGAGACACCTGCCGAATCACCCTATGTTAGGAAGTCAGAAGAGGAGAGTTATGTACAAGGATTGGAGGAAACTGATGATTTGAATCTCAAGGATGCAACTTCAACCTTGCCCCAATCGACTGAAGAATTTGAGTGGGGTGGCAACATCAGTTTTGTTCTGAAGAAGGTACCCTATCCTATGCTTTGTGTAAATTGAATATCCCTAATAAACAAGAGAAATGATAACTAATTTGTTAAGATTTATTCATCCCTCGGGTTATCTATCTAATCTTGATTTTTAGAAAAAAATTTATATAATATTTATCACAATTTAGTTAAGCTTAATCAAGTTTATAAAAGGATTAAAAGGGACATCTAATTACTTAAACTAAAATCAACACCAGAATTTTAATTAGTAAAAAAAAACTAACCATAGTTAACATGCTGACTTACAAATTAAACTAATCATATAGTATATTAAAGCTAACCACATTAACTCTACCAACAACTAACAGATTTTATGTAGGAGGATGGCAAGGTGGCCACAGCAGTCTGGGCGTGCGGCAACTGGATGAAGGCATATGTCATTGTTGGCGTATAGAGCTAGGGGCAGCTGCTATTTGGTGTGTTTGATGTAGGAGGATGGCAAGGTAGTTGCTTGCTGCTACTGGGTATGTGACAGAGGGTCATACATGGGCTGTTTGGAAACTGAACTGGGGATGTTTGAGGTGATATTTTGGGCCTGCACAGGTGCTACCCTCGGCTATAGGTGGGGCAATTGCTGCTGTATGGACTGAACAAAGGGGATAAGGGGCAGCTCTAATGGAATATCTGACACCAGAGCACCTAATATGGCTGCTGCGTTTTAATAAAACATGTGTCAACTAACTTGACCATCTACACAATCATATATATGCATGCATGCTTCTTATCATCATCAACTCCTCTTCTAATGGGTGGGGTGTTCCTATCCCATTCAGGAATGCATAATCCCCAGAAGTCAATAACTCAAGTGTTTTGTTCCATTTCAAGGAAATTTTGGCAGCATTTCTCTATGATTCTCCAAGTACACGACTTAGACTAGGGGCAAACATGCATGCCACATTGTCTAAGTATGTACCCAGAGAACAAGAGAAACGACTGACAAAATTTTCCTCAATTTGGACCAACCATGAGCAACTAACTACACTGGAGATTATGCATTCCCAAACTGTCCAACCGGACAATTCAAGAATCATATACAGACAAATACATTTTATGACAAACAAGACCGAAAAGTTGTTAACCAGCATTTAGCCCCGCAAGAGAACTAAACGTCATAGTTTACAACTAATCCGTCCAAATAGGTGATACAAGAAATGCACTTGTCACACAATGATTCTTGAACGGGAGATCTAAGGTTTAATGCATGCATGAGTATGAACTTAAGCCAACATAGTCAATACTTAGTAAATAAACACTTTTAATTAGCAGTTTAAACATTTAACATAGACCACAAGGTAGAAGTTATACGACGACTAATACTCGCAACTATTTAGTACCTACATGAATTCATATTTAGTAATTGATAATGCACTAAATAGGCAATCTGTAAATTATACATTCCTAATTGACAAAGATTCACACAACTATTTAGTAACTCGAACAATTTTTATTTTTTAAGAAAACAAAGATTCACACAAACCAACTGGAAACCCTAGGGGTGGGTGAACCTTACCCACGGTTAAGGGGTGTCAAAGGAGACATGTGGCAACCTCTAGCGGTGATAACCGGATTTGCCAAATCCGGTTATTACCGTAGAGGATTTGACTCCAAAAGAATACCGAGTAATAGTGGAGACTTAGACAGTCCATGTTGCATTTCTCATTTCGCAAGTTATTTTCATTGGGTAATGTATGTATTAGGCAGGAGTCTTTGTAGGTGTATCGGTATTGCAAAGATGGCTAGGTTTAGATGATCATTTAGCTGTCCTAGCTAACGTGCACCAATAGTTGTGTCTCCCTCTTCCCTCTTTCATATCTACACCTTTAAACGCGGATATCGCTACATCTTTCAAATTGCTTCAGTACTTGAAGCATGGAAGGCTTTGGAGGAAACAATGCTATAATGGAAGTAATTCTATTTAAAATAAAAACATAAAGAAGGCTATTAGAGCAAAAGCTCTGAACTAGCAACACAAATCAATGCAGGGTTGGTTCAAAAGAGGGAAGAGCTAGCCTGTTTTGAGCAGAAATATAGGAGAGTATATCATTGGTGTACTTGGAAAGACGTTGAATTTAGGTGTGTTTGTGTGGGATTTTCTGCTTGAATTTAGGTCTATCCCATATCACTAAATCCGGCCTTTACTAATTTGCAATTTGGAATTCTTTTCTTCAGTTTGATCTTTGTCTTGATACGAATCTCAATTCATTTTTGTGTTTTTGAATTGAAATTTAGGAATACCCTGATTCATTTTTGCTTAAAAACTCTCATCACACCTTTCTGTGGAAATATTGAGGAACATGTATTGAGAAATTGGTATTGAGAAATTGTTGAAATCAACATAGTCGAGAGCACAAAGTATGTTTCTAAATATCACCTTAACATGAGCAAATAAAAGAGAAAAATAGAAACCTAGTTATTTAGCTGAAATTTAGAATCATGCTCTCAACAATAATTCCCTATTCAACAAAAATCACAATCAATGGTAATCACCAAGACTAGTATTTATATCATCTACAGTCTATTCAGTAAACGCCCAAAATCATATCTTTGGTTAATCTCGCCATAACTGAGATCCTCCACAGAGACAAGTAGGTGTTTTATTTTAAGGATCCATATTCCATATTTAAGTGGGAAAAGAGAAAAAATCCAAACACCGAGCCCTTACTACTCCGAACTGAAACAAATAACAGATAAACCCTAACTGAGACATCTAACAGTTAGGGCACCATTAACAAGATCAAAATAAGAACCTACAATACATTTTAAAAACTCAGCCAAAAGCAGACCAAAATCAGATTTCCAGCACAAAAAGCAAAAAACGAGATTTTCAGCTTGTTCAGGTTACCTATTGCGCAAAACCTATAGAGATTTGCAGAGAAGAAGATTAAAAAAATGAAAAACCCCTTTTGTTGTCATCGAGATTGAAGATGGAAAATGAAGAAATGGAAAATGATGGATCATAAGATTTTCATTCCTCAGAAAACGTAAATTAATCGAATTAGTAAAAACCGAAAAAATCAACCTTGAATATAAATCGAACAATCACGATACTGATCTATTCATTTTTTTTTCTATCACTAGTAACGATCCATATCAAAATACAGAATAGCATAATTGCGGAACAAATTTAGTAATACAAACCCAAACCCTAAGAAAAACCAGATTTCAGCCCTTTTCCGAAGCAAATCGACCGAATCAGGCTATAAATCTCAAAGCTTAGCCGTAGAAACAGCAAAACAAATCAGATCTAAACGATATGCACATCTAAGGTTTGAAAAACCTTAAGAAGTGCTACGAATTCGAGATCAGAAGGAAAAATGAAAAAAATCATGAATCGCAAAGGGGGGCTCTGTCATCTTAGCAGACCGCTGTGACAAGCAACATTTGGTGAATACTATATATTTTGAATTTGTAGATAAAATACCACCCAACAGATTCCCATTGACACATGAAATGAAGTAAAAATGCCTATTTGGGTAGACGAACATGCAGATATAAAGCATGTTACGTCCCTTCGTGCAAGAAATTCGATATCCAGTGCATTAAGTTCTTTCCCATTCATAGTTGAATAATAATTAATTCCGAGAACAGTGTAGACTATAGCTAGAAAAAAATGATTTTTTTTTCTTTTGTGCCCAATCACAGAGTATACCTCACACAATTTCTTCCATCAGACAAGCACTGCAAATATATCATTCCATCGGAAGATAAAACCCTAAAAATCATCCAAAAGCCAAAATAGGAAGAAAAAAAAACCTTATTTTTACAATATCTAGTTATTATTACAAGAACATCGTTGCTCAAACCCTAGAAATCATCAAAAGCTCCACATTTGAGAATCCAACACCATGTGAAGAAACGAGAACAATGTAACAAACAGCTAAGAAAGCTTACCTGGAGAGAGATACTCGGGGTTGAAAAGCTCGATAATGGCGGATTTGGGATTTGGGAATTCAGAATCAGATCTATACAGATCGACTGGTACGCATGTTTTCATTTTCGCACCTTGGATTTCACAGATCGTCTATGAAATTTGCAGAGAAATGGGGAAGAAGAGATTTTTTTTTTTTTTTTTTTGACGATTCGAGCCAATCGGTTTTTGACGATTCGAGCGAGCAGATCTCAGGGAGCTGTCCTCCACAAATTGATTCCCGATTCCGTCCAAATAAGAAGACCTTTTTAATTACCAAAAAACAAAAATTATGGGTCAGGCGTGCATTCATCCCTTGCTACATAGGGATAAAAACGGTGATAAAAAGAGGGGCGAGAAACTAGGAGAAGTCATAAAACAGGGGAGAAACTAGAAGAAGATTAAAAAAAATACCTCAGTTCCGGCGATGTTGGACGGTCGGAGATGAATGGCGGAGATAACAACCAAAACCCTTTGTTTTTTTTTTGTTTTTTTTTTCTGAAAACTAAAGGAGCCGAAGGCTGAGCATGGCCGGAGAAGGTGACCAGAGCTTGGAGCACGGAGCAGGGGAGCCGGAGAAGGTGGCCGGAGCTTGGAGCACGGAGCAGGGGAGCCGAAGCAGAGAGGAAGGGAAAAAATGGAGGGAAAGAGATGAGGGAAAGGCTCGGGACCTAAAACCCCAAATACGAGGCTTTTCACGGCGTTTTCTTAAAAACGCCATAAAAGGCCCTTTACTACCGCCTCGATTTGGGAATTTCGGCAAGGCTTCCGCGGCATTTCTTTTAAAAAATCTGTCATAGATTCCCCAACAACGGCATTTTTTATAAAACGCCGTAAAAAAGTCTTCCCGCCACCTCATCAGCGGCATTTATATAGAAACGCCATGTTTTAATGCCTTTCGAAGCGTTTTTTATTAAACGCCGTTAAAAAATTGCCACTAAAGCCCTATTTTTTTGTAGTGACAGTATTAGATATTATCCCGTAAGCTTATAACATATTGGAAGTGGAGGGACGCATCTGTAAACAAATCTTGAGATAGAATTACCTGCAAGTAATTCTCTATTTTGGAGGTTAATCACATTGTGTTAATGGACATTATTGTGATTGGTGGAAGTCCAGGGATATAGATAAAATTCTATAATCCTAAGGAGTGATAGGAAAGGTGTTTCCTAGTAACAATGCTTTAACCAAACGGTTGAGTACTTGGTCCCACAATCAGAAATAGGAGATCCCTTTAGATCCCACACACAAGGACATTCTTAAAGTATTTAATTTAATTATTAATTAAATTAATTAATTTCTCTAAATGATCACTATATGGTATAGTGAAGCTCTATAAGGTGGAACACACTAGATGTGAAAAACCAAATGGGTAGGACCATTGGGGATTTTGATAAAAGATCAAAGAAGACCAAATAGGGTTTGGAACCCTCTAAGGGGCATGTGGGAGTGGGGCCCACCTAGGGTGGGACGCCCACTTCAAGGAGGATATTAATTCTTTAATTAGTTTCTAAGTAAAGACCTTATTGGATAAGGTTAGTTAGTAGTTATTTAGTTACTAATTAAAGATTCCCTAATTGTTAGGGATTCTATTAATTTGTTACTAATCATTAATTAGTTAGTTACTAATTTAGATTCCTTATTGGATAAGGATATGGTTAGTTAGTTACTAATGGATAAGGTTAGTTTCTATTTATGATTAATCCTAATTAATTAGGAGAAATCAATAAAGGAAACAATTGAGGAATCCTTATTGGATAAGGTTTAGGAGACTTGGGTTGCAAGCAACCCAAGATACCTAATATAGAGGTGGACGTCCAAGGCTTTAGGACACAAGAAATTTCCAGATTTTCTCTCCCTCTCCTCTCCTCTCCTCAATCTCACGTCCTCCCTCTCTCCCTTGAGTTGTACTGCCCCTCTCTCCCCCTTTTCTTCTCTTGTATTCTAGTTGAGAATTTCAAGAAGAAAATGAAGGTTCTTGATAATAAAGATTGGATCTTTATTTCAAGATTCAAGAGCTGGAATATTTGGAAGGGTCATTAGCTTCAATTAGAGAAAACTTTAAAGAAAAAGAAGGTTCGTGTGGATTGCGAAGGAGACTTGACACTTGTGAAGTTTTGCCGGTCTATCGTGGATTTGACTTATCAATTTCAAAGTCGCAAAGGTGATGTGATTTTAATCTTCATTGAATAAAATCAATTAGAATCTTAGTCAGATCTTGAGTTCGATGTATGCCCCCCAAGAACTGTTTTTCTAAAATTAAAAAGAGGCATACTTTCAATTGTGTGGTTTGTGAATCAAGGTTGTATTATGCATTATCGTTCCGCCAGGTCTTCTGTCAACTTCACGTCGAAGTTGACATATCTACTTCCCGCCGAAGCTAGTCTCCTTGGCTTCTTGGGGAAGTAAGGAAATTGCCTTCTTACGAATTTTTACTTCCACATGAAGTCAAATAAAAAATGGTAAACCAAACATTAATTATCAACTTTTGCTTCGCAAAAGTTAGAAGTTGCTGAAAAAGTCTATCGAAACGACACCTTATAATTACTTCATATTTACTTTGAAGAGTCAATTTTTTTTCCCCAGAATATGCTCTTGATTTTGAAGATTCTAATATTTTTAGACTTGATATAAACTACTCCCTAGTAGAAGAGGAAGAAAAGAAGGATTTTTTTTCAATACACTTGGGGTATCTATTGTTACAATACCCATATATCCCAACCATCCAATCTAAAGATGGACGGTTTGGGATGTTTTACAAGTTGGTTAATGAGTAAAGTGTTTTTTGCATGTTTTTTTATGCAAACAGGTTGCATAATAGGTAACTGGTGAGGATCCTGCGTGAAAGAATATCAAAACCAGTTGGAGGGAACGTGAAAACTGAGTTCTCTCTCTTTTGAAGTCCATTTGGTTTCTTGTCATAGAGCTCTCTCTCTCTTTGCTCTCTCTCTCTCAAGTCCATTTGGTATTGAAGGTGGAGAGGAGAAAGTTTCTTGTTACAGTGTCTTTCTCACTTTGCTCTCTCTCTCTTGTTACAATATTGGTGTTCTTCCTTTGAATCACATTTCTCTCTCTCAACCCCATTTGTTATCCAAGGTGGTGGGACAATGTAGATGATGGTGAGCACTAAACCTCCTTATTCTTCTTCCTATTTTACTCCTTTAGAAGGACAAACATGTTTTTTGAGGGAAAATTAGGTGTGAGCACTAAATTGTTATTTGTATTCTGAATAAAAATATTTATTTTTACTCCTTAGTCTAATTACAAACTCATTTAGAGGAGACAGACTTTAAAATTTAGGGGAAATTAGGGTTAATAATGATCATTTGTTTTCCATTGTTATGGATATAGTTGTACAATCATTTATCAATACTGGTTTGAGATTAATGAAATAGAAATGCTACATTTAAGTCTCAATGTTCCATATATGCAAGGTTGTGGTTAATAATGTTAAAATATCAAAATCTCCACGTGTTGCAACTATTCTTATGTTCTAGAAAATTTGAAGTTATTGCAATTGGGCTAAAAAACTTGTATTAATGAAAATATGATAACCTGGTTGTTGAAATAAAAAAGACATTGAATGATTCGGAAATTGATGATCTAGAGAGGCTTAGAACACTAAAAAAGTGTTTTTACTCTATGGACAATATAGTTGGAGTTATACATCAATTGTACCCTCCTCAATAGAGTTGCACCCAAGGGTATTTTCACTCATTGGGATACATTAAAGTCTTTCATCAGAAAAAATGGGGTCATAAACCGAAGTTGGACTGTTAATGTCAACTTCGGTGTGTTCACGAGGCGTTAGGGCTACTTGGAGTTGCACCTCAATTGCATCCTCCTCAATAGAGTTGTACCCAAGGTTTTCTCACTGCTTGGGATGCATATAACTCTTTCATTAGAAAAAATAGGATCATATTTAAGGAAAAACCGAATTTAGACTCTTAATGTGAACTTCAATGTGTTTACGAGGCCTTAGGGCTACTTGGAGTTGCAACTCAATTGTACCATCCTCAATAGAGTTGCACTCAAGGCTATCTTCCTTTTTTTGGATATATTTAAGCCTTTCATTAGAAAAAAAGAGGTCATCTTTACGGAAAAACCAAATTTAGACTCTTAATGTCAACTTCCGTGTGTTTATGAGGCCTTAGGGCTAGTTCGAGTTGCACCTCAGTTGCCCCTCCTCAATAAAGTTACACCCAAGGGTTTTTCCACTTCTTGTGATATATTGAAGCCTTTCATTAAAGAAAATTGGATCATATTTAAGGAAAAACCGAAGTTAGACTCTTAATGTCAACATCGATGTGTTCACGAGGCCATAGGGCTACTTGGAGTTGCAACTCAGTTGTACCCTCTCCAATTGAGTTGCACCCAAAGTTTTTTTACTCCTTAGGATATTTAAGCCTTTCATCATGAAAATGGGGTCATCTTTAAATAAAAACTGATTTTGAACTCTTAATGTCAACTTCGGTGTGTTTAAGTGACCTTAGGGCTACTTTGAGTTGCACCCTCCTCAATAGAGTTGCACTTAAGGTTTTTTTCACTCTTTAGGATACATGTAACCCTTTCATAAAAACAAATTGGGTCATCTTTAAAGAAATTCAAAATTTGGACTCTTAATGTGAACTTCAGTGTTTACGATGTCTTAGGGCTACTTGGAGTCGCACCTCAGTTGTACCCTCCTCAATAGAGTTGCACTCAAAGGTTTTTTTCACTCTTTGGCATATATTGAAGCCTTTCATAAATGAAAATGGGGTCATCTTTAAGGAAAAACTGAATTTGGACCTTAATGTCAACTTTGGGTGTTTACGAGGCGTTAGGGCTACCTGGAGTTGCACCTCATTTGCACCCTCCCAATAGTGTTGCACCCAAGGTTTATTTCATTCATTGGGATACATTTAAGCCTTTTATTAGAAAAAATAAGGTCATCTTTAAGGAAAAACGGAATTTGGACTCTTAATGTCAACTTCAGTGAGTTCACAAGGCCTTAGGGCTACTTAGAGTTGCACCTCAATTACACTTTCCTCAATAGAGTGGCACCCAAGATTTTTTTCACTCATTGAGATACATTTAAGGCTTTTATTAGAAAAAATAGGGTCATCTTTGAGAAAATTCAGAATTTGGACTCTTAATGTGAACTTCGATGTATTTACGAGGCCTTAGGGCTAGTTTGAGTTGTACCTTAATTGCACCCTCCTCAATAGAGTTGTACCCAAGAGTTTTTTCACTCCTTAGGATATATTGAAGCATTTTCAAAGAAAAATGGATAATCTTTATGGAAAAACCGAAGTTGGATTCTTAATGTCAACTTCGGTATGTTCACGAGACCTTAGGGCTACTTGGAGTTGCACCTCAGTTGCACCATTTTAATAGAGTTGCACCCAATGAGTTTTTACTCCTTGAGATACATTTAATCATTTCATTAGAAAAAAATGGGGTCATCTTTAAGGAAAAACCGAATTTGGACTCTTAATGTCAACTTCGGTGTGTTTACGAGGCGTTAAAGCTACTTGGAGTTGCACCTCAGTTGTACCCTCTTCAATAGGTTGACCCAAAGGGTTTTTTCATTCTTTGGGATATATTAAGCCTTTCATTACTGAAAATAGGGCCATCTTTAAGGAAATTCTGAATTTTGACTCTTAATGTAAACTTCGGTGTGTTTACGAGGCCTTAGGAGTAATTTGAGTTGCACCTCAGTTGCTCCCTCCTCAATAGAGTTACACCCAAAGGTATTTTCACTCATTGGGATACATTAAAGTCTTTTATCAGAAAACTTGGGGTCATCATTTAGGAAAAACCGAATTTGGACTCTTAATGTCAACTACGGTGTGTTCACTAGGTCTTTGGGCTACTTGGAGTTGTACCTCAGTTGCACCTTCCTCAATAGAGTTGCAAGTAAGGGTTTTTTCACTCCTTGGGATATATTGAAGTCTTTTATCAGTAAATATGAGATCATTTTTAGGAAAAACCGAATTTGGATTCTTAATGTCAACTTCAGTGTTTTAAAGGCCTTGGGCTACTTGGAGTTACACCTCAGTTGCACCCAAGATTTTTTCATTCCTTGTGATGCATTTAACCGTTTCATCAGAAAAAATTGGATCATCTTTAAAGAAATTCAGAATTTATACTTTAATGTGAATTTCGGTGTGTTTACGAGGCCTTAGGGCTAATTTGAGTTACACCTCAGTTGCTCCCGCCTCAATTTATTTTGAGTACTTTCTTTGAAGTTGTGCCAGATTGCACCCTTGTTGTAGCTTTGTTTACTCAATTGCATTATCTTGTGTTATTCTTATAGTTTTGGTGTCATTATCAAAGTTTCTATACTCTCAATAAGCTTTTTGTTGTTGCACTCTCATGATACACTTGCACTCTCAATAAGTTTTATTTACTATGTCAACTTCATCGGATAAAGAGCATTTTGCAATGATAAGTTACTTTGTTGTACCTGTGGATATTGTTACATGCTTGATGAGGTGTTGATGACTTAGTGATGTATCTTATATTTTCTTTGTGTTGCTGCAGATCTCAGTTGTAAAAGTGGTGAAACATGGCAAGGCCGTCTACTCACTATGACATTGATGATGATGATGTTGTTGATCTCCATAACGAGCCATCTCTCGGTGATTTTGTCAATGGTATTAAGTATATAGCTGTTATGGAACTTGAGTTTGCATCAGAAGCGGAAAGTCATGAATTCTACAACTCATGTACTAGGAGCATGGGGTTTAGCACATGAAAGGACAATGTTGTACGCCTTAGAGCTGATGTTATTGCCTCACGGTGGTTTGTTTGTTTGAGAAGAGGGCACATATTAAAAAAAAAACATGGAACTTGATGGTAGAATGCGTAAGCCGAGACCCTTGTCTAGATGTGGTTGGTAATGCATCATTGGTCATAAATTTGGACAAAATCACAGGACGATGGAAAGTGAAGGAATTTAAACCCCGAACACAATCATCAGTTTGCACATCCTGCAGAAGTCAATCACTTAAGTCACATAGAAGAATGGATGAGGTTCAAAAAGCATAGATAGAGGCACTAGTAGATTATGGCATAAGGACTAGACAAGTAATTGACTTAATGTTAAAAAATGCTGGGGGTTACAAGAATTTGGGTTTTACCTAAATGGACATGTATAATCAAGTGAATTGGCAGAAACGGGAAAAACTTGAAGATAGTGACGTGCATTTAGTCATGGAATACATGAAAACAAAGAAATTACTGATCCAAAGTTTATTTGCAAGCACCTAATTGATGAAGAGGGCCGACTGTTTCACATATTTTGGGCAGATAGTTAATGCTAAGTGGACTATGAGGCCTTTGGCGATGTTGTGACATTTGACTCAACGTACCGGACAAATCGGTACATGCCTTTTGTTGCTTTCGTCGGAGTGAACCCATCATCGCAACAATTGTTTGTTTGGATGTGCCTTATTATCCAATGAGACAACTGATTCATTTTGTTGGGTATTCAACTCCTTCCTGACAACAATGAATGGTAAAGAGCCCAAAGCCATTATCACTAATGGAGACCACGCGATGCGCAATGCTATTCAATATGTTTTTCCTCGAACACGCCATCGATTGTGTCAGTGGCATTTAAAGAGGAATGTGTTATCCAACATCCACAAAAATGGGTTCTTGAAAGATTTTGAGGAGTGCATGAAATCTGGGGAGACAACTCAAGAGTGGGAGGAATCATAGGCTGCCCTCCTTGAAAGTCACAGTTTACAAAACAACACATGGGCAAAGAAATTGTACAAAACAAAGAGTTATGGGTGGACCCTGACCTTCAAGGCCACTACTTTGCTGGGATGTGATCTACACAACGCTTAGAAAACATGAATGCCGTATTTCGAAAGGTTTTTGATCGTCACACACCGTTGTTCCAATTTATTGAGTTGTTCGATAAAGCAATCAGACGAATTCGAGAGGCAAAAAGCACGCGAGGATTGCATTACAAATCAAACTGCACCGGTGCTCCTTAGCAACATGGAATCCTTAGAGTGCCATGCATCACAGATTTACACGGCCAACATGTTCAAGGTTGTGCAACAGGAGTTGCTAAATAAGGGGAAGAATGTGATTGTGGCAGTTGAGGAATTTGAGGGTAATCCTAGGTACATTGTGTCAATATATGAAATTCCCCAGCTGAGATATCATGTTGACTTTAATACGACATATAAAACTTCAAGTGCACATGCTCATTGTTTGAGATGGTGGGGATCCCTTGCAGCCACATTATGACAATTATGAAGGTGGAGCAATTGACAAAGTTACCTAACTCCATTATCATGACACGTTGGACAAAAATGGCAAAAGGGGGCATCCCGTCTGGCGGCGGTGATATGTATAGAGCACAGATTCCCCGAAGACAATTCGCCATCGAAACTTAGTAAACACTTGCAACCGCCTCTCTCTTGTTGCTACAGAAAGTAAAGAATCATACGATGATACGATGTGCGTCATAAGTCAACAAATGAAGAGAGTGTGTATCAATGAAGATGTAAGCGAACAAGAAGAAAATCGTGGATTTCCCATTAATAAGAATGTTGATGCTATCAGGGATCCTGTAAGGGTGCGAACTAAGGGACAAACTTGTAAGAGATTGAAGTCCCATTTGGAGAAGAAAAAAAAGGAGGTGTAGCCTATGCCGAAAAGAAGGCCACACTTGACCAAAGTGTCCTAACAAAGGTGATGATATCGAAGACAATGCTTTCCAATAAGAGCCAACTACCCTTGAGCCTATTTTGGAGTCCACTCAAGTGCCCGGTGGTCACCAAGTTCCACCACCGCCTCGCACATATTGTATGCCGCTTATTCCACCATAATTGGACCATATCACCCTTACATGTACACACTTGGTACGCAACAAGTTCCACACCATTTCCGTCATCAGGCGCATTTTCCCATTACATGTACCCAACATACTGGACTCAACCTCTATAAGCAATGATAGCGAAGGTTTTTTTGTGTTTTTTGAACATATGACAATTGAAGAACACCTTGTAATGTCTGTGAAGAATTTTTGAACATATGATAATCAAAGAACACCTTGTAATGTATGTGAGAATTTTTTGAACATATGACAATGAAAGAACTCTTTGTAAATTTGGAGAAGATCATTGTGTTGCCTTAATGAACATATGACAATCAAATTACACATTCTAATTTTGGAGAACATTTTCATGTTATTTTGAACATATGATAATCAAAGAACGGTTTGTTATTTTGTTATTTTGTAGAGCGTTGTTATTGCCGGTGTGTTTACTCAGGCTTTGTCTATACCCGAATGGGAATTACAGAAGAGTTGATAAAACCCCTTGTTTTTGGGGCTCCATGGCTACACCTTAGTCGTACTCTCGGTAAAAAATTTGTGCCCAAAAAATAATTGACTATTTTTTAAGAAGTGGGAATGGAAGGTCGCAATGTTGGTCTGTAGTTGGAATAAATTTGTGAAAAAAAGTGAAAGTAGTCAAGCGGGTATTCTTACTCACTCACGTGACGTAGTAAGTCAGCCATCAATTAGTGTTCCCAAGCTACGCTAACTAATATCTATCTCAAGCCTTCAGCCTCACCCCAACAGTCTTCAACCCTTGTAATTTCCTCTGTTCCTCATTTGAGAGCTTTATATATAGTTTTTGGATAAATAACATAACGCTTTTATTCTCAATGCTTCACCAAGGGTAGCAACTACGAGTCGAGACCTCTTCGATTTGTGCACTTTAGTGTACACCAACCAACACGGGTGTTAAACATGGATTAAGAACAAAGAGAGCAGTTCAATTCAGAAATAAATTATTAGCCAATGACGATTCTGATATGAAACCCCGACTCATCTGACTCATCTTACCGGAGCAATGCATCACCTGGTCCTTAAATGGGTTAACAGTCCTCAATTGCCAACTGTTCAACCTCAAACCTCATCGAGCAATTGAAAAATTTCGAGGAACGCATTAGGCCATCAGGGAATGCAATACAGTCACCATTGACATTCGGTTTCAATTTTAGGCTATTTGGTTAGAATTCTCGCTGAATGTAGCTAAAACATTAAAAAAAAATAATAAGTATATTTGAACCTTTGCTTCTTAAAGAAATTTAAGAGTTAAAGAAATTAGGAAATAATTGGCATTCATTCATCATTTTAAAAGGGGGACATGTCTCACTAAGGTGTAGCATAAAGCTACCAAAAACAATGGGCCATCCCCCTCCTCAACAGTAAAACTATAAAATCAACCCATAATCACAAGTCTGAAACAAAATAAGATGCCCTAGCTAGGAAAGCAAGAAAAACTATCTATCCTAGCCCTTGTCCTTGTCTGGGGCAAAATAAGCCTCCACCATGGTGCGAAGCAGGCGGCGATCCTCAAGGTGGGCCTCCTCGTCGGTGTCATACGAGTCCAAGAATGCGTTCAATCGACGGCTATCCGTGGCATATGTGGCCTGAAAACTGTCAAAGCGAGCACAAAGCTCATCCAGTCGACTCGCAATAGAAGGGACAGCAGCCGGGGATGGGGCAAAAGAGGAGGCTCCGACAGTCTGAGGTGCTGAGGGGACCATCCTAGGTGGGGGTGGGTCATCCGTGCCCATCCGTTTCTTGAAAGCTGAAATACTTCGAAGCCAATCCCTGATATGGTACTTGGGAAGCTCTTCCCATTCTTCTTCATCTTTCAAAATTGCAAAACCCTCCTGAACAAGGAGTTTGGTAGTGAAATTACCAAAATGAAGTTCCCGTTTCTCTGCCTTCTTGTTTCTTTGATGGATCTGCTCTTTGTATACCCTCTCAATGGTGTGGAAAATTGCCTCGACCACATCGACCCAGACCCCCTTGTGAACACAATAAACTGCTTCTAATAGGAGCCAGTGGCACTCGGTTTTGTGGTTAATGGGGTACAAATTCTGGGCGAACACTATATCCACAAACCAACAACGGGCCGGAAGATAGGATCTTCTAGTGCATGTGTAATTGTGGAATTTTCCTCCACACATATCAGATACCATAGACTCGAGGGTAGGGGTGGTGGTTAAGTTGTGAGGGCTGACCAGTGCGGAGGTTGGGTAATTCAGAGCTCGACCTATAGAGGCATGGGTCACAGTGATCGTGTGCCCATCAATAATGGTCTCAAGGGTGGAAGTCTCGCCCTTTATAATATGCATATTCTGGTAAAAGAGATGGACGAGACGAGGGTAAGTCGACCCTGTAGGGGTGAGGAAGTACTGCAGGCCACGCTTTGTAAGCTCAGTCAGGCCGAAGGACGCTTCTGGAATATCCTTGAAAAATTCGAGATCAAAGGTTGCCATTCGATCGATGTTGTAATCGAGGAGGTATGGTTTCGGTTCGGCATGCCAAACCGGTGATAGAGACTACGGAGACTGAGGAGATGGAGGCTATGGAGGTGACTGAGGCGACGGAGGGGAAGCAGGTCGTGCTTGTGGGGCTCGACGCGCACGTTTGGGTCCCATATTTGTAAAAAAAATGATTGAGGCAATTCGACAAACAGTTAGTGTGCCCTTTTTGAAAAGGCAATGCCTATGCTAGTTCGAGCGTGAACAATGGGACCCTTACGGAGACAAGTGAAAACCTGACACAATAAAAGCCTAAGACCCTACCCAAAGCACAAAGCAACCATGGTATCCCAGAATCTGTGAAAACCCATACAACCGTGAGAGAAAGAAATTAGCAAAGAGGGATAAACCAACCTGTAGGATGGAGGCCCAGATGGATGGGTCGGAGAAGCCAAGCGAGAGACACAAACCTTAACTAGGAGATGACAAGATGGGGAAAAGAAGGAGAGAGTGGGAAGAGGAAGAGGGCGGAAGAGAGAGATAGGAGGAGAAAATGGAAACTGCCCGACATTATGTATCTGAGTCCTTCATTTACGATCATTCGTACTCAAGCTACGAATGATCGTAACCTGAACAATGTTTTGCCCCAAAATGGGATTTAATACGATCATGTGTAGTTGTATTATGAATGATCGTAAATTTGACAGAATGTTTGGGCAACAGTTGATGAATTTACGAGCGTTCCTAGGTGTACTATGATCGTTCGTAGGTGTACTACGAATGATCGTAGCTGTAATACGATCGATTGTAAACTACTCAAATTTTACCATAGAATTGCAGATTTTACGATCGTTCGTATAGATTTTACGATTGTTCGTAGGTGTACTACGAACGATCGTAGTACACTTACGATTGTTCATAGGTGTATTATGATTGATCGTAAACTACAAATATTTTGCCCAGAATTGTAGATTTTACGATTGTTCATATAGATTTTACAATCGTTCGTAGGTGTACTACGATCGTTCATAGGTGAATTACAATCGATCGTAAACTACACATATGTTGCCCAGAATTGCAGATTTTGCGATCGTTCGTATATATTTTACGAACGATCGTAAATCATATATTTTTTTTAATTTGGGGGTGGTTTAATTGGACACCACCCCAAACTTGAATCTGACTACGACGGAAAAAACTAAAAATAAATAAAAAGCTAAAAACACTAAGGATTGCAAAACTAAAAATCAACTACTTGGGGGGTGGTTTACTTGGAGACCACCTCAAAGATGATCAAATTTTTTTCATAAAAGGCTTCAATATATCCCAAGGAGTCAAACAAACATTAGGTGCAACTCTACTGAGGATGGTGCAACTCGAAGTACCCATAAGGCCTTTTAAACACACGGAAGTTCACATTAAGAGTCCAAATTCGGTTTTTCCTTAAAGATGACCCTATTTTCAGTGATGAAAGGCTTCAATATATCGCAAGGAGTGAAAAAACCCTTGGGTGCAACTCTATTGAGGAGGGTACAATTGAGGTACAACTCTAAGTAGCCCTAAAGTTTTCTGAATACACCGAAGTTGACATTAAGAGTTCAAATTCGGTTTTTCCTTAAATATGACCTCATTTTCTAATGAAAAGCTTATATGTATCCCAAGGAATGAAAATAACCTTGGGTGCAACTCTATTGAGGAGGGTGTAACTAAGGTGCAACTCGAACTAGCCCTAAGGCCTCGTAAACACACCGAAGTTGAGATTAAGAGTCCAAAATTTTTTTTCCTTAAAGATGACCCAATGTTTTATGATGAAAGACTTTAATATATCCCAAGGAGTGAAAAAGCCCTTGGATGCAACTCTATTGAGGAGGGTGCAACTGAGGTGTAACTCCAAGTAGCCCTAATGCCTAGTGAACACACCGAAGTTGACATTAAGAGTCCAACTTCGGTTTTTTTCTTAAAGATGACCCCATTCTCTTTGATGAAAGGCTTTCATATATCTCAAGAAATGAAAAATCCTTTGGGTGCAACTCTATCGAGGAGGGTGCAATTAAGGTGCAACTCGAACTAGCCCTAAGGCCTCGTAACCACATCAAAGTTGACATTAAGAGTCCAAATTCGGTTTTTCCTTAAATATGACCATATTTTGTCTAATAAAAGTCTTATATGTATCCCAAGGAGTGAAAATAACCTTGGGTAAAACTTTATTGAGAAGAGTGCAACTAAGGTGCAACTCGAATTAGCCCTAAGGCCTCGTAAACACACCGAAGTTCACATTAAGAGTCCAAATTCATTTTTTTCTTAACGATGACCCCATTTTCAGTGATGAAAGACTTTAATATATCCCAATGAGTGAAACAACCCTTGGATGCAACTCTAATGAGGAGGGTGCAATTGAGGAGCAACTCCAAGTAGCCCTAAGGGCTTGTAAACACATTGAAGTTGACATTAAGAGTCCAAATTCGGTTTTCCCTAAAAGTTGACCCCATATTTTTTGATGAAAGACTTCATTATACGCCAAAGAGTAAAAAAATTCTTGGGTGCTACTCTATTTATGAGGGTGCAATTGAGGTGCAACTCCAAGTAGCCCTAACGCCTCGTGAACACACCAAAGTACACATTAAGAGTCCAACTTCGGTTTTTTCTTAAAGATGACCCAATTTTTTCTGATGAAAGATTTAAATGTATCTCAATGACTGAAAAAAACATTGAGTGCAACTCTATTGATGAGAGTGCAACTCTACTGAAGATGGTGCAACTCGAAGTAGCCGTAAGGCTTCTCAAACACACAAATGTTGACATAAAGAGTCCAAATTCGGTTTTTCCTTAAAGAAGACTCCATTTTTGGTGATGAAAGGCTTTAATATATCACAATGAGTGAAAAATCATTTGGTTTAACTTTATTGAGGAGGGTACAACTGAGGTGCAACTACAAGAAGCCCTAACGCCTCATGAACACACCGAAGTTGACATTAAAAGTCCAACTTTGGTTTTTCCTTAAAGATGATCCTATTTTCTTTGATGAAATGATTTAATATATCCCAATGAGTGAGAAACCCCTTGGGTGCAACTCTATTGAGGAGGGTGCAACTAAGGTGCAACTAAGGTGCAACTCGAACTAGCCCTAAGGCCTCGTAAAAATACCAAAGTTGACATTAAAAGTCCAAATTAGGTTTTTCCTTAAATATAACCATATTTTTTCTAATAAAAGGCTTATATGTATCCCAAGAAGTGAAAATAACGTTGGGTGCAACTCTATTGAGGAGGGTGCAACTAAGGTGCAACTCGAACTAGCCCTAAGGCCTCGTAAATACA
Source organism: Tetracentron sinense (assembly GCA_015143295.1). Taxonomy (NCBI): domain Eukaryota; kingdom Viridiplantae; phylum Streptophyta; class Magnoliopsida; order Trochodendrales; family Trochodendraceae; genus Tetracentron; species Tetracentron sinense. Next base: position 2,637,082 of record CM026565.1, on the reverse strand, counting down.
CCGAACTTCACATTGAGAGTCGAAATTCCGAATTTCCTTAATGATGATCCAGTTTTTTCTGATGAAAGGCTTAAATATATCCCAAGGAGTGAAGAAAACCTTAGGTGAAACTCTATTGAGGAGGGTGTAATTGAAGTGCAACTCCAAGGCCTTGTAAACACACCGAAGTTGACATTACGAGTCCAAATTCGGTTTTTCCTTAAAGATGACCCCATTTTTTCTAACGAAAGGCTTAAATATATATCAAAGATAGAAGATAGCCTTGAGTGAAACTCTATTGAGGAGGGTGCAATTGAGTTGCAACTCCAAGTATCCCTAAGGCCTCGTAAACACACCGAAGTTAACATTAAGAGTCTAAATTTTATTTTTCCTTAAATATGACCCCATTTTTTTTAATGAAATGCTTATATATATCCCAAGAAGTGAAAAAACCATGAGTGCAACTGTCACGACCTGACATAAACTTAATATTTCACTAATGAAATTTAAGTGTAAATCCGACCGTGAGATCCTTTTTTCTCATATATTGCGAAAGCGTAAAATACCAAGAGAATTTAAAATTTTTAAACCCTTCTTTTCTTTCCATTCGTAATAGCCATCATATTATATCCATAATTAAAGTTAAGGTTTACATAACCAAATTAATTACATCAAAATGAACATATAACAGCATAATCAAAAGCGACTCCGTCCTTTCTCGAACGTCACTTTTAGGTTGTTCTTTCACCGTTCATTTGGCGACATAAACGGTCAGTGAGCTATGAAGCCCAATAAGAATATTCAATAACATTATGCTAGATAATAAAATAGAATAAGCATAATATAACATTTAATAATAATCAAAATATATTATTAACAATTTTTCAGTATTCCCTTCGTCATTTCTTTTAAACATATTTTACTTGGATCCAATTTATCTTAATCCTGTCTTCCAAGATAATTGCCGATAGGTACACCTCTTTAGGCTCAATCCCTCATTGAGTTTTCATTGACCCATCTGGAGTTTTTGTTTGCCGAACGGCCTTTCTATTCCACACTATTATCTTGAGACCTTTTAAGATAAACATTATTTTATCTTATCCTACCTCTTTAGATAATCGCCGATAGGTACACCTCTTTAGGCTCAATCCCTCATTGAGTTTTCATTGACCCATCCTGAGTTCTTGTTTGCCGAACAGTCTTCCTATTCCGCACTATTATCTTGAGGCATTTTTCTAAATAAACCTTATTTTATCTTTTCATTATTATCTTCTTTCTACCTCTCTAGATAATCGCCGATAGGTACACCTCTTTAGGCTCAATCTCTCATTGAGTTTTCATTGACCCATCCTGAATTTTTGTTTGTCGAACGGCCTTCCTATTTCACACTATTATCTTGAGGTCTTTAAGATAAGGGTATTTATCTTTTCCCTGCCTTCTCATTAAGACATTTTAAGATAATATTTTCATATACATCATAACATTATGATCGTATAACTTTGATTCTAATTATCTTTATTTTAGCTATCTCATGACTATAATTTCATAACTTAAAATCATCACTTTCCATATACTTTAATTACATTCATTTCCTTATCATAGCATGTAATATATATATAAAATGTAACATACTATTATAGTATCATCATTTTATCTCATTAACATGTTACATAATATCTTCTTATTATTTTTCTAGCAATTCCATATAAAATTATTATACTATTTTTCTTAAGAATTTCAATACAATATCATCATATCATTCAAAGTTTTACCATAGTATTATTATACTAATTTCTAGTATTCCTTATACTATTTTCTAGAAATTTAACATAGTAATACCATGCTATTTTCCAGTATTTCTTATACTAATTTTAGAAATTTAACATAGTAACACCATACTATTTTCAAGAATTTTATCATAGTAACACCAAACTATTATCCATAAATATAGTAGGATATTCATCATTTTTACTAACCTTCATTCTAAAATATTATCTAGAATAATATCACCGAATATCATTTACACTTTTTACCGAAACCGAAGTAGGGCTTGGCACGATCCCTTTCATCTTTCCTTTCTTTCTTTCTTCTTTTTCTCTTTCTTTCCCCTTTATTTTATTCTTCTTTCTTTCCTCTTTTTATCTTTCCTTTCTTTCTTCTTTCTTTCTTCCTTTTCTCCCTTGCTCTCTAACTATTCCCTCATGGTTTGGACGTTCACTTGGAGTGAGGCACAAGGGTTGGGTGTGTGGTATATATAGGCAAAGGGTCATGGCCTATAATAATTATTGGTTCCCACCCCTTACTTACCCATGGTTCATAAATTGGAAGATTCACTTCACCATTCCTAACCGTATTTATGTATACATTAATTAAGTTCATGGGTTAGGTTCATGAATCCTATTAATCCATGAATACATTAATTACTAAGTTCATGAATCACTAATTTAGATTTAAGGATCTTATAAATTCATGAATATATTGCCTAGGTTCATAGACTAAATTCATGTATAAATTAATTTAGACTCATGGTTAGGTTCATTAACCAAAGTGGTTAAATCTCAAGATACCCAAGAGGTGGGCGTGAACTACTCTCAATGTTGTGAGACATTTGTTCAATCTCTCTTAGCTTCTTAGTGCATTGAACATGATTAAATCCCTTAATCTCTTTTTACTTTTCTAGGATAATGCACTTGATTTAATAACCTTATCTTGTGATATTTCTCACATAGTCCTCATCTTGGATGTTCCACTTGAGGTATTGCCATGTGGCACTTGCCACATGTCATCATCTTAACTCATGTTAAATTCATATATTTCTCTTTAATGAGTTCATGCTACTAACTAACTAACTAACTAACTAAGGTGAGGTATCAACCTTAGTTGACAATAGGTGGGCGTGAGCATAGTTATAGGCATGACAATTTGATTCATCCCACTTACATTTTCTTAACTCATCATCATTCATGATTATCTCATTCATGATTAACTAACCATTGTGGGTGTTACCCTAGTTAACATAGGTGGACGTGAATACTTTCCATGTTAAGAGACCTTTGGTCTTCCTCCTTCTTTGGTTCATGGACCTCTTAAATGAAGGTGTCATGTGGCACTAGATTCTCATGATTGAATCATGAACGTCCATCACAAGTGTGGTGATTAATGCTCTAACCAGTGATTAATTCATGATATATACCTCCTTTAATCACTTGGACGTCTCCCCTAGGATGTTGACATGTGGCATTTGTCCTCTATACTCCAATCTTGACCGTCCATGCTTTGGATGGTGGAGATCATTCCACTTGTTAACATAATATTCTTTTAGTCCATTATTGACTTTATGATTAACTTATCATAGTTAATTGACTAACCGTAGTTAATCTTGGACGTCACTTTATATAGTGTTGACATGTGGCACTTGCCACATGTCCTCATCTTAACTTATGATCATCATAACTTTAAATTGATCATAGATTCTCCTTAATCTCTTGATCGATTCCTCTAGGATATTACCACGTGGCACTTGCCACATGTCATGATCTTAACCCTTGACTTTTATACATGTATTAATTTGAGCTTAGTACATAGTATATACTCATATACTATAAGCAGTATAATTTATATGCTTAAATGGTAATAAGGATTACCCAATATTCAATCATTTATTGAATATATATAATATTTTTATTTAAAAAATATTCGGGTCATCACAGCAACTCTATCGAGGAGGGTGCAATTGAGGTGCTACTCCAAGTAGCCCTAACGCCTCGTAAACACAACAAAGTTGACATTAAGAGTCCAAATTTGATTTTTCCTTAAAGATGATCCTATTTTTCTAATGAAAGACTTATATGTATCCCAATGAGTGAAAAAAATCATGGGTGTAACTCTATTGAGGAGGGTGCAATTGAGTTGTAACTCCAAGTAGCCTAACGCTTTGTGAACACACTGATGTTGACATTAAGAGTCCAAATTCGGTTTTTCCTAAAAGATGACCCCATGTTTTCAGATAAAAGACTTTAATATATCCCAAAGAGTGAAAATACCATTGGGTACAACTCTATTAAGGAGGGTGCAACTGAGGTGCAAATCAAACTAGCCCTAAGGCCTCATAAACACAACGAGTTCACATTAAGAATCTAAATTCTAAATTTCCTAAAAGATGATCCCATTTTTTCTGATTAAAGACTTCAATATATCCCAAGGAGTGAAAAAACCCTTGGGTGCAACTCTATTGAGGAGGGTGCAACTCTAAGAAGTCCTAAGGCCTCGTAAACACACCGAAGTTCACATTAAGAGTCTAAATTCGGTTTTTACTAAAATATGACCCCATTTTCTTTGATGAAAGGCTTCAACATATCCTAAGGAGTGAAAAAACCCCTGGTTGCAACTCTATTGAGGAGAGTTCAACTGATGTGCAACTCGAAGTAGCCGTAAGGCCTCTTAAACACACGGTAGTTGACATTAAGAGTCCAAATTCAGTTTTTCCTTAAAGATGTCCCCATTTACAGTGATGAAAGGCTTCAATATATCTCAATGAGTGAAAAATCCTTAGGTGCAACTCTATTGAGGAGGGTGCAACTGAGGTGTAACTCGAACTTGCATAAGGCCTCGTAAACACACCGAAGTTCACATTAAGAGTCCAAATTTCGAATTTCCTTAACGATGATCCTATTTTTCTAATGAAAGACTTAAATGTATTCCAATGAGTGAAAAAAACCTTGGGTGCAACTCTATTGAGGAGGGTGCAATTGAGGTGCAACTGCAAATAGCCCTAAGGCCTTGTGAACACACCGAAGTTGACATTAAAAGTCCAATTTCGGTTTTTCCTTAAATATGACCCCATTTTTTCTTATGAAAGACTTGAATGTATCCCAATGAGTGAAAATATCCTTCGGTACAACTCTATTGAGGATGGTGCAACTGAGGTGCAACTCGAAGTAGCCCTAAGGCCCTGTAAACACACCGAAGTTGACATTAAGAGTTCAAATTTGGTTTTTCTTAAAAGATAACCCCATGTTTTCTGATGAAAATCTTCAATATATCTCCAGGAGTGAAAAAACTCTTGGGTACAACTCTATTGAGGATGGTGCAACTGAGGTGCAACTCCAAGTAGCCCAAAGGCTTCGTGAACACACCGAAGTTGACATTAAGAGTCCAAATTCGTTTTTTCTTTAAATATGACCCTATTTTTTCTGATGAAAGAGTTAAATGTATCTAAAAGAGTGAAAATAAAAACTTGGGTGCAACTCTATTCAGGAGGGTGCAACTAAGGTGCAACTTGAACTAACCTTAAGGCCTCGTAAACACACTGAAGTTGACATTAAGAGTCTAAATTTGATTTTTCCTTACATATGACCCTATTGTTTCTTATGAAAGGGTTAAATGGATCCAAAGAAGTGAAAAAAAACTTGGGTGTAACTCTATTGTGGAGGGTGCAACTAAGGTGCAACTCGAACTAGTCCTAAGGCCTCGTAAACACACCGAAGTTGACATTAAGAGTCCAAATTCGGTTTTTCCTTAAAGATACCCCATTTTATTTGATGAAAGGCTTCAATATATCTCAAGGAGTGAAAAAACCCTTGGGTGTAACTCTATTGAGGAGGGTGCTACTGAGGTGCAACTCCAAGTAGCCCTAAGGGCTCGTAAATACACCGAAGTTGACATTAAGAGTCCAAGATCCAATTTTCTTCAAAGATGATCCAAATTTTTTTAATAAAATGCTTTAAGTTATCTCCAAGGAGTAGAAAAAACCTTAGGTGCAACCCTATTGAGAAGGGTGCAATTGAGGTGCAACTCCAACTAGCCTTGAGGCCTCCGAAACGGACCGAAGTTTGTCCTAAGAGTGCAAAATCTGATTTTCCTCATAGATGGTCCAAATTTTTTTTATGAAAGGTTTAAATGCATCCCAAAGAAGGAAGATAGCCTTGAGTTCAACTCTATTGAGGAGGGTGCAACTCTATTTCGGTTCTTATTGAAATTTCCTGTTGCACTTAAGCCTACTTCGCTCGAGTGAGATTAATTCTTGCTATATTCTCATTAATTTGTTTATCCTCAAATACTTGTTACGAAGTTATATCCGATCTGCTCGAGCATCATGTATACCCGCATGAGCGATAATACACAGAATTACTAATTTCACCCCTGCTTACAATGACATTCTTTCTGACTTTAACAAGATTACATGGTATAATTATATAATTGTGAACATTTGATTTGGGGTGGCACTTGCAAAATACAAAATTTCATATGAATGTCAACTATAAAAATCATATATAAGACTAGTCAGATGAATCCTTGCACATTTCAAATTTGACAAGGGCTGACACCGTTACAATGCCTTTCCCTAAAATTTTTATACAACATGTGACCTCTTATCTACCATTACAACCAACACAACTCCTGAGTCATAACTGGAAGCAATGCCCCTTCTCTCTCCATGCTGCCTATGTTTTCCTCCATTGCACCTTTGCTCCTAAACCACCATTCCAAGCAACACACCAGGATGACGAGTCTTCTTCTTCCTGAGTCACAATTTAAACACACCAATATAAATAAGCATTTTAATATTGTTTGCAAATAAGTGATGCAACAAGCAATTTTAATAATATCACAACCCAAAGATGACAAATCCACATGAATCCTAGCACATTTCAAATTTGACAAGGGCTGACACCGTTACAATGCCTTTCCCCAAAAGTTTTATACAACATGTCACCCCCTATCTACCATTTTAACCAACACAACTCCTGAGTTATAACTAGAAGCAATGCCTCTTCTCTCTCCATGCTGCCTATGTTTTCCATCATTGCACCTTTGCTCCCAAACCACCATTCCAAGCAACACACTAGGATGACGAGTCTTCTTATTCCTGAGAACAATTCAAACACACCAGTATGAATAAGCATTTGATATTGTTTGCAAATAAGTGACGCAACAAGCAATTTTAAATAGTATCACAACCCAAAGATGACACATCTAAAATTTGAATTAGTATGATAACCCAAGGATGACAAATCTATAATTTCGAATAGTATTACAATCCAACAAACAATATCCATCACTCATCACCGACTCTCCAAAGTGAATTCCTCTAATCTACATGCATGCAATAATGGCTCACTCCTCATGCTTGGTATACAAAAAACTAGGACATTCTTATTTCCAACAAACAATATTCATGTAACGCCCCAAAATACCCCCTAGGAGTTTAGGGATATTTTAGGTGTCACACTGCGAACCTATCAAACCAACCTGTAATGCACAAGATAAAATACAGTACTAACAACGATAATCAGAGCGCGGAAGCTAACATATACGCGGAAGCGTAAACAAATTTTCATTTCTTCTGATGATCCAAATAGTATTCCAAGTTAACATAAATACAAGACATGTCTAAGCCTAAGGTGGACAGGCCCACCTATCAAAATATCAAAATACACCAAACCCTCTCATACTCTCCCCTCAACAGTAGTCGAGGTATGGCCACGCATCGAGGTCTCGGTCCGCCTGAGACTGTAATGGGATAGCCGACTCTCTCTCCTCTGTATACTCTTCCTCGACCCAAGGCTCCGGGTCGAGGGCTCCCTCAGTACCTGCCGACATGAAAGTACGGCTGAGCATGGAATGCTCAGCGAGTACAAGCTACTAGCAGACCATAACAGTAATAAAAACACATAACAGTAATATCATACAAGCAGTAATAGAAACATCACAAAGAAACAGTATAGGGCATGACACAATACAAGCATCCTGACGTGCGTACATGAATGCGAAAATGCTAATAAAACTCATGCTTGAAAACCCTTGTCATGTCCCGGTATGCCTCGTAGAAATCATGGATGCGTGTATGCATGAATGCATGATCATCATCTTGTAAACCTCCATCTTGTAAACTTGTGAGCCAGAGGCTAGCACCCGAATCTCCCTGGGCTGCCAACCTCCTTGATATGCAATGCACTTGTGAGCCAGAGGTTAGTACCCGAATGTCCCTGGGCTACCAACCTCCTTGTTATGAAATGCACTTGTGAGCCAGAGGTTAGTACCCGAATGTCCCTGGGCTACCAACCTCCTTGTTATGAAATGCACTTGTGAGCCAGAGGTTAGTACCCGAATGTCCCTGGGCTACCCACCTCCTTGTTATGAAATGCACTTGTTGTTTATTATATGCACATGCTCTTGAAATCTCGGTTCATGCTATCATGCGTGCTCGTGTACGTGTCAATAGTGACTATCATGATAATGAGGATCGTCAAGACATGGCATTGCAATTCAATTCATGATATGAACATGGGTAACTTAAGTACTTTGCATAACATTTGATCGATTTATCATTTATATGAACGCATGCATAAAACCCATTTCTATATTCTTCATTTAGATCATTTATTCATAGTTTAGGTATTTTGTCAAACACTTTCATACATTATTCCTTAGTAGTTTATCTCTTTCTTTTAAATGCATATTTTCCATTCAATCACACCATGGTAAGTTTATTATTTGTACTATGCCCATCCTCCATTTTCCAATCACACATCATACATCACACATTCGGCATCCAATCGCCGTATCCAACCTTCATCCAAGCATCCCTACCATTTCCTTATCTTGTTTATATTTATTATAGATAACACATTTTGTAAAGAATAAAACATACTAACAAGAATCATATTTCATAAGGAAAACCTAGATTTATTGCTAGGGTAAGTTAGTAGGGTGTACTAACCTTGAATCAAGGCTTGATCCTTGGTAGAAACCTTGATTGAAGCTCCAACTTGAAAGAAGAACACCTTTGCTTGAAGGAGACTTGAGTTGGGGGAAGAAACCTCTTTCAAAACGTGAGTGAGTGCTGCCCTAGCTTGGAGAATGCACCTCCACACGAGCTTGAGTTGAAATCTTGAAGAAGACGTGCTTGGGGACGATCTAGGGTCTTCACCCCTTTGATTTCTTCTCCAAAAGCAACCTAGGTTTAGAGCTTTCTCCTCCTCTCTCTCTATCTCTCAAAATCCCTCAAATGTTGTAAGTGAGGCCTCAAAGGGTCGAGCAAACCCTTATGGGTAAGGGTTTAACACCCAAAAGATGAAAACGCCCTTACTGAAATTTCTGCAAAAACGCGAAGACCGAGCGATCGGTGGTTATGACCGATCGATCGGTTGCCTACCGAGCGATCGGTGTTTATGACCGATCGACCGGTCAAAAACTCACTCTCTGGAAAATTTCCCCATACAAAATTTCTGACCGCGCGATAGCTACCGATCGATCGGTTATGGACCGATCGATCGCTGACTGGACCGAGCGATCGGTTCTCTGTATGTCTGGACTGTTTTGACCATATCTTTTGACTCGCTCGTCGGATTTCGACGATTCAACTTGCGTTGGGTTCGTCTTTCGAAAACGCACATTTCTGACGTTTCGGAATTTCCGATTTTTCCCTTATTTATTAATTAGACTACAAAAACGGCCAATTAGCTACGAAGGTGCTATTCATTAAGGATGAAAAAGTCCGGGGTGCTACAATTCAACGGCTGCTCTCACCTTGAAGTTGAAGTGAGGTGAATGAAAGGAAAAAAATCACCAACAACAATGGACCCCCTATCACGGACGATCCTGCAAAAACACCAAACATGTTTAGTGGAGATAGCAATTCAATCTCATAAATGATCCTCAATAAGTGAATATAACAACATTCTTACTTAATTTAGTGGAGATAGCAATATAGACACAACTATCTTATCCCTGTACGCTTCAATATCTACCTGCTTGCAAATAGATAATTGATAACAGAAAATCAGGTTTTAGTATGTAACACCCGTTAAACATGAAATCATACTTGAGTGAATGGGATATTGTTAGGCTCTCCATTCCAGTACTCGATGTAGCCGATCATAAATATCCCGTAATCCGTACTGTAAAATGCCAAAATTTTAACGACGAAGTAGAAAATGCTAAAAAGAAACACTTAGATATAAAAAGACTCATTGAGGGGATTATTTACAAGTTTTGTTGTTGTGGAGTGCTCTTCTCGTATTCACAATCCCAATCTTTAAAATTATAAGAAAGGCCACCTTCCAATTGTTTCCCTTCAAACACATTCTAATCCCACCAACTGAAAAATCAATGCATGATGGCATGACTAATGAAGGCTATCTAACATCACTGCATAAATTTAAATTAATTTGATTTAATCTTACAAGTGTGCGTATTTTTGGTGCAATTTGCTCAGTCCAACGTGGCATCATTGAATCAAGTATTGTAACCTTCCTACGAAGGAGGTCAACCTCTACCAAAAACCAATGGACTCCACTCCGATTTACAGGTATAAAGACCTATCAAAATACGAATATTCAAATATTATAATTCATTCCATTAAAATTCAAAATACAAATAAAAATTTCTTAAACATGCGAAGAACAAAAGCCTCGGAGTTTCTGCGAACAGGGACCCTAAAAGAAAACTTGTGCTTATTCTTAGATTTTCTCATGAATTGGTGTAGATGGGAGGACCCGTAGTAGGTTCTCTTCTGATGTGAAGGTCCTGATTCACGTTGTTGGATGTCAAGTATGCACATATAAGCATCAATAACCTACAAAATGAAGATAATGGATTATAATTTTCGTCTTATGTTACGACAAGAGTTACAAGTTCTTTAACGTGCATTGTTGATAGACTCACCATATCATCCAATAGGCCACCGGGCTCTAATGTCTTAAAATTAAAGCAGCTCTATAGACAAATGTCTCGTCTATGCGTACCACGATGTCACTATATTAATTCAGAAAATAATCAATAGATTATAACCATAGGTCTATAATGGTTTAAGACAATAATCAAATTAGTAGCTTACCTCATACTATGAATATCATCACAGCGTTGAGCATCATCAACTGCAACTTTTGAGAAGCAGTCAAGCTTGGAAAAAGAGAAGGCCGTGTTAGTTGTTGAAGGAAGGGTAGAAATTGCCTTTCGCAACTTGATCCTCTGATGGGTCGGTAACTCATCAGCATATGATTTATAACACTTTCTTTTATGTGTTCTCCTCTTAACCCAACTATTAATTACAACTCGTTTTGCCACAGTGCTGCTTAACATGTTCATCTCCTTTGAGTCAGATCTCAAGAACAGTAATCGCTGTGCACTGCCAATAGCCATAGAATGGACGGCACCTAACGGGTGCATGCAACAAATCTTAGTACTCAAAAGTGGATTTTAACACATGAATACAAAAATAAAATAAACTATACATTTACATACCTCATTTCACAAGACTTGCAGAAACATATATCGACTCATGTACAGATCTTTTGTTGAACTCATTTTCAGTTGAGGTTTCTTTCTTAGATAGCTGCTCTCGAAGGGTCTCAATAATAGTGTCCTGTGTAACAATCTTCTGGCGAAGATCCTCAATAATACAGGACATCTGGGTATTGTGCAGTTCCCCCCGTGCAAGTTCTTTCTCCACTTCAACATGCTAAGCTTCATGCTCACCAATAATGGGCTGCAAGTTTGAGATTTGCTCCAAGGCTTTTGATAAGAGTTCTGTAAGGTTATTATGCTACTCCTAAGTGGAAAATAAACAAATTAGTTATAATACGCTAAAGCATCAATTAAAATATTTGAACTTCAATAAGGTGCATCAAAAAAAAATAGAAGTGCTCACATGCAGGTGCTCGTCTTTCACTCCGGAAGCTAAATTAGGCAAGCCTTCAAAAATCACCAACAATGGCTACTCATTGTCCTCATTGCCTCTCTCATCAAACTTTGTAGACACGTCATAAGGGAGGATCTGTAATAACATTTCAAATTCAAATCACAGATACAATTGGTGATGATAACATCAATACTAATGTGACAAGAATCATTTCCTTAACCGAATCCTCAGACCCATCCTTAGGAAGTCTTTTCAATAATCGCTTCACTTTCTTCAATTGTTTTTCTTTAACGGTAGGATGAAGGTATAACACCAACTCTTTAGGTTCACTGAGGTACTTTTCCCTTAAATTGAACATTTCTTCCGTCCAATTTAAAAACTGCGGGATTTGCTGTCTTAACAACCTCTTTTCACCCTCTTGTATTGGCCCAACATGCTCCATGTACCAATACTAGTTAATAGAAAATGATATCGCGTTTAATGCTTATAACTAAATATTACAATGTTTAAAAAATGGAACAAAGTATACCTGTAAAAACAAAACAAAACCCCCAACATTTGCCACTTTTCCATTCTTCACTCTGCATATAGCCTCTACAAGTGTGGAGTATGCAAATTCGCCTCATGCAATCTTTCTAAGGGTTTTCATATCAACCAATGTATGAAGATACTTCTCTGACACATATTGTTTGGCATAAGGGACAAACAACGTGCAAAGTACATAGAGGATGAATGTCCTTTGGAAGCCCTCACCTCTGTCATCTACTTTCAACATCTTCTCCAAGGTCACCTTATAAATATAACTTCCTTTAATTTGATAATGATCGCATAACTCTCTAATTAACTCCTTGTTTCCCTCCAAAACGATTTGAGATCCAACCATCGGCAACCCAAAACACAATACCATATCTGTAAGAGATATGGGTACTGTAGTATTGTCCACTATGACTGCACCACTTTTCAAAGAGTAGTGCTCCACAACGAAGTCGATAATATGGAGTCGCAAATGAATCTTCTCATGTATTTGCAACAAAGAACCCAGGCCAATGCTACAAATAGCATCTTTTTGTTTATTTGAAAATTTCTTCACGACGTTGTAAAATGCAGACGGTGAACACCTGTATAGCATTTTAGCTAACCTTCTACCATTATGAGTAACAAATCAGAGAGCATATTAAGATAAGAGGAGTGCATTTAAAAAAAAATTAATGTGCACCCAAGCTATAAAATGATATGTTTAAAGTCAATGATTCCAAAAGAAACAGATGCAAGATCTACTTCTCGCGTGACAGTCTTAGATAAAATGAGATAAAACCTAATATACCAATTTTGCTACAAACTTATGAATATATATTTCTACAAACAAGTTTATTTCAACACATATGGATGGAGTAAGCATTAAAGGGGGTGGTGACTATTCTAAGTCATGGGCGGGTGGAGATGACAACACTCACACCCTCTCGGGAGTGGAACCCTGATCAATGGGGTGGTGACTAGCACACACTACCGATGGAGCAAGCGATGCTTCCCTATTTCTTTATTATAACCCAAATCAATGGAGTAGAGTGGTGACTAGCACACACTACCGATAGGGCAAGCGATGCTTCCCTGTTTTTTTAATTATTACCCGGATCAATGGAGTGGTGACTAGCACGCACTACCGATAGGGAAAACGATGCTTCCCTATTTTTTTATTATAACTCGGATCAATGGAGTGGTGACTATCACACACTACCGATGGGGCAACCGATGATTCCCTTTTTTTTATTATAACCCGGTTCAATGGAGCGGTGACTATCAAGTCAACTATGTTGTAATGGATTATTTTATTTCTGGTTTGTGTAATATGTTAGCTTCAAAAATTATTTTAATATCATTTCAACAATTCATTGAAAAATCAGCATAAGATTGAAAGACCAAACAAGAAAGAAAGATTATACCAAAGAAAAAGTAATTTATTTTCACAATCTCGCCATTTCAGTAGAAACCCGTAAGAATAGTGCTACAAGAGAGGAATTTGCAAACATACCAAATGAGTCTAAGAAATTTGAAAAAAGGCGTTGAAATCATGGAGAGTTTTTGGGCCACCAATGTTGAATTGGAAGACTCTTTGCCGGGAAAGCTTAGCGGCGGAAGGAAGAAAGATGAGTGGAGGGGCGCACTTCAATACAAAGAGAAGAGAGAAGAGAGAAGAGAGGAAGAGAGAAGAAATGAAGTTTCCCTGCCAAAAAAATCACGATTCAGGGGCACTGCACTATTCGGGTTGATGAGATACAATTCGGGTTCATGACCTGCTACTACTAGTAACAAACAGTGGATCCTGGTTAGATGAACGGTTGGGATTCTAAGGTACTTAAGCATTCGGTACCCTAGAGGCACTGAAGTCCATCTCAAGAGATAATATTGGAATTCGTACGTCTTCCTATCAAACAACTTTTTTCACATGTGTATTTGTTCGGTTAAGATGTTGAAGGGACTTGGGTTGCATTTTTAATAGTTCCTTTGATTAATTTTCAGCCCTATAATGACATTCTCCAAAACCATTACTCATTCTCATCGTGTGAGTTAAATATGGCCTCGGATTGTCTCTGGCGAAGCCGAAGCTGTCTTGGGCAAATACTCCTTTATCTCACCACCGTTATCACCATGTGTCATTTAATGTGTGGAAAAGTCAAAATCATGGGCCATGATTTTGATTTCTCCACCACTTGTCCCCTATTCTATGGTTGCCCGAGACAAGGGCTTTCTGGCTTCACCAGAGACAATCCAAGGCCGTTAAATATGGAAGGAGAAAGTACTCTACAACCTAGCCCCACTCTCCTTGAGGAACTCTTGAACTATCTGCATATGACAAAGGAAAGTAGGTAATATCGAGAGCTGGGATTTGGATGAAAAATCTAATGGAGCCAAAGGGATAAATGGAGGACCCCACTTAATGTTTGGGCCATTGGATTTTCCATCAGGCGGCCTAGTTCTCGACCTACTGTCGAGAGTTTATGATCACTTCCCTATGACAAATAGGAGTCATGTGCCCAAGCCAGACTTGACCAATGGATTTGGTCTGGCCCTCACCAGAACAAAACCATCTGGCTCATCCCACATGTCGACATGTGTCCCTTTAATACTTTTAATTGTTGTTACGATTCACTAACCCTTATGTTGAACCGTTTAACTTTGGTTTTAGAAAAAAATATGAATTTTTTTTCTAACTACAAAATTAAAATTTCTTAAACAATGTTTAAAGGGCAGTTAAATGGGCTCTGAGAGTGAGGCCAGATGGTTTTGATCTGAGAGGCCAGATCAAATCGTTTCTCAGAATTGACCCAGAGAAAGCACAACCCACAGCCAATCCATGGGTCCAACAATTCAACTTGAACCTATGAAAAGTTGGGTGAAAATCAAATTGAATGTTTGGTTGAAAAATCATCACCCCAGGTGTATAAATAATTGTTTCTTGACATTTTCTCCAATCATCTAAGTAATGAAAAAAAAATCTTTTCATTTTCTAAGATATTTTTTCCCAAACATCAACCAAACCCTTGATAAGTTGGGGGGTTCGAGTGGGTTGATGGGTAGTGTCAGATATTGACACCACACTTGTAAGTTTTAATAAAATATAATTTAATTAGTTTTAGATATCCATTATTGTTGAAGGGCATTTAAGTCATTTAAATTATGAAAACATTCAAGGGGTGAAGGTTTTTTTTTTTGAGCTAAAACTAAAAGTGTATTCCAGCCGAGCCGAGCCGAGCCAAGCTTGGCTTAAACATGCTCGAGCTCAACTTGAGCTTGATTTGAGCACAAATGTTTAGACTTGAGTTTGACTTGAACAAGATTGATCGAGCTTGAGTTTCATTCAAGCTAGAACTTTATTCAAGTCGAACTGAGCCGTGTTGGTCCAAACTTAATTCATCAATTATTTTGTTCAATTTTATATGATTTTAATAAAAATTATTTTAATAAATTTTAAAACTACAAAAAACTAATAGTCATGTTCAAAAGGACTTTGCTATTGAGACCCCATTAGGCCGAGACCATGCTCTTAGAGCATTGGATTTCAAGTGAGGCCCATTTCACATTGTAGGCCCCACCTTAAATCTCATGCTCTTAGAACATGGTCTCAACCCTTATGGGGTCTTAGAAGGTTTATCCTATTCAAAATAAGAGGGGGTTAGTCCTTCGGTTTATAGACTTATAGAGTAAAGAATTAAATCAGGGTTTCTCTTTTCAACTTCTTAATTTTTTGGGTTATTAGTATCTCTTAAATTTGTTTATTATATATTATTAGAAATTAGGATGAGGAAAGTTAAAAATATTATTTTGTGTTAATATAAATAACATTGTCAAAAAATATTGTGTATATATATATAATATTTTGAACCAAATCGAATTCAAGCCAAATCCAAATCCAAATCGAGCCCTAAACAAGCTAAGCTTCAAACCAAGCCGAATGAAACAGGTTTGGCTTCAGCATAGCTTGTTTAAACATTTGAGCCAACTTGAGTGAACCGCACTGAGTCAAGCTGATGAGCGCTAGCCTTACTTGAGTGGTGTGCAGCCAAGCTTAAACGTTAACGGAAGGTTTTATTTGCAATTTGGTATTTTATAACAGTGTATTTGAATAATTGCATAAACACAGCAGCTGGCATGCAAAATTCCCTTGTTTATGTACTAAAGATGATTCGGCGGTCTTCTGGAGACATCTAGAGAGATAGAGTCTCTTCCTCTATAAGATATTAGAAACCTAGCGAGAGAGAGAGAGAGAGAACAAAATCAGTGGTGTGAGAGAGGAAGTTATTTTCTTCGAATTTTCTCCCTTCTTCATCGACGATTTGATCTTTTTCTCAGTAGACTTTCGGATTGATTTTAGTTTTCTGAGTACTCTGGTCGATTTTTTTGATCACGAAGATCTGATTGTTTCGTGCTAGGGTTTCTACTTTTCTGTATCTCTGAAACGATATGGCAGGACATTTGTCCATGAAGATGAAGCGCAAGGATCTGGAAGAAGTGTATGATGAGTTCTCCGATTTCTCTCTGTTTTCTCCCGCCAGAAAAATAAGGAGACTGGTAAGAGATTGCTTTTTTTTTGCTCATGAAATATAGTTTTTCCCATTTTTCTATGATCAGTGGACGTGTTTGGTAGTGTTAAGCTAGTTAAACCTTTTCTTTCTCTTTAATTTATGATATTTCTAACAAAATCGGAATTTTTATATTTTTTGTTTTCTTTTCTCATGTAAATTTCGATAATTATCTACAAATTTCCCTAGGAATTAGGTATTAGTAGGTTTTTTTTTTCTATATCATTTTCTTTTTTCAGAATTTTTCTGTCCGAGTTATGCTTATTAGTGGTGTCTATTGTTTTTTTTTTGGTTAATTTCAAGGATGCGGAGTTGCCACCGATCATGGAAGAAGAAGAGCAAAAAATTCCTCTGGTTTTTGACCGACCCTTGCCTGAAGAAGGCCTCACAAGTACCATGGAGCAAGTAGGAGCTCCAGTGGAGGATGTGAATTCTGTTCCTTTGAACGCAGAAAGGGCTCTCGTACTCTATAAGCCTGTAAATGAACCATTATTACAGTGTTCGGGTTCATCAGAATTTTCTATCATGGTGAATCCCTACTTGATCTCGGGTTTTAAGAGTAAGTGACAAAGCTCGCTACATACATTTATTTGTTATTAATGGAAATTTTACAATGCTTTAACTTTGCAATTATGTGCCATTTAGGGTGTTTGTTGCACTTTTTTTGTTGATATGTTGTTAAGTTTATTTCATTGGATTTGAGAACTTGTTCTTGGCATCCTAAAGCCGTAGGATTAGAGAAAACAGCTTCACAGGTTGCCCGGATTTATGGAATGTAGATAAAATACAGGGGTAAGGTGCAAACCTTTAAGCAGCGGAATGAAAATCCAGCCATGTCACGTAGCTCATTGGTCGTACGTTGCTCATTGGTCGAACGTTGCGACTAGATCCCAATCCTGTTCTTGTCGGCATTACCAGAGTAACCACTTATTCCCACAAGTCCTACTTTATAGCCTATAGCCTATAGCCTATAGGTTGATCCATATAGATCTCCTCATCTAGATCTCCATTGAGAAATGATGTTTTAACATCCATTTGGAAAAGTTCCAAGTCCAAATGTGCGACAATAGCTAAAATGAGGCGAACTAGGGTGTGTCTCACTACTGCTTAGAACTCATAGTCAATACCCTATATTTGGATATATCCTTTCACTACCATATGAGCGTTATACTTATCAATAGTCCCATCCGTCTTTTGCTTGACTTTTAGAACCCATTTGTTCTCATAGTCTTGCGCTCGGGCAGATTATCAACAAGTTCCCAAATTTGGTTCTCTTCATAAAACTTATTTCATATTGCATAGAAGTTATCCATTCTTTAGAAACTAGTGATGATAATGCCTCCTGAAAATTTTTAGGTTCATTATCATCTATCGAAGCACACATGATTGATTCCCCTTCAATCTCAAATTGACGATGGGGTACATATCCATGCTTACTTTTACGAAGCTCAGGATTATTAGAATCATCTAGTGGCACACTTCCACTATCTGGTACACTCCCATTATCCTCTATGATCGACAGAGCACTAGAAAGAAATTAAAACTCTGAACATGTCCATTTTGTTTCAAATTTGCATCCATTTTGGCCTGAATTTATCCCCAGGAATCACTAAAAACTTTAACAAGAGAAAAAGGACAATTACTCCACCTAGGATTTTAAAGGAAAAACAATTTGGGAGCTGTTCCAGTGAAAATATGGCTAGGGTTTTAAAAGAGAGAAATTCCTTAAAGAGAGAGATGCTCTGCCACTCTGCCATGGCCCTTGCTGTCCAGGGATTTGGAGAGAGCAGCTTGGAGGAAGAAGGGAAGATAAAATGGTTTTTGGTCTTGCTGTTTATTGCATACATTTTGCATATGTGATGTTAGCAGTTCAACTTGGTGAACTTGTGTGATCGAACGATTCACAACGATTTGAGAATTTGTCATTTTCTACATATAATAAAATAATAATAATTATTCTTCATTTTGCTTTGGATGAGAGAAGGCGGCCAGGGTTTTAAAGAGAGGGCAAGGTAACTTGATAGTCATAGATTATGAATAGAGTTGAGAGAGAGAGAGCCCTCACTACTGCTCTCTGCTGTAGTGAGAGAGAGAGAGAGAGCCCTTGCTCCTGCTTCTGTTGTCTCCTCACGGTGTACTATGCAATGGATTTGCAGAGATAATTCTTGGGAAGAAGAGAGGAAGGACAATGGTTTTAGGTCTAATTGTTTATTGTATATGGAATACTTCAGCATATAGGGTATTACCAGTTTGACGAGCTGTTCGAAAGGAACCCACCCTTTCTATATGTTGGTGAAATCTGGGTCTGCGGTTTGAATTGAATTCGCTAAAGTAAAATCAAACTGGTAGCATGCAATGATCTTTTGCTTTTGAAATCTGGTTTTGATGTATTAAGATGAACTCTTCGCTTTACAATTTTTGCTACTGTATTGGAAAGATTTTAGTATTGTGGATGTACTGAAAGATATTGCTGTGTCATTTTTTCACAAACTCACAGCAAGTTCAACTTTTGACAGTAGCCCAAGGAAAATTTTATTTGCAATTTGGAATTGATGCACTGATAGGACTCGATTAATGGAACTTTGACTTGCATAATTGTTAATGCTGGCATGCACTCATCTCGGAGGCTCTTGAGCTTGAACTTCGAGTTCTTCCATCTGTTGAGATGCACTATTCATGATTTGAGCATATTCATAATCTTTCTGTTGGATATTCATCAAATTCGGTGATGAAAAATATCGTACAAGAGAACATCAGGGTAGTCAACACTTTTCCCTTAGCACTTGCATTGGAGTCTGCTCGTTAGGACTTGGCTTTAATGTGATAATTACAAAGATGATCGCCGGGTTTGCTCAAAGTTGGATGTTATTTAGAAAAATAAAGTATTCACCTGGAATATATATCTTTATTTTTTTAAGAAAAAAAGTTGAAAAGTGTTCAAGGATTTTGGGGCGTTTAGTGTAGTTTTCTGCATCCAGCTCTCTCCATCGAAAGACAATGTTGAATCCTCTTTCTGGTATTATTCTTTTTTTTTTCCACCTTTATACCATTATTTTGTCAAAACTATTTTACATTTTCATGTTTCTTTGGCATTTGTTATCTGCAATTTTTTTTTTCTCCTAGTATCTTACGTAGGCTTTATTTAATGTTTTTAATCTTTATTTTTTTACAGAATCTCTTTAAATTATTAAAAAATAGTCTATTGATGAACTTGATGTCTCTAGTTTGAATGTGTCAACTATTTAAAATTGCACTTTCAGTGTAGTTTGTTTCTCAGAAACCTGATAGACTAATTATGGATTATTGCCCTTCTTCAGATCAAGCGATGTGGTCGGGCCATCCTAACCCCATAAAAACGATGGAGGATGAAGCAGCGTCAGCGGAACAAAATGTTGTTGCAACAAATGACCACTTAGCCGTTGTTCCTTGGGTTCCATCTCAGCTTCCTCCAGCTTTTGGAATGGAGGCATTGGCAACAGGGATGTCAGAACCCATGGAGGCTGAAGAAGTGGAGCTGGCATCAATGGAAATTGAAGACAACAATATATTTGCTGCTGAAGGGCAGTCAAGGGAGGCTTCTGGAATGGGCGGAAGCGAAGGCTTGCAGCACTGGCAGCAACAACACTGTATGATCCCACAACTTCCTCCAAACACATCAACTCCCATCACATGGTCTTGGTGACCCTGTAGGACGATGTTTTGTCTCTTCTGCTGGGCCTATCTTCTTGGAGGATGGACAAGAAGCAAGATGAAATTGTAAGGGAAGATAAGATGAGATGAACTATGAGTGTAAGGGGGTTTAGTTTGTTATTAGATGCTCCACACCAGTGTAAATCAACATGGTGTACTGGGGTGAGCTTGTTGTACAAAGAAAACAGTAGGCTACAATGCCATGGAATGCCCCCAGCAATATGCAAGTTTGAATATGCTTTTTCCTACACATTGCATCTCCAGTTCTTTTACATTTGAGTCTATTTTGTGAAAGCCAGAACTCGTCTGTTTGAAAAGATTTATTGTCTTGAGAGGCATTTTGCTTCATCTCGTATCAAAAGGCCATTTTTCTTGTCACCCCTACTTCCTTCATGAGAGCTCCCCCCTCCCTTTTATGTCTCTCTGAGGGAAGAGATTAGTTTAACCTAATGATACCCTTTCAGATCTTCCCTTGAACAGTTTCTGGAAATGCTATTGCACGACCTAAGTGCATTAAACTAAATCGTTCCAGAGGCTCTTACCTTAGAAGAGATGGATAAGTAAGAAAGCAGAGGAAGGGATAAGATTGGGATAAGATTTGTGATTAAGAGAAGATGCTCTTACCTTAGAAGCGAGGGATAAGTAAGAAAGCAGAGGAAGGGATAAGAGTTGTGATTAAGAGAAGGAGATGAAAAAAATTTTGACTAACAATGACACATAGAAATTTGACTAACAATGACAGATAGCTAACTGTGGATTCTCTAGTCTTTAAACCATTATGGATATCAAAAAAGGAATTGACGCTTATATGTGAACAGTTCCTCCAATGGAAATGGTTTTGGACTTAGAGCCGTGCTCACTAGTCCGGAGAACATCAAACTAGAAAAGATGATGCATCTAGGCTTCTTCGCCTCTAACAATGAGTCAAAATATGAGGCATTGTTACTCGGACTTCAGAGTGTAAAAGATTTGGACATTTTGAAATTATGAGTATTTTGTGATTCTCAATTCGTTGTGAACCAAATGAATAGAGTCTATGAATGTCGAAATGATAGAATGTGCCTATGGACAGTGAAATCTCACCGCCCGCAAGGCTGGTGTATGGTACACCTACCTACACCTAATAACTACCTATAGAATGGGCGGTTAGGTTTCGCGCATGTCAAAGGCACGCGCACCAGTTGGCCAAGGGCTAGCTTACCGCCAGCTCACCTAGCATTTAGTGCTGGCAGAAGAGCAATGATGCCCTATAGGTACCTTTCATTTCATTGCACATAGGATTGACACGTGATTAGGGTTTGTCTTTGCAGAGCTCTGCGGATAGGAGTACATCCGCGGGCTAGTAAATGACTAGCTTAGTCCCTGACCATAAATGGTCAAGGACTCAATCTAGACCAAGGGTTGGACTCATGGTCCTATCCTATTTTGGTCCCTGGGCTGACAAATGTCAGACCTTGGTTCGCAACCCAAATAGGCTTTAGACCTTATCCAGGCCGCGGGTGAGACTATGGGTCTCACCCCTTTAACTTGCGGACTGACCAAGGTCAGTCATTTCCCAGCTGGCAGTCAGATACTGACTGCCATGCGGCAGAGAATCCCTGATAAGAAAAGGACTTTCTGCCAGTTTTGGGAGATTCCAAAATAGAGATCTCCTCTTTTTTCTCTAATCATGGAGTGTCATATATCACCCCATTCGAAAGAAGGAGTAATCTCTTCCATTTTCTTGGAAGATAAGACTCTTCCCTCTTTTGGAGGGAGCTTATCCTCCCAGGTTCCCAAAAAGGGAAACTAATTTGGAGTCAAGAAAAAAAGACTCCCATTCGTACCAGGTTTCTCAAAAGATAAGAAAAACCAATTGTCTTGGATATAGGGCCCTCTCTAAGGAGAGATAACCTCTTTTGATTTCGTAAAAAGAAGGAAGTCAAAGGGAGTCCAAAAAGGACTCTCCAAAAGATATAAAAATGGAGTTTCTTACAAGAAACTCCCACGAAGAACCAAGTACGAAGCCACAATGAAATGATTCACAGAGAAAACTCGAAAAAGGACTTTTCTTGCGTAGGAACAAATCAAGGAGGAAGAAAGAGGATCTTCCATCAATGGAGAATATCAGGTGGTGATAATTCTGGTAATTCAGATGGGAGTCTAGCACAAGATCTCTTGGAGAAGCTCAAGAAGAAGAAGCAACAAGAGGAAGGATTGTAACAGCAAATTTTTTCTCTCCCTTTTGATGATGCCAATGGGGAGAACTTGTAATGTTTTTGAATGAATGAAAATGTTTTTTGACCTTTTATGAAATGTAAAACTTCTTGACATTAAATAAAAAGTATACCCTTTTCTATGTTTGAGTGTAATACTTTTTGCTTATACATTGAATGTCATTGATTAAATTATCATGTTTATGGAACTTCTCTTGGTATATATACTTTTAGATACTCATGCTTTATGTTGGATGTTACAAATATCTCATGTTTAATACCTTTTTTTTTTTATATATATATTCTTGAATATATATGAATGATCTAGAATATGCATATGAGTTGAAAATAGTCAAAATCTATATGAATGCATATGTTTAGGGTGAGCTGACCTCAAAATTTCATTAAAATTATATGTTGAGGGGGAGTAGATCTCCATTTCATTCCATTATTATGTCATCATAAAAAATGGGGAGATTGTTAGTCTCAAGATACAACCTTGTGTACCCCTAATAATTTTGATGATAATTCAAATAATGAAATGATATTTGTATTACTAATATCTCTCTTGAGAGTATGAAAAACAAGATTTAAGAGCATTAACCAATTATTCAAGAAAGTCAGCATGAAAATAATCAATCAAATCAATGATAAAGCTCTAAACATCCAAGATCTAAGAGAAAAAGCAATTTACTTGAAGACTATGGAAGATCCGAGGTCAAAGATGAAGTCTTTCAAAGAAGACATTTTTGATTTATTTTAGGACCCTTGTAAGAAGTCCTCAAAGGTTGGATGTTGAAAAGCTCACAAAACCTAGATTGACCTTAGGTACCTTTAGATTACGTTGAAAATCTTTCTAAGGACCGCCATTCGGACGATTGAATCATTCATTCGGACGACCGGATGATCCATTCGGACGACCGAATGCAAAGATAAAAATCTCTGTTTGAACACAGTAAGCTACTGTTTCTCATCATTCATCCATGCGGACGATCGAATGGCAAAAATTGAAATTAAGTTGGTTTATGCCATTTGACTCAGACGACCCAATGGATCATACGGACGACCCAATAAAAGGGATTATTTTTTCGTCACCATTCGAACAACCAAATGATGTGAGATGCGCATTAAATGCTCTGCAACGACTATTTTTTCAACAAGCATTTGTGCATTTAATGATCCTCCAATGACCATATTTTTACTTGGGGTATAAATAGAGATCATTTATAAACAACAAGAATAACAACTACTATCTTAATTGAATCATTCATTGCAATCAATCTGATACTCTGTAAAAATCCAGTTTTCCCTAAATTTCTGATACTGAGTTATTCAACTCCTACCCTTGAGAGATTTTTATAGATTGTTATTCTCTCTTATTTAGCTTAATTAGAAGCTTGTTATTCATTCTTATCCAGCTCATTAAGGAGCTTGTGTATGATTCAAGATCAATCATCTTAATACTCTATAAAATCCCAGAATTTGTGATTTGGGTGAATTGATGCCGAAGACTTTGTGAAGCAAGGAGAGGACTGTTCTCTTGCTTTGAAGGTGTAATCTCGACCCGGAACAGAGATTGCAAGGGTTTGATCTTCACCTGAAGAAGATTATACGATAGTGGATTGTAGTACAAATCTTGAAGCCAGGAGAGCTTAAGGCGGAGAGTAGGCGGGAGTGCCGAATCTCGATAACAAATCTCGATGTTTGATTCCTTTACTCTTTCTCCTTTACTTTTCAGTTGAATTTTTAGAACTGATTGCATCTTATCTATTGTTTACTTAACTAAGTTTAAAATTCCCGCATAAGTAGCTAAGATAGAATTTTTAGTTTGCCAAGACCTTATTCACCCCCCCTATCTAGGGTCAATTCTGGGGCAACATGATTTACATAAGGAGTTATGTATGAAATGTTCAGTTCGATGGATAACTACTATTTACCTTATGGTGTATGTGTAATACTATTATAGCATGGAAGATTACATGTGTATTATGAGGATCCCAATACTCATATGAAATAAAAGGTTTATTTCCTAATTTCATATAATGAAAGGAATTATGAAATTTGAAGAATGATGAGAGGATCATCGCAAATTTAAAATCCTAAAATCTGATCAATATATGTGTGAAAAATAATGTAATTGTTTATGCTTTATTCTATTTTGTAGATAACTATGAATCCCTTTTCCAAGATTCTAGATGAGAATCGTTTGACTGGTCCTAATTTTGTGGACTGGAAAAGAAACCTTGACATTGTGCTAACCTCTCAAAAGATTGCTTATTTTCCTACTTCTGATTATCCGGAATTTGATGAGGCAATTCAGACCCCAGAACAGGTTGAGAAAGCCTCTAAATGACATGAGTCAAATAGTTGGGCCAAATGCTACATTTTTGCATTTATGTCTAATGTCCTATAACAGCAGCACGAGGGTTTTGGTACTGCTAAGGACATTATGACAAATCTCAGGGAGATGTTTGTGGAACTTAATATAGTATCATATAGTTTAGTTTGAACATCTTAATGGAGAATAATAAACATATTGCTTTGTATATGTTTGAAACGCGGTTAAAGTGTTAAATGGAAATGTCCGCATCAACCCACTCGGAATTTTTCCCATACGTACACCAAGGTAAGTCGAGGAACCAGAGTTGAACACACGACCATAGGGAGCAAACCCAGGATGCTAGCCAACAGCCCAAACTCCTGGTGGAAATCTACTTCAATGTGTCAAAAATTATGGCCCTATCACTTCAATGGTGTGCCCTTATTATCTCCCACCCTTTGGCTCACTTACATAACACAATTCTATATGCTCTTTCTTATACCAATCTTTATTTCTATGACGATTTACTTAAAAAAAATTACTCTAATCTCCACCCTTCTGTATCCCAAATCAATATATAGATATGTATGTTATTAACGTATTATTTATAGAATTGAAATCTGTTTCATTTTTCAACCATGAATAAAGCTCAACTCTCATGGTAATTTATGTGGTATTTATTATTTTCATTTTTATCGCACAGGGTCTTCTGTCGCACTCCGAAATACCCCCTAGGAGTTAAGGGATACATTAGGTGTGACGATACTTAACCTGGCAAACCATCCTGTAATAAACAAGGCATAACATGCTCTAATGGAAATATAATGCAAAGTGCGGGAAGCTAAAATATGACGGAAATACAAACCAACTTTTTCCTTTCAATTAACCTAACAAGTATTCCAAGTTTATACAAAATATGACAAGTAAAGGTAGACATGCCCACCTATCAAAATATAAAAGAATGTAACTCTCCCTCTCTCAGTAGTCACCCCTATGGGGTTAATGATCTAAGTCTCTTGCTTTGGCATGAGGTTCAACTACCGAATCTTCATATGGTTCCTCCTCGCCGTAGTCCTCCTCAACCCAAGGATCCGGGGCACAAATGTTAGAAGGGACCCATGTACTTGCTGACATGAAAGTATGGCTGAGCATGGAATACTCAGCGAGTACAAGCTCCTAGCTAACAATAATAATAACGAACAGAATATCATATGCAAGTACTGGAAAGATACAGTTCATAATCATTTAAAACAATATCATACATAACCATTTATTAAATCACAATTCTAATGAAGGCCAAAGCATATCTATGAAACATATGAGTCCGTATGAGTTTTCCTTTCCATATTTCTTATGAGCCAGAGGTTAGTACCCGCACAACCCTGGGCTACCAACCTCTTTGACAGTACAATACTTCTGAGTCTTTTCTTATGAGCCAGGGGTTAGCACCCGCACAATCCTGGGCTACCAACCCCCTTGACAATTCCAATACTTTTCTTATGAGCCAGAGGTTAATCAACCTCTTTGACAGTTCACATCCTTCTTATGAGCCAGAGGTTAACACCCGCACATCCTTGGGTTACCAACCTCCTTAACAATACAATACTTTTGAACCTTTCTTATGAGTCAGAGGTTAGCACCCGCATATCCCTAGGCTACCAACCTCCTTGACAATACCATTCTCTTATGAGCAAGAGGCTAGCACCCTTAACCGGGGCTATCAACCTCCTTGACATTCCTCCATATGCATGCGTGCTCGTGCATAGCTATTTGTGAAAATATGATGACATATACGATTTGAGGAGTAACATGTAACATTTCAATTCTTATCATGATCATATGAGAATTTAAACAAGCGTATAGAAATATGGTCACAATCGCCATTTTAGGGAAACTACAAGAATCATGCTTTTCGAACCTTCATTCAATTCAAAGTATTCTCATTCATGCATTTTACCAAGCAAGTGGTGTTCTACATTTTCTTTAGTCCTTTAAACTCATAATTTCTTTTTCAAGCATCATGTGTGCATACATTATGTGTACGATACCCTTCTATCATTTCCATCATTCAACACATTACAACATGGCATCCCATTGCCTCAATCCCTTCCTCCATCCATACATTCCACCATTCATTCATTTTATCTTATTTATGTTTTAGGGATTTAGCATATTTTAACACAAGGGGGGGGGGGGGGGGGGGGGGGAAGATACAACACACCATATTCACAAGAAAGTCTAGGTTATTACCAAGGTAGCTAGGAGGTTGTACTAACCTTGAAAAGGAGGGAGGAAAACCCTTGAGAATGCCGGGGAAGACGCTGCCCTAGCTTGGAGAATGAGCTCCTCTCGTGCTTCGCCTTGGATTTGAAGAATCCAAGCCTTTGGGTGCTCTTAGGTTTTCAAAACCCTTGATTTGCTTTAATGATGCCCTAGGGTTTAAAACTTCTTTCTACTTTCTCCCTTTCTCTCAAAAACTCTAAGTGTGATGAAAATGAGGACCCAAGGCTCGTGCAAGCCTTATAAGCAAGAGTTTAACGCCCAAAAGACGAGAAAACTCTTAATGAAATTTCTGCAAAACGCGATATACCGATCGATCGGTAGTTAATACCGAGCGACCGGTGTTCTTGACCGAGCATCGGTCAAAAACATGCTCTCTGGAATTTTTCCCCATACAAAAAAATGCACTAGTCGATAGCTACCGATCGATCGGTTGTGGACCGATTGATCGCTCTCGTGACTGAGCGATCGGTTCTCTGCAGGTTTTGACACTAAGTCCATTTTTCACCCATTCTTACTACTTGGACTTATCCCATTCTCCTTTTGACCTCTTCTTAACATGACTAGGACTTTTATAAGGTTACAACATATTAATAAATATTTTATTTAATTATTTTAAAGCGTTCTTGCGAAATTCTCAAAAGTTTCCAAATTTTCATTTAACGGAATTGGAGATTACAAGACATTATGCCTTGACACACCTTCCAAGGCATAAACAAAAGTTTCGGGGTTCTACATTGCTAGTAGAGAAAGTATAGGAATTAGACTAAAATGCCTTGAAACCTGGTAGGGTACCCTTGTTACAAGGTTTTTTTGACTGGCCTAATTAGAGGGGTTACATGGAGAGATAAGAGAGAAGGAGGAGACGGTTTTGGGGCGAGGGAGAGAAGTGAG
Organism: Tetracentron sinense; assembly: GCA_015143295.1. NCBI lineage: Eukaryota > Viridiplantae > Streptophyta > Magnoliopsida > Trochodendrales > Trochodendraceae > Tetracentron > Tetracentron sinense. The sequence goes on along the minus strand of CM026565.1, from coordinate 2,609,002 downwards.
GAATTAGAGAGGGCGAGGTGAATTAGAGATATGACAGGTGGAGAGGTAAGAGTGGGAAGTGGGAGAGAGATAAAGGAAGAGAGAATGAGTGCGAGAGATATAGTTGTGGGCAGGTGTATCTTAATTAAATCGTCCCATAGAGAGAGAGAAATATGTGGTGGTGGTGTGGTGAGACATGTTGGGCTGATGTCTCATGTTGGGACTGTCACGCCCCAAAATACCCCCTAGGAGTTTAGGGATACTTTAGGTGGACTGTACAACCTGCCCAACCATCCTGTAATGAACAAGATAAATAAGATACTAACTAATGATAATCAGAGCGCGGAAAGCTAAACATAATTTGCGGAAGCGGAAAACTAAAATTTTTCTTTTCTTTATAATGATCAAACCGTAGTATTCCAATGTTAACATAAATACAAAACACGTCTAAGTTCTAAGGTGGACAGGCCCACCTAACTCAAAATACAAAAGACCAAAATACAACTCTGTCTCGCTCAATAGTACTCCCCGTGGGCCAATGGTCTAAGTTCTCTCGCCTCCGCCTGAGGCTCGACTACTAGATCCTCCTACGGTTCCTCCTCGCCATAGTCCTCCTCTATCCAAGGACCCGGATCACAAATGTCGAGAGGGACTCGGGTACATGCCGACATGAAAGTACGGCTGAGCATGGAATACTCAGGAGTACAAGCCCCTAACTACAATGGTAATAACGAACAACATCATATACAAGTAATTGGGAGGAGTATAGTTCATAATCATTTCTATCAACCTCATACATAACATTTATCCAGTCATAATTATTATGAAACTAAAAATGTCTTGCATCATACAATTCCTCTTTGAGTTGTCCTTTTAATTTCTTATGAGCCAGAGGTTAGCACCCGCATATCCCTGGGCTACCAACCTCCTTGACAGTACAATACCTTTCTATGAGCCAGGGGGTTCGCACCCGCACATCCCTGGGTACCAACCCCCATTGACAGTACAATAATTCTTATGAGCCAGAGGCTAGCACCCGCACAATCCCTGGGCTACCAGCCTCCTTGACAGTACGATACCTTACTATGAGCCAGAGGTTAGCACCCGCATAATCCTGGGCTACTAACCTCCTTGACATCCATTTCCTTTCTTATGAGCCAGAGGTTAGCACCCTTAATCCTGGGGCTACCAACCTCCTTGACAATACCATTTCATTTCTTATGAGCCAGAGGTTAGCACCCTTAACGGGGCTACCAACCTCCTTGACAGTGCAAACATTTTCGAGTCCTTTCTTATGAGCCAGGGGTTAGTACCGCATGATCCCTGGGCTACCAACCCCCCTGACAATGCAATACGTTTCTTATGAGCCAGAGGTTAGCACCCGCATAATCTGGGCTACCAACCTCCTTGACAATATCCTCCATCTACATATGTGCTCGTGCCTAGCAATCGTGAAATTATGATGACATATAGCATTTTAAAATTCTTCCAACTCACATGAGAATTTAAGAAGCGAAATAAACACATGCCATACAACTTGCCAAATGGGGAACTTTATGTGACTCATGCTTTCAAATCTAGTTTATTCATGATTCTATTCAAACATGTGGTATTCAAGCCTTTTTACCTTAGTTATTTCATCTTTTCTCATTCGAACATTTCATCAACACACTTTGGGGTGTGTTCATTATGCGTAATATGCCCTTCCACCATTTTCTCCCATCATTCAACACATCACAACATGGCATCCAATCGCCTCCACTCCTCATCCATTCATACATTCCACCATTTGTTTGTATTATCTTGTTTATGTTTTAGGGATTTAGCACATACCAACAAAAAGAGTAATGAGAAAGATCTAACACATATTTACTTAGAAAAATCCTAGGTTATTACCAAAGTAACTAGGAAGAGTGTACTAACCTTGAAAAGGGAAAGAAAAATCCTTGAGGATGATGTAGAAACGCTGCCTTAGCTTGGAAGAGGTACTCCACACGAGCTTGAGGTTGGATTTGGAGAATCCAAGCCTTTAGAACGGTTCTAGGGTTCTAAAACCCTTGATTCTCTCAAGTGGAAAACCCTAGATGTAAATCCCCCTTCTCTTCTCTTCTTCTCTCTCAAAACCTTCTAAGTGAGGTGAATGAAGCCCTAAAGGCTCGGACAAACCCTTATGGGTAAGGGTTAACACTCAAAAGACGAAAACGTCCTTACTAAAAATCCTGCAAAACTCGATAGACCGAGCGATCGGTGCTTATGACCGATCGATCGGTTGCCTACCGAGCGATCGGTGTTATTGACCGATCGACCGGTCAAAACTCACTCTCTGGAAAATTTCCCCATACAAAATTTCTGACCGTGCGATAGCTACCGATCGATCGGTTATGGACCGATCGATCGCTGACTGGACCGAGCGATCGGTGCTCTGTATGTCTGGACTGTTTTGACCATATCTTTTGACTCGCTCGTCGGATTTCGACGATTCAACTTGCGTTGGATCCGTCTTTCGAAAACGAACATTTCTGACGTTTCGGAATTTCCGATTTCTCCCTTATTTATTAATTAGACTACGAAAACGGCCAATTAGCTACGAAGGTGCTATTCATTAAGGATGGAAAATTCCGGGGTGCTACATTCTCCCCCCCTTACAAAAATTTCATCCCCGAAATTTGGACGATACATACATACGTAAAACCTTAACAAAATACAAGGGAATGTCAAGGCCTTAAACAAATAAATGGGGGTACTTTTCTCGTACTTCGGCTTCTCGTTCCCAAGTAGCTTCCTCCCTTGAATGGTGTTGCCATCTTACCAAGACCAAGGGAATGGTCTTGTTGCGCAAGACTTGATCTCGCCTATCCAAGATCTGCACCGGTTGTTCAACTAGGGTGAGGTCCTCTCGGATCTCTATCGGATCAAGCTCGATGACATGAGAAGGATCCGGGATATACTTCCGAAGCATGGAGATGTGAAATACGTTGTGGATCGCCGCCATGTGAGAGGGCAAGGCAACTCGGTAAGCTACCTCACCAACTCGAGTAATGATCTCGAATGGACCCACATATCTCGGGCTAAGCTTGCCTCTTTTCCCGAATCTCATAACCCCCTTGGTTGGTGAAATCTTGACAAAACAAAGTCACCAACTCGATATTCAAGATCCCTCCTTCGGTTGTCGGCATAGCTTTTCTGTCGGTCTTGTGCGGTCTTCAACCTTTCCCGGATGAGCTTGACTCTATCCGCAGTTTGTTCAATCAACTCGGGGCCCAAAATTTTTCTTTCTCCCACTTCATCCCAATACAACGGAGATCTACAACTCCTCCGTACAAAGCCTCAAAGGGTGCCATCTGTATGCTTGCCTGGTAACTATTGTTGTAGGCGAATTCCACCAAAGGTAGGTGATCCTCCCAACTTCCCTTGAAGTCTAGCATACATGCACGGAGCATGTCTTCAATAATCTGATTCACTCGCTCGGTTTGCCCATTCGTCTGTGGATGGAAGGCCGTGCTAAAGTCTAGTCTGGAACCCATGGCATCCTGAAAACTTCTCCAAAACCTGGATGTGAACCTTGGATCCCGGTCTGAGACAATGCTCATTGGCACTCCGTGCAATCGGACTATCTCTTTGATGTACAAGGCAGCTAACTGATTTGAGTTGAATGTAGTCCGGTACGGTAAGAAATGGGCGGACTTCGTGAGTCTGTCAACCACAACCCATATCGCATCAGTCTTTTTAACTGTCTTTGGCAACCCCACGATGAAGTCCATAGAGATATGTTCCCATTTCCACTCGGGAATAGGGAGAGACTGCAACAGACCCGCCGGTCTCCTGTGCTTGGCCTTGACTTGTTGGCACACCAAGCATCGGGACACGTACCCCGCTATTTCTCGCTTCATGTTCCGTCACCAAAAGTGCTTCTTCAAGTCCATATACATCTTGGTACCCCCGGGGTGAACGGTGTACTTGGACCGGTGAGCCTCGTACAAGATTTCCCGCTTAAGCTTCTCATCGGCTGGGACACATACTCTTCCCTTGAAAGTGATAATTCCATCATCCCTCACCGTAAAATCCTTGCTGCCACTTTTAACTGACTGGTCTCGGTAAGACAATAGCTCGGCATCCATTCCCTGCAACTCCCTGGTCATGCTTAGGATATATGGCCTAACTGTGATGTTAGCCATTACTGGCCCAAAAGTAGGGAGACTAAAACTGATGTCGAGGTTGGATGCATCTTCTAACAACCTCCATTCCCGCAGCATCATGCGCGCCAAAAGTCCAGTGGGTTTCCGGCTAAGAGCATCGGCTACAACGTTCGCCTTGCCCGGATGATATTGAATGGAACATTCGTAGTCTTTCAAAAACTCTACCCATCTCCTCTGCCTTAAATTCAATTCCTTTTGGGAGAACAGGTACTTCAAGCTTTTATGGTCCGTAAATACGTCGAACTGTTCCCCATAAAGATAATGTCACCAAATCTTCAAGGCAAACACAACCGCGGCGAGCTCTAAATCGTGAGTGGGATAATTCTTCTCATGCTCTTTCAATTGCCTGGAGGCGTAAGCAATGACTTTGCCGTGCTGCATAAGTACACATCCCAACCCCACATGCGAGGCATCACTGTAAACCACAAAACCACCACTCCCGGATGGCACAGTAAGGACGGGGGCCGTGGTGAGGCGTTTCTTCAACTCTTGGAAGCTCGCTTCACATCTGTCGCTCCAACTAAACTTAGCATTCTTTCTCGTCAGGTAAGTGAGAGGTGTAGCCAAACTGGAGAATCCCTCCACGAATCTCCGATAATAGCCTGCCAACCCGAGAAAACTACGTATCTCCGTGACGCTCTTGGGTCTCTCCCATATCATAACTGCCTCTATCTTTGCCGGGTCAACAGAAATACCCTCGGCCGACACTACGTGGCCTAGGAACGCCACCTTCTCCAACCAAAATTCACACTTGCTTAACTTAGCGTATAGCCTATGCTCTCTCAATATCTCCAGAGCAAGACGAAGGTCTCGTGCGTGATCTTCCCGTGTCTGGGAATACACCAAAATGTCATCTATGAACACAATCACACATCGATCCAAGTACGATCGGAACACCCGGTTCATCAAATCCATGAACGCCGCCGGTGCATTCGTCAGCCCAAAAGGCATGACAAGGAACTCGTAGTGCCCATACCGAGTCTTGAAAGCCGACTTCGGAACATCTGCCGCCTTGATCTTTAACTGATGATACCCCGATCTAAGATCAATCTTGGAGAAAAATCTTGCTCCCTTTAGTTGGTCAAACAAGTCGTCTATCCGAGGCAAAGGATAACAATTCTTAATAGTTATCTTGTTCAACTGCCGGTAATCTATGCACATTCTCATTGACCCGTCTTTCTTTTTCACAAAGAGGACTGGAGCTCCCCATGGTGACACACTTGGTTGGATGAAACCAAGTTGTTGTAACTCCTCAATTTGCTTCTTTAATTCCTCAAGCTCTATTGGGGCCATTCTATATGGTGCCCTTGAAATCGGAGCGGTGCCTGGAGTAAGCTCTATAGCGAACTCAATCTTCCGATCCGGAGGCAATCCGGGAAGTTCCTCCGGAAACACATCCAAGAACTCACTCACGACTGGAATGACCGAGGAGTTTTGTGCTTCTGGGTTTGCTAAGCTCAAAGCTGCGAGGCGAGCAATGTCTCTTTCCCTCAACCCTCGAAAGTGAAATGGCTTAACTCCCATTGGCTCAAAGTTCACCATCTTCTCGAAACATGCCACATGTCCGTGGTGAGCCGATAGCCAATCCATACCAAGTATGACATCGAAATCTAAGTCTTGGAAGTCCAGGATGATGAGGTCGGCTAACAACTCATTCTGTCCCACTTGGACAACACAGTCCCTGTATATACGGTCCGTGTCCACTGACTTGCCGAGCGGTGTGGAGATGGTTAATTCATGCTTCAACTGACTGGACTTGGTTGGAAATCCTTTCGCAAAGCTAGGCGATACAAAGGAATGAGTGGATCCTGTGTCGATCAACACTCGAGCTAGGCATTCATTCACTAATAACGCGCCTATGTGATTAATTAAATTCACGTTAGTAGATTTCACGCAATAACACATAAGTATAGGTAGCATGTCATACATATAAGCAATCACTTTACATAATAACAGCCAATTACAACTCGAAACTTTAGCATGATAGCGTACCTTGCACGACATCGTCAGATGCACGTGCATCCCGTTCCGATAAGGCAAAAACCTGACCCTGGTTTGCCCTACGAGGCGGTGGAGTGGATAATGTGGGTCGTGAAGGCCTAGACGCAGAAGCCTGTGAGGATCCCGGCTGGGAATCCTGTCGAACTGGGGGCCTACTCCCCTGGGGTTGGATAGGCTGCAGCTGCCTGCGTGGGCAATCCCTGACCATGTGATTCACATCTCCACAGTGAAAGCACCCACCCGAAATCCTCCGACATTCACCAATCCGGTGACTCCGACCACAATAGGAGCACTCCTCAAATGCTGATGAGGATGAAGGTGGAACATATCGGGTGGCCTGTGAAAGTGTGGGACGAGGTACCGGTGTAGTGGTAGGCCGAGATACCTGTGATGTCAAGGGAGGCCTCTGTGACCGTATTGGCTTGGATGCCTGATATGGGGCTGCCCTAACCCTCTTCTCTGCCGACCCCGAACTACTCGATTGGCCTCGAGCCACATCCCTTCTCTTGAAGAATTCTTCCGAATTCTTCTCGGCAAGCTTCGCCTTGCTCACAACCTCTCCCCAGGTAGCCACCTGGAACATCGAGACCTTGTCTCTAATGGAGGGTTTCAATCCCCGCTCAAATTTCCTGACTCGCATATGCTCTGATGCAATTAGGTGAGGTGCGAATCTCGATAACTCCACGAAAGTAGCCTCATAATCGGCCACACTCAACTCTCCTTGTTCAAGAGTCATGAATTCAATCTCCTTCTGTTCTTTGACAGCTGCTGGAAAATACTGCTTATAGAAGACATCCAAAAATTCTGGCCATGTCCACGGCTCCCCCGCCCTGGTGGACTCCCTCTGTCTCTGTGCGGCTCTCCACCAATGCTCGGCCGCACCTTCCATCACGAAGGTGGCCCAGTCCACTCTCTGTTCATCCGTGCAGTGGAGCGCTCTAAAAATCTTTTCCAATTGCATCACCCATGCCTCGGCGACCATGGGGTCAGTAGTACCGAAGAAGGTAGGAGGACGCAATCTCCTAAATGCCTCCAATCCTGAAGCATGGTGTACCGGAGGTGGCGGAGGCGTAGAAGGAGTAACAGCAACCGGCCTTGCTGCTAATATAGCCAAAGTCTCGGCTATAGATGCAAAAGCTTGGGCAAAATCGGGTTGCTCGTCACTGGAAGGGGCATCACTTCCACTTCCCCTCGTATTGTATCCGCGAGCCCGAGCACCGCGTCTCATGATGTGATCCTGAGAACGACAGTACCACATGAGTCTAACTTGGATACGCATTTAATACACTTTCGCAATTCACTTAATACATATTCATCAGACATATTTAATAAGCACAACACAATTTATGCACACATGGTATACAACATCATATCATAACATACATGTCGTGTTCCTAGCGTAGGATTCTAAGTTTGGTTGAAGTTCAACCTATTTTGACTAAGACTAACTTGTTAGTCTATACTTGGAATACAACTCTTTCCTACACCTAATGCCTTATTCAATTATGGTGTCTAGTACTAAGCGACCCTAGGGACTCTAATGCCTAGAGCTCTGATACCACCTCTGTCACGCCCCAAAATACCCCCTAGGAGTTTAGGGATACTTTAGGTGGACTGTACAAACCTGCCAAACCATCCTGTAATGAACAAGATAAATAAGGTACTAAATAATGATATCAGAGCGCGGAAGCTAAACATAATTTGCGGAAGCGAAAACTAAAATTTTCTTTTCTTTATAATGATCCAAACAGTAGTATTCCAAGTTAACATAAATACAAAACACGTCTAAGTCTAAGGTGGACAGGCCCACCTAACAAAATACAAAAGATAAAATACAACTCTGTCTCGCTCAATAGTCATCTCCGTGGGGCCAATGGTCTAAGTCTCTCGCCTCCGCCTGAGGCTCGACTACTAGATCCTCATAAGGTTCCTCCTCGCCATAGTCCTCCTTTATCCAAGGACCCGGATCACAAATGTCGAGAGGGACTCGGGTACCTGCCGACATGAAAGTACGGCTGAGCATGGAATACTCAGCGAGTACAAGCCCCTAACTAACAATGGTAATAACGAACAACATCATATACAAGTAATGGGAGGAGTATAGTTCATAATAATTTCTAACAATCTCATACATAAACAATTTATCAAGTCATAATTATTATGAAACTAAAACATGTCTATGCAACATACAATTCCTCTTTGAGTTGTCCTTTTAATATTTCTTATGAGCCAGAGGTTAGCACCCGCATATCCCTGGGCTACCAACCTCCTTGACAGTACAATACTTTTCTTATGAGCCAGGGGTTAGCACCCTCACATCCCTGGGCTACCAACCCCCTTGACAGTACAATACACTTCTTATGAGCTAGAGGCTAGCACCCGAACATCCCTGGGCTACCAGCCTCCTTGACAATACCATTTCATTTCTTATGAGCCAGAGGTTAGCACCCTTAACCAGGGCTACCAATCTCCTTGACAGTGCAACATTTCCGAGTCCTTTCTTATGAGCCAGGGGTTAGTACCCGCATGATCCCTGGGCTACCAACCCCCTTGACAATGCAATACGTTTCTTATGAGCCAGAGGTTAGCACCCGCATAATCTTGGGCTACCAACCTCCTTGACAATATCCTCCATCTACATATGTGCTCGTGCATAGCAATCGTGAAATTATGATGACATATAGCATTTTAACAATTCCCAACTCACATGAGAATTTAAGAAGCGAAATAAACACATGCATACAACTTGCTAAATGGGGAACATTTATGTGACTCATGCTTTCAAATCTTAGTTTATTCATGCATTCTATCAAACATGTGGTATTCAACCTTTTTACCTTTAGTTATTTCATATTTTCTCATTCGAACATTTCATCAAACACTTGGGGTGTGTTCATTATGCGTAATATGCCCTTCCACCATTTTTCTCATCATTCAACACATCACAACATGGCATCCAATCGCCTCCACTCCTCATCCATTCATACATTCCACCATTTATTTGTATTATCTTGTTTATGTTTTAGGGATTTAGCACATACCAACAAAAGAGCAATGGGAAAGATCTAACACATATTTACTTAGAAAAATCCTAGGTTATTACCAAAGTAACTAGGAAGAGTGTACTAACCTTGAAAAGGGAAAGAAAAATCCTTGAGGATGATGTAGAAACGCTGCCCTAGCTTGGAAAGGTACTCCACACGAGCTTGAGGTTGGATTTGGAGAATCCAAGCCTTTAGAACGGTTCTAGGGTTCTAAAACCCTTGATTCTCTCAAATGGAAAACCCTAGATGTAAATCCCCCTTCTCTTCTCTTCTTCTCTCTCAAAACCTTCTAAGTGAGGTGAATGAAGCCCTAAAGGCTCGGGCAAGCCCTTATGGGTAAGGGTTAATACCCAAAAGACGAAAACGCCCTTACTAAAAATTCTGTAAAACTCGATAGATCGAGCGATCGGTGCTTATGACCGATCGATCGGTTGCCTACCGAGCGATCGGTGTTATTGACCGATCGACCGGTCAAAAACTCACTCTCTGGAAAATTTCCCGATACAAAATTTCTGACCGTGCGATAGCTACCGATCGATCGGTTATGGACCGATCGATCGCTGACTGGACCGAGCGATCGGTGTTCTGTATGACTGGACTGTTTTGACCATATCTTTTGACTCGCTCGTCGGATTTCGACGATTCAACTTGCGTTGGATCCGTCTTTCGAAAACGAACATTTCTGACGTTTCGAAATTTCCGATTTCTCCCTTATTTATTAATTAGACTACGAAAACGGCCAATTAGCTACGAAGGTGCTATTCATTAAGGATGAAAAAGTCCGGGGTGCTACAAGAACACCCCCACCCTTTATTATAGATGTAAATTAGGCGCACCATTAATGATATTTTACACCCCGATAATTGAATTTGAATTTGGGTGTGAAGGATGCACATAGGGGTTTGTATGTTGGACATATATGCCCTCGAAAGGCAATAAGAGACTTTTCTATGTTGATTAGATAAACATCATATTCACACAACCAACTATAAATGGTATTTATATTAAGTACTGTCTCATATGATGAAGACATAAAGTTCCATAGGTAACATTGTAGGAAAATCATGCAAAGGTTGCGAGGAGATATGATTTTCCGGTTCCTTGTAAACCTAATATTGTTCGAAGCCTCTAGAGTACTGGTTGGGCGCCGTACTTCATCATGGCTTGCACATGTGTAGTTCTATGAGATAGTGTGATGAATCTCATTCACAGAGAGTGGTGACTCTTGACTAACATGTGAGTATATGTAGCAAGTACATAATACTGAACGGGGTCACTAGTAAATACCCTATGGAATACACTGTCAGATTGTATTAGGATTATCCATTTGACAAATTATCCTTAGACCTGAGAGGTTAACATCTTCTCAGACATCTGTCTATATGGCTTTGATGTGCCAATCGACAATGTCCAATACACAGGACTAACTCCGGGTACGTTGGGTCATGTACACAATGTTTGGAGAAGTGTGTAAACACTCAATAAGGAATCCACAACTCCTTAATTGGAGATAATGATATCAATGTGATACTTGTTGAACTGAACAGTTAAATCCAGTACTGGTGCTTTTCGGTAAAATGGTCTTTATCGAAGTTGATATTTTCAATATGGAAATGTATATATAAATATATATATGCAGTTCTTTTCTAATGTTTCTTCAAAAGTGTTTTGGAGGTTCAGTTCATTGAAAAAGTAATAATGAGAAAGGGTTCTATTCATAAGCTAGGGACTAAGACATTAAAATTGTTCCAATCCCGGAAGCTTACAAGTGATATCGGAATGTGGAAGAATTTATTTGTAAATATATTGTGAGATGGTACTTACAAGCAATTCTCTAATTTCTGGAGGTTAATCACATTGTGTTAATGGACATTAATTGTGATTGGTGGAAGTTCAGGGATATAGATAAAATTCTATAATCCTAATGGAGTATAGGAAATGTGTTTCCTAGTAACAATGCTTCAACCAAAAAGGTGAAGTACTTGGTCCCACAACCGAAAATAGGAGATCCCTTTAGATCCCACACACAAGGACCTTCTTAAAGGATTTAATTTAATTTATAATTAAATTAATTAATTTCTTTAAGTAATCACTATATGGTATAGTGAAGCTCTAAAAGGTGGAATCACATTAGATGTGAAAAACCAAATGGGTAGGACCCATTGGAAATTATTATAAAAGAATAATTCAAGTGACCAAGAGGGTTTTGGAAACCCTTTGGGCGTGTGGAGTGGGACCCACCTAGGGTGGGATGCCCACTTCAAGGAGGAATAATAATTGTTATTATTTTAATTAGTTTCTAATAACTAATATCCTTATTAAATAAGGTTAGTTAGTTAGTTAGTTAGTTACTAATTAAAGATTCCATAATTGTTAGGGATTCCATTAGTTAGTTACTAATTCAAGATTCCTTATTGGATAAGGATAAGATTAGTTACTAATGGATAAGGTTAGTTTCTTTTAAGATTAATCCTAATTGGATTAGGAGAATAATCAATAAAAGAAACTATTGAGGAATCCTAATTGGATTAGGATAAGGTTAATGAATTATAATTGGATTACAATTCAAGCAACCAAGAGGGAACTTATATAAGGGATTGGATACCCAGTCCTTTAAATAATATATTTCTCTAGAATTTTTTTTTCTCTCCCTCTCCTCAAGTTTATGCACAGCCCTCTCCCCCTTTGAGGGTGTACGGGCACCCTTCTCCTTCTTCCTTTTTGTTTGGTTTTTGATCTTGATGATCAAGAACAAGTTCTTTGAAGATCAAGATTGGATCTTGTTTGATCAAGAAAGGTTTTTGGATCAAAGAAAAGAAGAAAAGATAAAATAGCATGAAATTTGGAAGGGCCATTAGCTTCCATTAGAGAAAGCTTTAAAGGAAAAAGAAGGTTCGTGTGAATCGACAGGAGACTTGATACTTGTGAAGTTTTGCGAATACTATTCTAATGTGGATTTGACTTAACAATTTCAAAGTCGCAAAGGTGAATGTTATTCCTACCTTCATTGAATAAAATTAATTAGAATCTTAATCAGATCTTGAGATTCGATGTATGCCTCCCAAGAACTGTGTTTCTAAATTAAAAAGAGGCATACTTTCATTGTATCCTCCAACCCTTTTATTGGGTACACCATATGTATAATAAGAAATGTATACATTACTAATTAGGGTGATTAGGGTGTGAAGCAGACGCATTGAGGTTGGTGCACCTCAACTCGTTAGGGCATAGGATTTTTGCTGCCTAAATGGCCCTGAAAAGTTAGGTACAATGGGAATCATATACTAGGATTGGAGGTTAGTGATAGATTAGAAAGTGTTGTAAGCACCCAAATCCGTCTGGCCCACTCACATGACCTTTTAACTGTCCTTTTAATGCCAGTGAATGTTTAATAATCTTTTATAAAAACAAATGTTAGGTGGTTGAACATTTAGGGTCATTAGTAAATCTTAACCACAGTTAAGGGTGTTAAAAGGGACAAATGTTGACCTATGGCATGGGAGCCATATGATTTTTGTCTGGGGAGGGCCAAACGAGATCCCATCCCTAAGGGGGGACACTGTTTCGAACACAGTGGACCCACCCATATCTTTATTGAGGAATAGTCCCCTCGTTGGCCGAGTAGGGAACTATTCCTCCTCGCTCTCACATAGCCGACCCTGCAACTCTCGTAAACTCGGGTTAGTTTTTTGTTAACCCTTTAGTTAATTTTTTATATATTATTTTTAAAAAAAAGGGTAAATGGGTGAACCCTATGAGGGTGGATGAATCTTAACCACAGTTAAATGGGGTTAGAAGGGGGGGGACAGATGACAAGAAAATGGGAGCCTCGTCGCGTCACCGACTGAGGAGGTCATTATTTTCCATCTTTATATACGCAATTGTTTTACAAGACGGTGCTCTCCTTTTTAGAAATTGTAACAATAGGCCAACAACACGCCTGGGTTTGTCCCGCTGGTAGTGTATTACGGCCACACCCTCAAGTTCAAACCCCCTAACCTCTGACATAGATAGATAAATGATTTAAGACTAAAAAAACAAAAAAACGTTTAAAGTACAAGTGGGGCAAAAGTGTAATTATCAGAGCTCCGCATGAAACTTAATCTCAAAAACAATAGGCCAACGCATTCAAAATTTATTGAGCAGAATTAAAAACAGGCGAACATAACATATAAACGTGCATACCATACCATTAAGCGGATTAGAATCAATAAGCAAATTTTGCAATGCTCTGCACTGTGTCAACGAAGTTAGGAATTGGAGCTCCATTGTGACCGGCTTGTTGGTCAGTTTATTGCTTGCTAGATTGAGTGTTCGAAGAAGGCCCAAACTCGTTGGCACTGATCCACTGAAGAAGTTATTTGATAGCTCCAAAACAGTGAGCTTCGAAGCATTTGAGATGGAATCTGGAATTTTTCCAATCAGGGATGCGGAAGGCCAGTGAGATCTGGAACATGGCCCGACAGGCGATTTTCTAGGAGATAAATGCGCTTCACAGAGGAAATGTTGAATATTACTTGAGGTATTTCGCCGGAAAGATTATTGACAGCAATATCCAAAAATGTTAGGTTTGAAAGGTTACCCAATGACGGCGGGACAGTATCTATCAGTCGGTTCCATCCAAGATCTAGAATTTTAAGCTTAGATAAGCACCCAATGTCTCTTGTTATGCTTCTCGTGAAATTGTTCCGCCAGAGATCGATGTATCCAAGGTTTTTGCACTCACATAAACTGGTTGGAATCTGACCAGTGAAGTGATTGCTGCTAAGATTGAAAAATTCAAGTCTTGGAAGGTTAAGGCACATATCCATTGGGATACTGTTGGAGAGGCTATTATATGAGAGATCAATAACTTGGAGAGTGGAGATGTTGAATATGGTAGATGGGATGTTACCTCCAAGGCCGTTGTGGCTTATATCAAGCATCTACAAGTCGAGAAGATGGCCCATCTCCATTGGAATATTTCCTTGTAGATGATTGTATTGCAAGATGATATTTCTTAGGCGGCGCAAACGGCCTACTGTCTCTGGAATCTGACCATGGAAACTGTTGTTACGAAGGTCTAGACGCGTAAGGAAGGAAAGGTTTCCAATGTGAGGGGAGATGGTGCCTTGGAGATTCATGAAGGAAAGATCGAGGGCAGGCTGCCGGACCGGCTCCCGGGAATGATGCATCAGGCTCTCGGCTAGGGCCTCGACCATGTTGCACGTACTTAAACCTACAAAAAAAATACGAAAAAGAAAAAAAAAAAACCAAAAAAAAAATAAATCCAGTTTTCATGCCCGGACAGGCTGCCAGACACGCTACCGAGCATGATGCATCAGACACTCAGCTAGGGCCTCGGGGCAACTGTGTTGTTGTCTGCACCATGGCATTGTACCCGGTGAGGCAACCGTGTGGTTGTCTACACCATGACATAGTATTGGGTGAGGCAACCGTGTGATTGTCTGCACCATGGCATAATACTCGGTGAGGCAACCGTATGGTTGTCTGTACCATGGCATAGTACCCGGTGAGACAACCGTGTGATTGTCTGCACCTTGACATAATACCGAGTGAGGCAACCATGCATGCCATGTGTTTGTTGAAATGTATGAACTAAGAACGTGAATAAAATGGCTAGGAATGTGTTGCACACTATATATTTGTTGAAATGCATGAATGACAATTTAGAAAACTGGATTGTTGTTTTGTTTTGTTTTTTGTTTTTTTTTTCTTTTTCGTATTTTTTTTTGTATGTTTAAGTTCGTGCGACATGCCCGAGGCCAAAACTGAGAGTCTGATGCATCATGCCTCCGTTTTCCCTTCTGGACTTGAGATGATTACTATAATAATTATTATTATTATCTAGAGGAGTGTTGTTGTCTGAAACACTTATATACTACCTCCATATAATTTGACTAGGGCCGGGTGGCTTCGTGTTAGATGGGTCGGGTCAAATAGCGACCCCACGTACCTGTATCTCAAATCCGACCTTGTCCCGGATTGAAAAGGAAATTCCAAAACCAATCCAATTAGGAATCCCATAACCTTGACCCGACCCCTTAACCCATCTACAAAGAGTAAATAATAAGATATAATTAATGAATTAATACTAATTAAAGATGAATTATGACCCGTTTGGTCCAGGGAACTCAAGCCCATATACCCAACATGCATGATACCAAACGGGCGCTATTCACCAGTGACTTGTTCTTCTTCATGACACAAGGGCGTTTCGTAACTCTAAACTAAATTGATGGGGTTAGCTTATTTGAAAATTATGCATATGTGGACTTTAGCTTGTTAAGTTAAAGTTTAGAGGTGTGCTAGCCCCAATCGTATTTACCCCAAATTTCTCCATAGACGCAAGATGGGCCTAACACTTGGAGAACTTTTATTATTTTAATAGTTTAAAAAGCAAAAGTCAAAATCCGTTTGCCATTTGTTTGGCCCAGTTGCGTCTTTCGAAGATATGCGACTGGGTCTAGCAAATTCCTAAAGTTTAATTGGAAGTCTAAATATTTTTAATGTAGAACTTTTACCTCAAAAGTAATAAGGAGACATGAGCTAGCTACTTTTTACTTAAGAGGTAAAATATTACTTCAAAAAGACGTAAATTTCAAATTAGTTTTTCAAAATAAGCTCTACCAATTAGTTTAGAGTTGCCAAACTCCCCCTTAGCCTTAATTACGTCCAAGAAGAGGGAAAAGATTTGCTCTGGTGGATGTCCGAGCTGATTGCCCGGGCATCCACGAAACATTGGGCACCTGGTGATAAAAAGGTGGAGAAGTCATTTCATTTTCTAACCATGATTTTGACTTCTCCCCTCTTGACATCTCCCCCCTTTTTCTCGCCACATATCCAATGTTTTGTGGATGCCCGAGCGCCCAGCTCGGGCGTGCACGAGAGCAAATCCATAGCCCCAGGAAAAAGACTCAACGCGTTTGTGTGGGTCACACCAAAAGTATTTTTTCTCTCTCGCTTTAACTTCTAGTTGATCGTTGATTCCTCAATGCGTTTGTGTGGACCACACCAAATGTATTTTTTCTCTCTCGTTTGAACTTCTAATTGGTCGTTGAAAGCAACGTGAAGAGGAACAAGTCAGTCAGCGAATTGCATTTGGGCACCACTCTTTGCATGACATGGGGTAAGGCATTTAATTAGGGGAGTGATAGCATGCATTGCACATTCGGTTAGGTGTACACGCACACCTCCCAAACTCGCCACATGTCCTCTTTAACATCCATTAACCATGGTTAGTATTTAATCATCTCTAAAATTAAATATCTAACCTTAGTTTTTAGAAAAAAATTAACCTTGTTTATTATTAACTTACTCATGTGGTTAATTTTTTAAAAAATATTTTTCTTATAACAAAGGTTATATTATTTAACCCTAGGGATGGGTGAATCTTAATGAATGCCTCACCACACGCTGTGCAAAGAGTGGTGTCTGCAATCTCGGGCATCTGGCAGAGATAATCCGTTGCCCAACTAAATGTATGTTCCTTGCCCGTGTAGATAAGAGATGTGGGGTGGGGGGGGGGGGCATTTGATGGGGTAGGACTTAGGAGGAGGAGTATGCACGCAGTAGAACAACGACAGTCAATACAAGTTTTCCAGATGGATCCTCGAATAATTGAACATACATTGGCTATTAGTGATCAGAGATCAGACGGTTAGGATTGTCCATGTTTAATGATATTTTATCAACAATCGGGATTTCATGACCACCGTGGTCATTCTGTAATTCTCTTCGAATCTAAGGTTATTCATTACATTTAACAGAAACTTCTAGTCCAGTGGGGGTTGGTGCAGTTGGCTAGGGTTTGCTCCGTGTGGTCGTGTGTTCAATTCTCACTTCTCGACTTACCCTAGTATTTGAGTAGGTCGGTGCCAGGGGCGACGCTGCGATTTTATCATTAGACGAGTACAAAATATTGTAGGTTTATAAAAAATTTTTAACTAAATTTATAGGTCATTTCATCCACATACATATCCTATGAGTATTGTTTCTCATTATTTACGGGTAACTATCCACATACCCTATGGCTATATCCTGTTAAATAATTAAATAGTATAGCATTAAAAATATATTTTATTTTAAAAAATTTAGGGTCCTTGCCGAATGTCTATGCCTTATTAAATAATTGAATAGGTTTTGCATATCAACTGCTAGGAAGACTGCTAGGTTCTTCCTAGTTTGCAATTACATATCTATGTATAAATGTTGTTATTAAAATGACTATATGCCCATGAAAATTTTCATAATCTTACAAAGTCCCTTTAACTGCTCTTAACCATGGTTAATAATTAGTTTTAACACCTATGGATAATTTTTTTTCTTCTAAAAATCAACGTTAAATGCTTTAACCTAAGGATTAGTAAATTTTAACCAAAATTAAATGGAGTAGAAAAAGGAACACGTTAATATTTAAAAAAAAAAAAACTAAAATCCAAGGTTAGATGCGTGAATCTTAATCATAGTAAAGGGAAGTCAAAAGGGGACACATTAATTTTTTTTCTATAAACAAAGGTTAGCTGCTTTAACCCTACAGGTTAATGAATCTTAACCACAATTAAAGGGAGTTAAAAGGGGACATTTTAATTTTTTTTTTAAAAATTCTAAAAACCAAGGTAGATGCTTTAATCCTAAGGTTAGTGAATCTTAACCACATTTAAAGGAAGTAAAAAGGGGACACATTAATTTCTTTCTAAGATCCAAGGTTAGATGCTTTAACACTAAGGTTTAGTGAATCTTAGGCACAGTTAAAGGGAAACGTTAATTTTTTAAAAAAAATTTCTAGTAGATGATTTAACCCTAAGGGTTAGTGGAACTTAACCACAGTTAAAGGGAATTGAAAGAGATGTTTTTTTTTTTTCTAAAATCAAATTAGATGCTTTAACCTTAAAGCTTAATGAATTTTAACCATAGTTTAAAAGAGTTAAAAGGGGACACATTAATTTTTAATTTCTTTTCTAAAAACTAAGTTTAGATGCTTTAACCCTAAAGTTAGTGAATCTGAACCATAGTTAACAGAGTTAAAATGGGACAAATTAACAATAAGGGTAAAAAGGCCATAAAGGTTGTTTGGGGTGTATTTAGGAATTTTTTTAAAATGGGGTGTATTTTGGAGTCTCTCAAAAACCCTAAGTATATTTAGGGAAAAAATCCCAAAATTTATTAAGCAGAATTACAAACAGGCGAACATAACATATAAACGCGCATACATATAACAGACTTGCGTAAATGCATTACATTCATTTCTATGGTATATTATGATTGAATTTTAAGCACAGTGACATTGTTGGAGAGAAGAAACTGTTGTTTGATTTTTCTAAGTCTGACCACAACATCTTTCATGTTTGGTCTCTCCCCTAGGAACTCACTCGAACACTGTAGGGCCAACTCCATGATTGATGACAAACAATGTAGCAGATACTCTGTTGGTTGTTCCCTCATCAACAGATTAGAATCAACAACCTCTACTACTAAACCAGGAAACGAGGATTTCACCCATTGCCTTAAGCTCCATCCTCCAACAAACATTTCATCTGTTGGCTTCTTTCGTGTCAACATTTCCATCAACATAATTCCATAACTGTAAACATCTCCCTTTGTTGACACTCTTCCTTCCAACCCATACTCTGTTACAAATGCACACAATCATGGTAACTATATAATAGCAAGACACCATGGACTTCCATCACTCATGATAATTAGTACAACAGGTTTCTTAGCTGCTAAATGACTCTCAATTACAAAACAAAATTGAGGATTATTTATTATTCAATTGCATATGAAATGCAAGGGAATACATTCTCTAAGTTAGAGAAAAGGATAAAAACTCTATATATTTTCCCAAAATATGAAGAGTAATTTACAAATGAAATGATAATTTTATTTTTGTAAACATTAAAAAAATTTCATTTCAAGTGGAGGATGTTGAACCTTTTGACATGCTAAGTAGCTTAATTTGGGTGGATGCCATGCTTAAGTGCATTCTATGTCAAAATAAATACATTAAAAACTCTACAAATTAATACACATCTTCATATATCTAAGTAGAAGTCTTTACATGTATTTAAACAATCCATATCTAAAGAAGTCTGAATTATAGATTTAGTCAATATGACTATAAATATAAATAAATAAATAAATAAATAAATATATATATATATATATATATATCAAATATTTACAAAAAAGTTGTAAAACATGCCTTGTTTAGCACATGGATAGAGCTATCCAATTGTAATTAGATACATTATAGGAATGACCTTATCCAATGCATCCAAACGACTATTTTAGAACAACCATTATGTACCATATATTGTTCCCCCTAAATTTATTTCTTTCTTTGAAATCTAAATTTAATTTCAATGATAAATTAAACAGAGAAGAGGATAATTTACCTGGTGCGATGTAACCGATAGTGCCGAGGGTCGAGGTTTGTGTTGTAGATTTATATTTTGCTAATACTTTTGCAATGCCGAAGTCACCCACATGTGCAACCATGTCTTCATCCAAGAGGACATTACTTGGCTTCAAATCACAGTGTACCACTGGTTCTGCATAATCATGATGAAGATACTCCAATGCCAATGCGACATCTATTGTCGCGACCCAAAATACCCCCTAGGAGTTAAGGATACTTTGACTCGTGACCGCCGCATCATACCTCCAGTATGATACATAAGGCACACGTGGAAACCTGTCAGAGTACCTGAATATACATAGCGGAAACGAAATACAATGCACAGCGGAAAATAAAATACTAAACATAGCGGAAGCAAAAATGAATACTCCTATAGCTTGGCTCAAGTAAGAACCAACAAGTATACGTGTGTGAGAAACCCAAAAGTGGAGTGGACAAACCCCACACTCACATAACAAAAGACACAAGTTCTAAGTCGGTCGATCAACAGAAATCGAAGTCACGACTCCTATCTAAAGCACCATCATCATGATAGTGATCCATGGAAGGCTCCGGGTCACGGTACTCTTCCTCGACCCAAGGTTCTTCGCCACACAAATCGAATGGAACCCGAGCACCTGCCGATCATAACAATATCGACTGAGCATGGAATACTCAGTGTATACAAACTAATAACAATAAAGCAGTTAGGCATGAAGCATACGAGACATGGAGAATGAAATCCGTAAAATCCTTAAAGTATGGAAACCGTGAAAACATATGTGAGATAATATTCGAAACACAAACTGTAACCGTATGAGTCAATCGATAATCATAGCCTTATGAGTTCTTGTGAGTTCATGGAGTTACTTAGAGTCATTGTGATCCGTGGAGACATAGAGCATAGAGCAATACCGTAGAGCATTTCCATAGAGCATAACCTTAGAGATCTTAGAGCATTTTATTGTGATCCGTGGAGCTTGTGAGACGATCTTAGAGCATTATCATAGAGTTTCCTTGTGAGCATGGTATGATCCTTAGAGCTTGTGAAACGATCTTAGAGAAATCATAGAGTTACTTAGAATCATTCATTATTCGTCTTTTCGTGAAAACCTTTGTTTGCACCTTAAGAAATCCATGGAAACCATCGGTTCATGCGAGACATGCGAGCATATGCACTTAATAAGAGAAATCATCATATTTAAACATAGAATCCCTTAGAGGTATTTTATCAAACACTTAGAGTGCATCATAATAGTAATCCTTCATCCAAGTATGTAATCACACCTTTTCATACATAGAATCAATACATCTAGATAGGGCATAGATAAGAAGAATCATATTTAGTAACTAGTAGGATTGCAAGATTGTAGTAGAGTGTATCTACCTTGGTGAAATCAAAGATTTTGATTCCCAAAGGCTTGAACAAGCAATAACCTTGTGTTCTTGGTTGAGAATCACCAAGGGAAGTGGAAGAACCTTGATCTTCCACAAGCTTGATCAACAAGTAGTTCCTCTCCTTCTTCTCTCTCTCAAAATCTCCTAAGATAGGGCACAGAGGGTTTCTGAAACCCTAAGGCACGAACTCAGCCTATTTATAGGCAAGGGGTTGTGTTCAAAGTCTTAAACACCCTTAATGAGGAAAAACTGCGTATGACCGATCGATCGGTGGTATGGACCGAGCGATCGGTGGCTTACCGGTCGATCGGTGTTATGACCGAGAGATCGGTCAAAAACACACTCTCTGGAATTTTTTCCCATACAAAAAAGTTAACCGTGCGACAGCCATCGAGCGATCGGTAGTGGACCGATCGATCGCAGGTAATGACCGAGCGATCGGTGCTCTGTTATGTCTGGACTGTTTTGACCATATCTTTTTACTCGCTCGTCGGATTTCGACGATTCAACTTGCGTTGGATCCGTCTTTCGAAAACGAACATTTCTGACGTTTCGGAATTTCCGATTTCTCCCTTATTTATTAATTTGACTACGAAAACTATGAAAACGGCCAATTAGCTATGAAGGTGCTATTCATTAAGGATGAAAAAGTCCGGGGTGCTACATTCTCCCCCCCTTACAAAAATTTCGTCCCCGAAATTTGGACGATACATACATGCGTAAAACTATAGCAAAATACAGGGGAATGCCATGGCCTTAAACAAATAAATGGGGGTACTTTTCTCGTACTTCGGCTTCTCGCTCCCATGTAGCCTCTTCCTTGGAATGATGCTGCCACTTCACTAGGACTAAAGGGATAGTCTTGGTTCGCAACACTTGATCTCGATGATCCAGAATCTGAACTGGTTGCTCAACCAACGTAAGATCCTCTCGAATCTCAATAGGATCAAGAGCGATGACGTGAGACGGATCCGAAATGTATTTTCTAAGCATAGAGACGTGAAATACATTATGGATCGCTGCCATGTGAGGCGGTAGTGCTACCCTGTAAGCAACCTCACCAACCCTTGTGACGATCTCAAATGGTCCCACATATCTTGGACTGAGCTTCCCCTTCTTCCCGAATCGCATGATTCCCCGACTCGGCGAAATCTTCACAAAGACCCGATCTCCAACTCGGAACTCTAAATCTCTGCGGCGTATATCCGCATAGCTCTTCTGCCTATCCTGAGCACTTTTCAATCGTTCTCGGATAATTTTGACCCTTTCTGCGGTCCGCTCTATCAACTCAGGACCAAGAATCTTCCTCTCACCAACTTCATCCCAGTATAGCGGTGATCGACAACTCCGACCATACAGAGCTTCAAAAGGTGCCATCTGGATGCTTGCCTGATAGCTATTGTTGTAGGCAAACTCAACCAACGGCAACTGTTCCTCCCAACTACCCTGAAAATCCAGCATACAAGCTCGGAGCATATCCTCCACTACTTGATTCACCCTCTCCGTTTGTCCATCGGTCTGAGGATGGAAGGCGGTACTGAATTCTAAACGAGAACCCATAGCATCCTGGAAAGTTTTCCAAAACCTGGAAGTAAACCGAGGATCTCGATCAGACACGATAGAAACTGGCACACCGTGCAGTCGAACCACCTCCTTAACATATAGGGCTACCAACTGATTTGCATTGAAAATAGTTCGGTACGAAATAAAATGTGCAGACTTAGTCAACCTATCCACAATCACCCAAATAGCATCGGAGCCCTTCACCGTTCGCGGCAAACCCACAATGAAATCCATCGAGATGTTCTCCCATTTCCACTCCGGAATAGGAAGAGACTGCAAAAGACCTGCCGGCCTTTGATGCTCGGCTTTTACCTGCTGGCAAATCAAACATCTGGCGACGTACTCAGCGACTTCCCTCTTCATGTTTCGCCACCAGTAGTGCTTCTTGAGATTCTGGTATATCTTAGTACCTCCCGGATGTACCGTGTACTTTGATCGGTGAGCTTCATTCAAAATTTCATCCCTCAAAACTGTGTCGGCGGGGACACACAACCTGCCTTTAAATGTGATAGCACCATCATCATTTAAAGCGAACTCCTGCTTGCCGTTACTCACCGACTTGTCTCGGTAAGCAAGCAACTCAACATCGGAATTCTGTAACTCCTTGATCTGGCTCAGGATCTGTGGCCTAACCACCACGTTGGACATTATCGGCCCATAGGTGACATGCCTGAGAGTAGTGTCCAAATGACACATATCATGTAATAACTTCCACTCTTGCACTCTCAATTGAGCCATAACTCCGTAAGGTTTTCTGCTAAGAGCATCGGCTACCACGTTAGCCTTACCCGGGTGGTACTGGATGGAACAGTCGTAGTCCTTCATGAACTCCATCCAACGACGCTGCCTCATATTCAACTCCTTCTGGAGGAAAAGATACTTCAAGCTCTTGTGGTCTGTGAACACCACGAACTCTTCTCCGTAGAGGTAGTGACGCCAAAGTTTCAGTGCAAAGATGACTGCAGCGAGCTCTAAGTCATGTGTGGGGTAGTTTTGCTCATGCTCCTTCAGCTGACGAGAAGCATAGGCGACCACCTTTTTATGCTGCATTAAAACACATCCAAGTCCCACTAGTGAAGCATCACTATAGACTTCGAAACCACCGCTCCCAGATGGAACTGTAAGAACAGGAGCCGAAGTAAGCTTCTTTCTCAACTCCAAGAAACTAGCCTCGCACTTATCACTCCAAGTGAACCTCGTGTTCTTCCGTGTGAGATAGGTAAGTGGAGCTGCTAAACTTGAAAATCCTTCCACAAACCTTCTGTAATACCCTGCCAACCCGAGGAAACTACGAATCTCGGTGACACTCTTCGGCCTTTCCCAATTCATCACCGCTTCAATCTTTGCAGGATCAACTGAAATACCTTCAGCAGATACCACGTGTCCAAGAAAAGACACCTTGTTCAGCCAGAACTCGCACTTGCTCAACTTAGCATACAGACTATGCTCTCGAAGTGTCTGCAAGACCAGACGGAGATCTCTCGTGTGATCCTCCTGTGACTGTGAATACACAAGGATATCATCTACGAACACGATCACACATTGATCGAGAGACGATCTGAACACCCGATTCATCAAATCCATGAATGCTGCCGGCGCGTTAGTCAGTCCAAAAGACATGACCAAAAACTCGTAATGACCGTATCGAGTTCGGAATGCTGTCTTCGGAATGTCCTCTTTCTTGATCTTCAACTGATGATAACCAGATCGAAGGTCAATCTTGGAGAAAAACTGCGCACCCTTCAATTGGTCAAACAAGTCGTCTATCTGAGGCAATGGATAACGATTCTTGATCGTGACCTTGTTCAATTGCCTGTAATCAATGCACAGACGCATTGATCCATCTTTCTTCTTCACGAAGAGAACCGGAGCTCCCCAAGGTGAAACACTTGGCCGGATAAAACCAAGGCCTTGCAATTCTTCTAACTGCTCTTTGAACTCCTTAAGCTCAATAGGGGCCATCCTATACGGAGCTCTTGAAATCGGAACTGTGCCTGGAGCTAGCTCAATCGCAAACTCGATTGCACGATCGGGAGGCAATCCCGGCAAGGTTTCCGGAAAAACATCCATATACTCACATACCACTGGAATGGGTGTGGAGTCTCGCACTTCTACACCCTCGAGACTAAGAGCTGCAAAGCGGGAAATGTCTCTTCTCTGAAGTCCCCTGAAATGAAACGGCTTTAACCCCACGGGTTTAAAATGCACCACCTTCTCGAAACACGCCACGTGTCCATGGTGAGTTGAGAGCCAATCCATACCTAGGATGATATCGAAATCCCAATCTTGAATTCCCAGAAGGATCAAGTCGACTGGCAACTCGTGCTGCATGACTTGTACAACACTATCCGGATACACTTTATCTGTCTCAATAGATTTTCCCAATGGAGTCGAAATGGACAACTCCCTAAGTAGCTTGCTTGGCTCGGACGTAAAGCCTTTGGCAAAGCTTGGCGAAACGAACGAGTGAGTGGATCCTGTGTCTATCAACACTCTTGCCAAACATTCATTTACGAGCAACGAACCTGAGAATTTGAATCATCCCAGTTATAACACAACTGTACATATAGATACAAACATCGTAAAACACCACATAGGACATATATAGATACGAATATATCATGGCAATATTAGAACTTTAACAAAGACTAGTTCGCGCGTACCTTGCACAACATCATCAGATGCCTGTGCGTCTCTATCAGTCATGGCAAAGACTCTGCCCTGGTTTGCCTGACGAGGCTGCTGGGTAGGCTGCAAGGATCTAGAGGCCTGAGATGAAGACCCCTGAAGTGAATTCTGCCTGCCTGGAGGCCGAACTCCCTGTGATCCAGACCGTGACTGCTTGCGCGGACAATCTCGAATCATATGGCCCATCTCGCCACAGTGGAAGCATCCACCTGACATTCTTCGGCAATCTCCAGTCTTATGCCGACGACCACATTCGGCGCACTCCTCAAATGTCTGCGATGCGGAGGAAGCCGGAGGCATAACCCTCGTAGCTTGCGATGCCGTAGGACGCGGTGCCTGAGGCGCAAAAGAAGGTCTCTGAGCCGACATCGGCTGGGAGAACTGGTACGGTGCAGTCCTAGTCCTTTTCTCTGAAGAACTACTCGACTGACCCCGAGACATGCTCTTCCCGAAGCCACTGTCTCTTCTTCTCACAAAGTCTTCCGCATTCTTTTCAGCGATCTTCGCCTTCCCTACTATCTCTCTCCAAGACTCTACCTGGAGAATGGACACCCGATCTCGGATGAAAGCCTTCAAGCCCATCTCAAACTTCCTGACCTGTAGGTCTTCAGTAGCCACCAAGTGCGGAGCAAACCTAGACAACTCGGTGAACTTAGCCTCATACTCGGCTACGCTCATCGACCCTTGCTCCAAAAGCATAAACTCTCTCGCCTTTTGTTCCCGAATAAACCTGGGAAAGTACTGTTCCCTGAAGGTCTCTAAGAACTCCGCCCAAGTCCAGGGCACACCTGCCTTAGCAACATCTCTCTGCCTTTGGGCAGCTCTCCACCAGTGTTCGGCTTCACCTTCCATCACGAAGGAAGCCCATTCTACCCTTTGCTCCTCGGTACAACGAAGAGCCCGGAAGGTCTTCTCCAGCTGCATAATCCAAGACTCGGCCACCATGGGGTCCAGAGTGCCATAGAATGTAGGAGGCCGCAGTCTCCTAAAAGCTTCGAGCCCCGCGGTGTGATGCACCGGTGTAGGCACAGGCGTGGACGGTGGGGTAGGCATAGGCCTTGCTGCCAACAATGCCAAAGTCTCGGCTATGGAGTCCATCGCATTCGTGAAGTACAACGGTTCCTCTTCTCTCGGAACTTCACTCTCGGCCCTCCGAGTATGGTAACCTCGACCCCGATTGCCACGTCTCATGATATCGAATCCTGAGATCAATTTGGCAAAACATGAGTCTAACTGGATACCAAACCTCACATATCATATAGCAATTCAATAATCATGAAATGCTATACCGCACATAGTATACATCGAGGTATATATACATCATCATATAATTATACTTTAGAGCCTATACTAGAACCTCGCATAGGACCACATCAATCTCGGATCCTATACTGACCTAAGGATTCACTTGATACCGGTTATGTCGTGGTAACAAGCCTAAGACAACTGAGTCCTTCTGAGTTCTAAGTTCAACTCATAGGAATTACTTCCGCTTAGGCCAAGCCTGAGTGACCAAACTAAGTCTGTCGTTAGACATAACTAGCTCTGATACCAAGTCTGTCGCGACCCAAAATACCCCCTAGGAGTTAAGGATACTTTGACTCGTGACCGCCGCATCATACCTCCAGTATGATACATAAGGCACACGTGGAAACCTGTCAGAGTACCTGAATATACATAGCGGAAACGAAATACAATGCACAGCGGAAAATAAAATACTAAACATAGCGGAAGCAAAAATGAATACTCCTATAGCCTGGCTCAAGTAAGAACCAACAAGTATACGTGTGTGAGAAACCCAAAAGTGGAGTGGACAAACCCCACACTCACATAACAAAAGACACAAGTTCTAAGTCGGTCGATCAACAGAAATCGAAGTCACGACTCCTATCTAAAGCACCATCATCATGATAGTGATCCATGGAAGGCTCCGGGTCACGGTACTCTTCCTCGACCCAAGGTTCTTCGCCACACAAATCGAATGGAACCCGAGCACCTGCCGATCATAACAATATCGACTGAGCATGGAATACTCAGTGTATACAAACTAATAACAATAAAGCAGTTAGGCATGGAGCATACGAGACATGGAGAATGAAATCCGTAAAATCCTTAAAGTATGGAAACCGTGAAAACATATGTGAGATAATATTCGAAACACAAACTGTAACCGTATGAGTCAATCGATAATCATAGCCTTATGAGTTCTTGTGAGTTCATGGAGTTACTTAGAGTCATTGTGATCCGTGGAGACATAGAGCATAGAGCAATACCGTAGAGCATTTCCATAGAGCATAACCTTAGAGATCTTAGAGCATTTTATTGTGATCCGTGGAGCTTGTGAGACGATCTTAGAGCATTATCATAGAGTTTCCTTGTGAGCATGGTATGATCCTTAGAGCTTGTGAAACGATCTTAGAGAAATCATAGAGTTACTTAGAATCATTCATTATTCGTCTTTTCGTGAAAACCTTTGTTTGCACCTTAAGAAATCCATGGAAACCATCGGTTCATGCGAGACATGCGAGCATATGCACTTAATAAGAGAAATCATCATATTTAAACATAGAATCCCTTAGAGGTATTTTATCAAACACTTAGAGTGCATCATAATAGTAATCCTTCATCCAAGTATGTAATCACACCTTTTCATACATAGAATCAATACATCTAGATAGGGCATAGATAAGAAGAATCATATTTAGTAACTAGTAGGATTGCAAGATTGTAGTAGAGTGTATCTACCTTGGTGAAATCAAAGATTTTGATTCCCAAAGGCTTGAACAAGCAATAACCTTGTGTTCTTGGTTGAGAATCACCAAGGGAAGTGGAAGAACCTTGATCTTCCACAAGCTTGATCAACAAGTAGTTCCTCTCCTTCTTCTCTCTCTCAAAATCTCCTAAGATAGGGCACAGAGGGTTTCTGAAACCCTAAGGCACGAACTCAGCCTATTTATAGGCAAGGGGTTGTGTTCAAAGTCTTAAACACCCTTAATGAAGAAAAACTGCGTATGACCGATCGATCGGTGGTATGGACCGAGCGATCGGTGGCTTACCGGTCGATCGGTGTTATGACCGAGAGATCGGTCAAAAACACACTCTCTGGAATTTTTTCCCATACAAAAAAGTTAACCGTGCGACAGCCATCGAGCGATCGGTAGTGGACCGATCGATCGCAGGTAATGACCGAGCGATCGGTGCTCTGTTATGTCTGGACTGTTTTGACCATATCTTTTTACTCGCTCGTCGGATTTCGACGATTCAACTTGCGTTGGATCCGTCTTTCGAAAACGAACATTTCTGACGTTTCGGAATTTCCGATTTCTCCCTTATTTAATAATTTGACTACGAAAACTATGAAAACGGCCAATTAGCTATGAAGGTGCTATTCATTAAGGATGAAAAAGTCCGGGGTGCTACATCTATCATAATATTTGTCCTTCGAAGTAGATCTAAGAAGTAATTGTGAGAATATAGCAACTTTTCAAGGCTTCCATTAGGCATGTATTGAAGAATCAAAGCTCTGAAATCAAGATTAGAACAACAGCTTATGATTTTTACAAGATTTCTATGCCTAACATTCCTCAGCACTTGGCATTCTGCATCAAAACTTTTCACTGCACCCTCCACTTGCAAATCCAAGACTTTCACAGCGGTAATCGTCCCATCGTACATTATTCCTTTGTATACAGAGCCGAAATTCCCAACTCCGAGCAAGTTTGCTTCGTTGAAATTATTTGTTGCATGAAGAAGCTCATAGTATGAAATCATCTTATGCGCTGTCCCAACTGAATCAACTGGTGGTGTGACTTGCCTTCTCTTTACTCTATATTTTATGAATAGAGACCCAAAAGTAACCAAAACTATCACAGAAGCAATAGGGGAGAGAATATATATGAGCAGAAGCTTTGTTTTCCTTGAATTTGGGTGAGCATCAGTTGGGCAGGTTGGGAGTTGTAGTCTTGGAGTGCCACATAATTCATCATTTCCAATGAAAGATTGAGCAGTGAAGTTTGTAAAAGCCCCTCCATTTGGAACTTCTCCACTTAGCTTATTGAACGACATATTCAAATGCTTCAAATCAAGAAGTTTCTCTAAGGACTTGGGAATGATCCCTGATAGATTATTGAGAGAGAGATCCATGGTTTCCAAGCTAGCCAAATTGCCAAAGGAAGAAGGAAGACTACCTTGAAATGAGTTTTTTGAAAGATCAAGGTGCTTCAGCATCTTGAGGTTGGATATTGTGCTTGTAATGTTTCCTGATAATTGATTCTTTGAAAGATCAAGTGTTTGCAAAACCATCAAATTTCCAATCTCTGGAGGAAGAAATCCGTGTAGAGAGTTAAGTGACAAGTTCAAGAACCAAATATTATTGAGGCTCCACAGACTCGAAGGCATTGATGTTAATGCATTGGAAGAGAGGGAGACAGCCCGCAGTCCTGTAAGTTTGCCGATGCAGTTCGGAATCGATCCTGAGAAATTATTTTCATGCAAAAGTAGTTTAACCAAAAATTTCAACCGACACAACTCATTTGGAATGGGTCCTTGCATATTGTTACCGAAAAGACTCAATCCTTGAAGTCGATCTATGCCTCCGATAGTTGATGGAATGGTTCCTATCAAATCATTATTATATAATTCGAGTCCCATCAAGTTGGTCAAGTTACCGATTGTTGTTGGAATTCTCCCTTTGATCTGAGAACTATCCATAATGAAAACTCCAAGTGAACTTGAAAGATTTCCAATGGAATCTGGTAGTATGGCATTAAGAGGATTAGATTCTATAGCCAAATTTTCCAATACCCTGCACTGTGTCAACGAAGTTAGGAATTGGAGCTCCATTGTGACCATCAAGTTGGTCAGTAGATTGCGCCCTAGATTGAGTGTTTGAAGGAGTCGTAGATTGCCCAAAGTCGTGGGCACTGATCCACTTAAGAAGTTATCTGATAGCTCCAAAAGAGTGAGTTTCGAAGTATTCGAGATGGAATCTGGAATTTTTCCACTGAGTTGATTTCCTTGCAGGAGTAGATCTTCAAGATTGGGATGCCCAAGGCCAGTGAATTTTGGAACATGCCCAGACAGGCGATTTTCTCGGAAATTAATGTATTTCACCGAGGAAATGTTGAAAATTTCTTGAGGTAATTCACCCGAAAGATTATTGACAGCAATATTTAAGTATTTTAGGTTCGAAAGATGTGCCAACTGATGAGGAATTTCCCCCGAGAGATAATTATTTATGAAATCAAGATGCTCTAACCTTGAAAGGTTACCCAATGAAGGCGGAACAGTATCTATCAGTCGGTTCCTACCAAGAGATAGAAATTCAAGCTTAGATAAGCACCCAATGTCTCTTGGTATGCTTCCTGTGAAATTATTCTGCCAGAGATAGATGTCTCGAAGGCTTTTGCATTGGCATAAACTGGTTGGAATCTGGCCACTGAAGTGATTGAGGCTAAGATAGAGAAATTCAAGTCTTGGAAGGTTAAGGCACATATCCATTGGGATACTATTGGAGAGGCTATTATCAGTGAGATCAATAACTTGGAGAGTGGAGATGTTGAATATGGTAGATGGGATGTTACCTCTTAGTCGGTTCTCGCTTATATCAAGTATCTGCAAGTGGAGAAGATGCCCCATCTCCTTTGGAATATTTCCTCGTAGATGATTGTTCCCCAGCCTTACATCTTGAAGCTTTCGGCAATTCGCTAAGCTTGATGGAATGATTCCTTCCAACTGGTTGTTTCCCAAGATGATCCATCTCAAGCGACGCAAACGGCCTACTGTCGCTGGAATCTGACTATGGAAACTGTTGTTACCAAGGTTTAGAAGCGTAAGGAAGGAAAGGTTGCCAATGTGAGGAGAGATGGTGCCTTGGAGATTCATGAAGGAAAGATTAAGGGCGGTGACTCTTTGCCTGCGACGACTGCAGGAGACCCCAATCCAATCGCAGAAGGAAGCCTCTGTGGTCCAATTGCCAGCCAAGGCATTCTCGGCCGGTTCCAAAGTAGTGATTTTGGATTTGAAGGCAAGCAAGGCCGACTGGTCTGTGAGGTTTGTGGCCATGATGGAGGGCAGCAGGAGCAACAGCACACCACTTAAAAAATAGACAAACCACACCTTCATTTCCATGGATTAATATTAGAGGCTTTGATCATGAAGGGTAGAAGATTGAAGTAGTAAAACCCAAATGCAAATATATACAAGAGGCGTTTGCATGCAACTACACTTCAAATCTTCTACGAGTTTACCAGATTTGATACCCTTCTCTCTTAATTAACTCTAAACAATTAAGGTCAAGTCACTTCCATTTGACTAGGGATGGCTACGTGTTAGATGGGGTTCGGGTGAAATGGGGACCCAAATGTACCTGTATCTCAAATCCCACCTTTCATGTACTAGATTGAAAAACAAAATCCAAAACCAATTCAATTACGAATCCTTTTCCCTTAACCATAACCCGACCTCTTAACCCATCTAAAAAGAGATAATAATAAGGTACATATAGATGAATTATGCAGAATTAAAGGTTAATTATGATCCGTTGGGTCCAGCGAACTTAAGCACATATACCCAAACATAATACAAACGGGTCAAGTTTTTCTTCTTTACGATTCTTTCAATCAACGAACAACTAACTGTTTGGGAGGGTAGGACTTAGGAATGGTATATACGCAGGAGACCAGCGACAGTCAATACATGTCTTCCTTCCCGTCCTCTAAACGTTCTGGTTGAGGGGGTAGGAACGCAGGAGACCAGCGACAGTCAATACATGTTTTCCTTTCCGTCCTCTAAACGTTGCGACATTTGGACGGTCTTGATTGGCAGTTGGACCTTCCAATTATTGAATATTCTTCAAAGCTAAATGTTATTTCTTTACACTTTAACATAGTTATGGTCATTCTGTAATTCTCTTCACCATCCCCTAAGGCACTATGTCCGAGAATATTCCACCCTTAGAAATGGTCCGAGAATATTCCACCCACTACTAATCAATTTAACTGTAGATAAATAATGTCTTTAGAAAAAAAATTCCTAACAAACAAATGATTTTTCAATTACGATATTTGTAACACTTTATTTCGTCGCGTATCAAATTGTCTCTATTGTTGTATGGAGTTTATTATTTTGTGTGTGAGACTATCCTTCCAATCTGAGTAAACCCAAACTATCAATTACCTCCCTGATTTGTGGAAGAACCTCTGACTGAGAAGAAGAATTAAGAAGAACAAATATTTTTTGAATAAATTATTTGTATTTATTCAATGGGGTTGTCCAGATCACATGTAACCATTACAAGTGCCTCATTGAGGTCTTTGCATTTTCAGAAAAGAAGGGAGAATGGTGGTGACCATTGTATGGGGCTCACCTGATATTCTTCATGTCGAAGGAGTCTTCTTCTTTGACTGGTTTGCTTGCTGTTGCTTGAAGGGGAAGAGAGAGTTTTTATTCTTTCGTCATTTTTCTCGTGTTGTTTCGTGTGTGTTTCTTATCAAAAACCATCCTTTTATAGGTTTGAGAGAGTCTCTTTTTGGACTCTCTCTTTGACTCCCTTATTTTAGGGAAGTCAACTTAGAGCTCTCCTCTTAGAGGATGTCAGCTCACGGGTCTCCTTTATCTAGGAGACTCCTAAAGTTGAAGAGAATCCTCTTTTTTTGAGGACTCTTGTACCAGGTTTCCCTTTTTTGGAGAAAAATCGTAGTACCTTTCGAAAATGAGAAGAAAATCTTATCTTCTTCTCAAAAGGTGGATGTTAAGTCACATCCTCTCCTAAGATATAGGACATAGTCCTAATCCCATTATGATTATGGGATGCCATGTGGCATCCCATGAGATTTTTAAAAAGGGGATCCTTATCTTGGGATCCTCCAAATTTGACAAAGAATCTTTTCTATCAAGGAATCTCTGTCCTACGACAGTCGGATACTGACTGTCAGCTGGGGACAGACTGACCTAGGTCTAAGGCTCATTTGGGCCACAGAGTAGGTCTCCGGAAGGGGATTGACCTTGTTTAGTCCACAGACCCAAGGAGTGAAACCATTGTCAGTCCACGGACCAAAGAGGTGAGACATGGGTCTTGCCCACGGATCAAAGGGTGAGACCATGGGTGTTGCTCACGGACTAAGTATGATGATGGTTGATCCGCGAGGATTTATCCTCACTGATTGGACACGTGTTAGCCTCTTGGAGGTTGACACCCAAAGATCATTCGTGAGGTTTTAATCATCATGGGTTGGATATGTCTCGGAAGCTAGCACTAAAGATTCATTTGTGTGGTTTTGGCCCTCACTGATTAGACACATGTCAGTCTCTTGGAGACTAACACTAACGAGTTATCCATGAGGTTTTGGTCCTCACGGTTTAGACACATATCAGTCTATCGGAGACTAACACTAAAGAGTCATCCGTGAGGTTTTGGTCCTCATGGATTGGATGCGTGTCAGCCTCTCAGAGGCTGACACTTAGGGTTGAATCCGTGAGGTTTACCCTCACGGATCAAACCCCACTTTACCGTGCTGGGTTGTATAATGGTCAGCCATCAATTTATGTTGACAGCTAAAGGACTGCGCGTGCTATAGGCACGCGCAAATTTTAACCATCTCTCCGAGAGATGGTGATCTGGTGTGTGTCATTGCACATGCACCTGGGTAATGGACGGTGATATTTCACTGCTCGCAAATGCCCCTCAGGAGCTGGATGGTTGGAAATGATCCATCCATCTGGATCTTGACACTTGGCAGTGACAGTAGAGAGGCGTAACTGCTCTCCACTCAGGCTATTAGTGAGAAACCCATGATGGATTTCCTTGATCGAGGCACCCCCATGATGAGGTCACTTCTGTCATTAAGGCAGAACAGCAAGGAACATCCCTGCCATCCGGACCGTCCATTTCGAAATGGATGGTCAGGATTAACCAAAAGGCAACCTTTATAAAAATGCCTTAGACTTGGAGAACACACTTTCTCTTCCTCAAACTTTTCGAACTCAAAAAATTTTCTGAGCTTCAGGCTTTCTTGATTTTTCCTTCAAGAAGAATCATTTTCTTATTCTCTCTTTTGATTCCCTCTTCATTCCAAGGTGAGGACTCACCCTAATAGGGATTCTTAGAAGGGAAGAACGTGTTATTTCCTAATTTCGTACCCAATAGATGAGAATGAGGGTTTCAGACCTCACTCAAGTGAAATGGGCATCCTCTTGAATCTTTTTGGTCCTAGGATCCCTTGAAATACATTCTTTGGCATTTCTTGGATTATCCTAGGTCAGGGAGAGCCTAAGATGCCCTTTTGGGCTTCCTACAACTTCCGGCAGGAATTCCGGTTCCATTATCGAAACCCTTGAGTTCTCCGGTTATGGGAAACCAGACTAGTGACTCACTGCTCGTGGTCTATGGCCACGGATAGCTTGCCCACAGGACTTTTTTCCATGAGCTCAAATACATTGTCTGTGGATTTTTTCCATTGATACTTTTATTAGTCATGGACTTTTGTCCGTGAATATTTTGAGTATCTGTGAGTATTTTTCACGGACATACTACCCACAAGACTTTTGTCTGTGAGCTGAAAAATTCTATCCGTGGAGTTTTGTCTATGGATACTTCTAAATTTCACAGACTTTTGTCCGTGCAAATTTCGAGTATCCGTGGATATTTCTCACGGATGGGCTATCCACCGGACACTTATCCATAAACTAAAACTATCTATTCATGGACTTGTCCACGGATCTCACTCTTAGCATCTGTCCTTAGACATTTGCTACGTCAATTTACCCGTGACCATTTGCCTTAGCAAAATTTTAGGGTAATTGCTTTAGGCAATTTTATCCTTAGATGCATGCCTTAAGTGAGGCATTGTAAATTACACAGACTTAGGTTTTGATCCTATGTCTAGAATTGATTAATCATTTATTCAAATGATTAATCCTTTCAAATTGTTAAGATGAGTGTATACTCTCATCTAAAGGCCCGATTTTGAACATTTTTAATCTAAAATTTATAATTTGGTTTAATCTCCCAGGGCTGACTTATTTTGCATGTTCTATTATTTTCTTTTCTAGAATGGCTGGAGCACCGAGATACTTTCATGGATCCGAAAACCTTCGTCAAATCGATCCTGATGAAGATGACAGAGATGGGGCGAGTCTGAATCGCCAACTTGAGATCATGTGAGCATTTGGAATAGAGGATGTTGAGCCACTTCCAGTTGCAGATCCTAGAGAGTGGGTACTTTGTGGATGAATACCCATATGCATTTATGACGCTAAAAGGGGTCTAATAGACAACAGATCGATTTTTGATGGAAGTTATTGGACACCTTTTCGCGCTGTAGTAGACCCACCGGGTGAAGACCCAGAGAGGGTGCTGAAAGAAGTCTTTCCCATTCTGCTGACCCGAACTAATGACGTTTGCTAGGATATATCCATGGTCATTAGGAATTGTTCCACAGTTGATGGCAGAACTTTATGGCCATCATGGGTTCATGATGTATATGTTCGCTTCCTTGATGAGCTGATAACACTTGGCATTCGGGGAGCAGTTGGACTAGCCAGATACGAGTACAAACGGGATGATTTTTTGTTCTACAACATTCTCAACCGTTGGTGTGCCGAGACCAACACTTTTCATATAGCATAGGGAGAAGTCGAACTTTCGATTTATACAATGAATTGTATTTCAGGGTTGCCGGTCAGCGGAGCCTTCTATGATGAATTCAACCCATTTAACAACATTCTATATTAAGAAAACATTCCCTCTTGTACCAAAGAGTTGTATAGGGTTTACAATGCCCTTTTGAAAGCAAATGCAGATAGAGTGACAACTCCTACCGATAAGGGCAAGGTTCCTGCTGTTGAAGAGGAGATCGAAGAACTAGTGCCAAGCAAAGGTGCAAAGGCACGTAAAGTGAGCAGAGTTACCCTAAGGCAATTGTTGGAATATTTTTTCAAGGGAGAACCATATAAATATTGCTAACCAATTTACATTACTCCGTTGAATAAAGAGATCAGGAGTTCAAAGATCAAAACTAGTGATGGAGTCAGCAGAGAGGGTTATCTGGCTACTTTCTTATCTTGCTGGCTATGCAATTTTTTCCTATCTTCGTGGAGAGGAGAAGTAATCAGTCTCGAGTCAGTTGTGGTGGCTGGGCGAATGACGACTAGGGTAAGGCATCCTCTGCTTATTTTAATGATGGCGCCGTTATACAGAGAGATGAGAGTTATTGCTCAAAGCAAGTATCTGGGCCAACAGCTAGCTCAAGGTCCTTTCCAGTACTTGTTTGGCTAGATTGGCCAATATTTCCCTTCTTCTTATCTGAGAAGGATAACTATTAAGGCTGAGATGGACCTATCGTACTTGATTTACATAGCAGGTCAGACGCTATCCAAATACCGTTCTTGGGAGGCAGTCAAAAACATGTTTGTTGCTCCTGGTCTTTACAAAGCTCGTCCTTTCAAGGGAGGTTCGGAGCTGACCGGAAACATCTATCTGGTAGACGACATAAACCTCGGCTACACCGGTAGAGACTTCCTGATGATGATGAGTCTTCGCCCAGCCAAATTAATGTGGCGCCTCGGAACTGAATACTTTGTGGAACCTTATTAGCCGAGTTGATTTGGTAGACAATTAGGGTATGACCAAGTTAAACCACCAGCCCTAGAGACCGTTGATCGTAATTTTACCGATTTTCATCGGATTAAGCAAGAATGGAATCACTTGATTCGTGTCTGCCGCGCCCCAAAATACCCCCTAGGAGTTAAGGGATACTTTAGAGGTGACTATTTGTACCTGCAAAACCATCCTGTAATGAACAAGGTACACATACCATAATATAACATGAATCAGAGTGCAGAAGCTATATCATGAATGCGGAAGCGTATACCAAAATTTTCCTTTCTATATAAGGTGGTCTGTATCCCAAGTGAGTATATACAAAACATAACAAGGTAAAAGGTGGACATGCCCACCTATCAAAATATCAACATACACAAAAAGGACTCTCGTACTCTCCCCGCAACAGTAGTCGAGGTACGGCCACACGTCGAAGTCTCTATCCGCTTGCGATTGTAACAGAATGGATCACTCCTTCTCCTCTACGTACTCTTCCTCGACCCAAGGCTCAAGGTCAAGGACATCTACAGAACCTGCCGACATAAAAGTATGGCTAAGCATGGAATACTCAGCGAGTACAAGCTACTAGCTAACCATAGCAATAGCTAAAGCATAACAACAGTAAACACAATACACAATATTGATTTAAAAAAATACTAGAAGCATAAGATAAATAGCATAGAATATGAAACAATTTAATTATCTTGACATGCATGCATGAATGCGAAAACCTCGATAAAACTCATGTTTGGAAACCTCTTTCATGTCTCAGTCTTGCTTGTGAAAATCATGCATTCGTGCCTTGTTCTTGTTTCACTCTTGGCTTGTATATTTGTGAGCCAGAGGCTAACACCCGCACATCCCTCGGGCTACCAACCTCCTTGACATTCCTTTTTTGTGAGCCAGAGGCTAGCACCCTTCTTGGGCTACCAACCTCCTTGACATGTACTTGTTTCCTTTCACTTGTGAGCCAGAGTCTAGCACCCTTCACTTGGGCTACCAAGCTCCTTGTCTTGTACTTATTTCCTTTCACTTGTGAGCCAGAGGCTAGCACCCTTTACTTGGGCTACCAACCTCCTTGTCTTGTACTTATTTCATTTCACTTGTGAGCCTCTAGCACCCTTCACTTGGGCTACCAACCTCCTTTTCTTGTACTTATTTCCTTTCACTTGTGAGCCAGAGGCTAGCACCCTTTACTTGGGCTACCAACCTCCTTGACATGTTCTTGTTCCATTTCGCTTGTGAGCAAGAGGATAGCACCCTTCACTTGGGCTACCAACCTCCTTGACATATGCTTGTTTCTTGTTTGATTTATCATATACAAATACTCTTGAAACACCCGGTTCATGCATGCATGCGTGGGTGTGTGTAGCACTTGTAAAATCATGATGACAATATGACATGAAGAGTAGTGTATAGCAATTTGATCCATAGTATAAACATGTACTTATTTAGATAATCTATATGACATTTAATCCAAGTTATGAGTTGGAAGAAAACTACACATATTCATGCTTTCATATTCTTCATTGATTGGATAATTTCTCATTTAGGCATTTAATCAAACATATAGCGTGCCACATTTCATAGTCGTTTCATTCTACTCTTTTAGCACATATTTTCCATCAGATCATCAAGGTAAGTTTCTTATTTGTAGAGTGTCCTTCCACCATTTTTCATTTCATACATCACCCAACATCCATACGGTATCCAATCGCCCCAACTCCTCATCATCCACACATCACAACATGTCTTATTATCTTGTTTATAATTTATAGGAATAACACATTTCAAAAGGAAGGGAAAACATGGAATCAAGAATCATCAACAAAAATGGAAACCTAAGTTATTGCTAATGAGAGTTAGTAGGGTGTACTAACCTTCAAACTTGTAGGAGAACTTGAGGGATCTTGAGAAAAGATGAGATCCAAGCTTTCCTTTGATCACACCCCAAACTTGGCCCAAAACCCTAGCTTTCCTTTCTCTTCCTTCTCCAATCTCCCAAAATCCCCAACTAAGAGCTTTGAGGGTTTATGAAACCCTCACCCACGGATTTGGGGTTTATATAGAAAGTGGGGTGGTCAAATGACCATCCTACCCTTAAAATTTTGGCCAAAACAGACTGAGTAGGCAAAATGCTCGAGGAGCGGTCGACCGGTCATAGGAGTGGTTGATCGGTAGGCTGGCGGTCGACCGGTTGGTTGGAGCGGTCGATTGGTCCAAAACCCCCTCTATGAAAAATTCTCCCCTACAAAATTAGTGTGATAGCGGTCGACCGGTGGGTAGAGCGGTCGACCGGTGGGCTACAGGTCGACCGGTGGATGGAGCGGTCGACCGGTGGGTTTGTGTTTTGCCTATTTTACTGATTTTCCTCATTTTCTCCACTTAGGTCTTTTGGCCATATCTTTTGACTCGTTAGTCGGATTTTGACGATTCAACTAGCGTTGGATTCGTCTTTCGAAAACGAACATTTCTGACGTTCAGAATTTTCAATTTCTTCCTTATTTATTAATTAGACTATGTGGAAGGCCAATTGGCTACGAAAGTGCTATTCATTAAGTATAGAAAAGTCCAGGGTGCTACAGTGTCGACACTTGATCAAGATTCTTTATCCCGTTTCAAGCCCAAGAAGGCTGACCCTCAAGGAGATTTTTTGTATGGTGGTTAAATTGTACCTCTGCTTACTTAAAGTATGGTGGCCGTGATATCCCGGCTGTAATTATGAAGGAGCATTTGGCGAAGATTATTGCTGCTACTGTTGAGGTAGGTGGACCCGCTCCCACTCAAGCACCTGGTTCTAGGAAGAGGAAAGAACCAGCAAGGGCTAAAGCACCTACCAAGAGATAGAAAACAGATGCCACTAGCCATAAGCGTCCAAAGACTAGATCAACTTCTAAAGGGAGAGACAAATTAATGTGACCAGAGAAGCCCATCTCCAATTATAGAATTGAGTGAACAAGAGTTACAGATAACTAGGATAGCTTCTCTTTTAGCCGAGCATAATATACCGATTTATGCTGACACTAGTAATTTTGAGGAAACATATGAAGAACCTCATGGTGCCGCAAAATTTATTGTTCATCCAGAAGACCCTTCGGCTGTGACCTCTATCGGGGTAGCTGTTCAGCCTCACATTTTAGAAGGGTTGGGTAAGACTATCATAGCTAACCCAACCAACAATGTTGACGATAGGGCTGATTCACCGACACATAATGCATGATTATCAATCTACTCCAAATCGACTTTCAGATGAATCTACTGATAATAGTCAGGATGCTCCTGTGGGCTCGAACCCTTATGAAGATCGCTTGGCAGCTGCCATAGAAGAAGCTCATAGAGCTAATGAGTTAAGAGCACAACTACTTTTTGACGCTCAAATGGCTAAAGCCACTTTGCTCTCTCGCCAAGCCCAATGGGATATCAGGAAATCTAAGAAGTGTGCTCTTAAGACTAGACAATCATGTGGATCAAAAGTCGCAGGAGAACTCGTTCAACCTGCGGGAATTATTTCCAAGGCTACACCAGTTGACATTGATTCTGGTTCTGTATGAACTGAGGCAGTGGTGACAGTGAATACAGCGAGTATTAACCCTGTCAATGATGTTCCTGATATAGAACAAGTAGCATCAGCTAAACCTGAAAGGCCGGTCTAGCTGAAACGACACAAGAGCCAGCAAAAATTGCTACTCGAGTCGAGACAATGGCCGACGAGAGGTCCGAAGAAAGGGCTGAGACAATGATAAACTTAGAACTGCAGGCTGAAATAGAGCCGGATGCTGAAATAATCGCCAAAGCAAGGCTAGAAGTTAGGATGGATGTTGAGGTCTATATGGTACTTGAAGCTAAGGCTAACGTTGAACTTGAAGTTGAGACTGATGCAGGGACTGAGCCGGAAGCTAGAGTCAATATTGAGGCTGCTCAAAAGCTTGAGTCGAGAACTTCTGAACTTTATGTTCAAGGAGAAGACCAGGATACAGATGTGATCGGGATGGAACTAGTTCCTTATTTTGCACCATCTATTGGTGAAGGGTCGACTTCCGAAGACTTACCTTTTCTTACCATGACCCCATCACCTTAGTACATGCCATCTAATCCCCCGAGTGATCAATCTGCGGGTCCATCTGTTGCCCAGATAGGGACCCTAGAGGGAGGTGAATAGGGTTAATGGTAGTTTTAAAAATATTCCTTTTAAATGCGGAAAT
Organism: Tetracentron sinense; assembly: GCA_015143295.1. NCBI lineage: Eukaryota > Viridiplantae > Streptophyta > Magnoliopsida > Trochodendrales > Trochodendraceae > Tetracentron > Tetracentron sinense. Next base: position 2,567,933 of record CM026565.1, on the reverse strand, counting down.
TTAAAAACTAAAAGGAATGCAGCTGAGCACAAAATAGATAAACTAATAAAATGAACAAGAAGAAAGAAAAAGAGTTAAGGAGTGCAAACACAGATTTGTTTTCGAGGTTTGGCAAACCCAGCCTACTCCTCAAGCAACACCAGCTTGGAGGTTTCCACTACAGTCCACGACTGCACAGGCTTCTCAATCTGGTGAAGCCTAAACCCTTTTACAACCTCTCTTCTGGTTGAGGTGAACCGTACAACACCCAGAGCACAACACTCTTTGGTTTACACGAAGCAGTAGCTTCACAGAACACGCAGGTTCTAGGATAATAAATAACAGACTTTGGATCTGAGATCCGAAAGGTGAACTCCTTTAAGAGTTATATTTGAATGGAATATCAAACTCTAAGAAATCTCTCAAGTGAAAGATTGGATTTTAGCTCAAAGAGAAGAACAGAGTATCTTTTTGCAGATTTGAGATTTTTAGCTCAAGAGAGTGATTTTCAATGTAATAGTGTGGGAGTGTGTGATCGTTATTGGAGCTCCATTGTGACTGACTTGTTGGTTAGTTGATTGTGTCCTAGATTGAGTGTTCGAAGGAGTTGAAGATTGCCCATTGTAGATTGCCCAAAGTCGTGGGCACTGATCCACTGAAGAAGTTATTTGATAGCTCCAAAAGAGTGAGTTTCGAAGCATTCGAGATGGAATCTGGAATTTTTCCACTGAATTGATTTCCTTGCGGGAGTAGTTCTTCAAGATTCGGATGCCAAAGGCCAGTGAGTTCAGGAACGTGCCCCGAGAGGTGATTTTCTTGGAAAGCAAGGTGTCTCACCAAGGAAATGTTGAAGATTACTTGAGGTATTTCGCCAGAAAGATCATTAAAAGCAATATGTAAGACTCTTACGTTTGAAAGATGTGCCAACTGATGAGGAATTTCCCCTGAGAGATAATTATTTATGAAATCAAGATGCTCTAACTTTGAAAGGTTACCCAGTGATGGCGGAACAGTATCTACCTGTCGGTTCCTACCAAGATTTAGATATTGAAACTTAGATAAGGATCCAATGTCTCTTGGTATGCTTCCTGTGAAATTATTCTACCAGAGATTGATGTGTCCAAGACTTTTGCATTGACATAAACTGGTGGGATTCTGACCACGGAATTGATTATTACGGATTCAAGAATTAGAAGGTTATGGCACATATCCTTTGGGATACTATTGGAGAGGCTATTGTATGAGACAGAAATAAATTGGAGAGTGGAGATGTTGAATATGGTAGATGGAATGTTATCTCTTAGGTCGTTCTTGCTTACATCAAGTATCTGCAAGTCGAGAAGATTGCCCATCTCCACTGGAATATTTCCTTGTAGATGATTGTTCCGCAGGCTTACATCTTGAAGCTTTCGGCAATATTGCGCTAAGCTTGATGGAATGATTCCTTCCAATTGGTTGTTTTCCAAGATGATCCTTCTCAAGCGGCGCAAATGGCCTAGTGTCGCCGGAATCTGGCCATGGAAACTGTTGTTACAAAGGTAGAAGCGTAAGTAAGGAAAGGTTGGCAACATGGGGAGAGATGGTGCCTTGGAGATTCATAAAGGAAAGATTGGGGTGATGACTCTTTGCCTGCGACGACTACAGGAGAACCCCCCCCTCCAAAAAAAAATTTGACGGCCCCCAAGTTATACCCTTGACCCTATTGACACCCCCTTAACTATGGTTAAAATTTATGCACTCTTAGGATTCACTTATTTATCCTTAGTTTTTAGAAAAAAAAAATTAAAAATTTTTTAACTAAGAGTTTATGAATTTTAACTAGGTTCGAAAAGAAATTCGATATTTAAAAAAAAAACATGGATAGGTGGGTGAATCTTAACCCCAGTTAAGGGGTATTAATAGGGAGATGTGGTGACCTCAAGGGCATTACCGAGAAAAAAAATTCTCAAAATAAAAAAACTACCCCAAAAAAAATTTCTCAGCGGCTATGCTCCCGAACCCCCAAATTTCATACCCTCAAATCAATAATTTTTTTTATACTTGTATTTCGGTCCCCCAATGAAAAATTCCTGGCTCCGCCCCTAAAAGTAGTGATGTGGATTTGAAGGCAAGCAAAGCGGACTGGTCTGTGAGGTTTGTGGCCAAGATGAGGATGGAGGGCAGCAAAAACACACCACTTAAAAAACAGACAAACCACACCTTCATTTTCATGGATTAGAGGCTTTGATCATGAAGAGCAGAAAATTGAAGTAGTAAGACCCAAATGCAGGGTATATAAGCACGCTTCTTGAAGCGGAGGTCTTTGAGTTCAAGTCCACCTTATTAGACACCCTTTCGGAGTTCAAATATATTTATTTTTAATATTTAAATAAATTATATATATATATTATATATATTAACGAATCGAGCTTTTGTTGAGCCGAGTAAGGGCGTGTTCAAGCTCAGCTTGTTTACTAAACGAGCTCGAAAATGGTGTTCAAGCTCGGCTCGTTTACTAAAAAACGAACGATACTCGAGCTTTTAACGAGCCGAGCCCGAGTAGTTCACGAATATTTTGTTCAATAACTACCCCTAGGGGTGGGGTCAAAGGCCTCGGATTGTCTCTGGCGAAGCCAGAAAACCCTCTTGGGGTTCCATACATTGTGCGACAGTTGGCAAAAAAGTGGGCAGAAGTCATTCCATTTTCTCCCCATAATTTTGACTTCTCCTCATATGATATCTCTCCCCCTTATTCTCATACACTTATCGCCACATGTCTTAATAGTGTGGAGAAGTCAAAATCATGGGCCCCATGATTTTGACTTCTCCACCACTTATCACCTATTCTATAGAACCCGAGACAAGCCCTTTCTGGCTTCAGAGACAATCCAAGGTCGGGGTCAAATGGCGACCCAAATGTACCTGTATCTCAAATCCGACTGTACTGGACTGAAAAAAAAATTCAAAAATCCCTTAATCCTAGCTCTAAATAGAGAAAATAAAAAAATGTAGATGAATTAATAATAATTAAAGATGAATTATGGCCGGTTGGGTCCAGGAAACTTAAGCCCATATACCAAAAAATATTACAAACCATTATTGACTCACAAGGAAACACACACGCTACGCTTCTTCAGGACGTTTTCAACGACCAACTAAATGTATGTTCCTTGCCGCGTCAACCCACTTTAGGGGGTAGGAGGACTAAATGTGCGTACTGCGTAGTATGCACGCAGGAGACTGACGATTTTCCCTGCGTACTCTAAATACATGATTAGACCAGCTATGTCATAGTTACCCAAACATTGGAATATGGTTTTTGTTTCCCAATACTTAGTTGGTCGTTGAAAACAAATTAAAAACTCTACCATAAGGGGGCTGAGTTAGGAATTTTTCCTTCGGGCAGAAATACATACACGTATCAAGGCAATTAATGACTTTTGTGAATAATGATTAGACATGCACCAAATAATATTATGTAGCATAGGGTTCAGGGCATTGCCCCCATAGAACTGTTTTTTCGTTTTTTTGGAGTGTTGGGCCCATCATGGCAATAAATCCAATAAATGTCCAACGCACACAAACACAAAGGCCCTCTCTTTTGGAAGATGCACTATATAAATAAAATTAACTATAATTTTTATATTATACATATAAAAAAATTATAAAATTTTGAGAGAGCCAAACTTTCCAATATATATAAAAGTTAGATAGTTTTTTCTTAAAAAAATTACACCTATAAAATAAGAAACCTTCCAAAATAAATAAAGGGAGGCGGGGTGGCATGGCCACCCCTGACAATTACATTGTATCCACAACAAAAAAGTAATTTTTAGCGATTGATACAAAAACCATTGCTATATATCACTTTTACCAACGGATTTCTAATTGTCGTTATATCCGTGAGTAATTAATAGTTTGTTGATTAAGATATTATTTTTAAAATAAAATATTCACAACAATGGAAATTTATGTCGCAAATAGGAAATATATTTAACGACAAAACCAATCCATTGCTAGTTTTAAATATAATTATATAGCGACTATAATGTATTTCTCACAAATTAAAAACACATATTGGGACAAATATATTTCCGTCGCTAATATAAATAACATTTAGCAATGGATATAAAGACCTTCGCTAAAGATCATATTATATAAAACCCCTAGGGTTCTTCCCCACAAAAACTCCTTTCCTTCTTTTTTCTCCTCTCCTACCAGAACCACAATCCTCTTTATTGTTGGGTGTTCCGACCTCCTCCAGCAAGGAGCAGAGTCAAGGAGGACCTGGGGCCACGTGCCCCCTAAACATTTTAAAAAGTATATATTTATATATAGGCATAGCATAGAGCATGGGGTGGGTGCCCTCCTCAACTTTTAAATTTATTTTTTTAAGTATAGTTTACTAAGGACTTGGAATCTGCTACTATTATAACCGGACTCCTTGGAATCCAGTTACAACCCATAGGTTAACCTACTGTGATGGAATTACAGTAGCCTATGTATTAACTGGAATACTACTCGTCGAAGTATTGACAGAGTGAAGAGATGGAAGATGGAGTATGAGAAAGAGTGACCCTATTTTACACAAGCTATACCTGAACACAAAACTGCCTCGCAATTGAGTAAAGAGATAATGAAAAAATGATATCAGATCAAGTTTACAAACATAATCATGATCTTAAATGTTACATTTGTCACGACCCGATTTAAACTTGGAATTTTGACACAAAATTCTAGAATAAACTTGACCGTGATTTCATTTTATTCTCAATAGCGGAAGCAGAATAGCAAGGAAAATTAAAAACTTTAATTCTAATAAAAACCATTTGTAATAGACATCAAAGCGGTTTCATATATGTACTTAATGTTTCCAAAATATCTCAAGAATACATTTTCCCATATATTAAATAAAAAATGAAAACAGTTTTCTTTAGGATCCATCCCTCCTGAATCTTCCTTCTACTGTTCATCTGTTGACATAATACGTCAGTGAGCTATGAAGCTCAATAAGCATTTCATAAACTTTACTCTAAATTATAATTTAGAATCATACTCTAAATTTTAACCTTGAGTAGAACAATAAATTCAAACGAATTATCATGCCAACTTTATGGTTTAATACTACATTTATGTAGAGACTATTCTTTTTCTCCTAGATCAATATCTTCCGAGTAATCTTGCATTATCTTACTTTGTCTCCTAGATGATTCCTGAACGATATTCTCTATCGCTCACTCATCACCTTGGAATTCATCGGAATCTCCTACGATGATTGCCGAACAGAATTCTCTAATGAGCTCACCCATCTGGCTTGAGACTTATTTTCTTTTTTTTTATCTTCTTGCATTATCTTGCTTTATCTCCTGGATGATTGCCGAACAGTATTCTTTATCGCTCAACCATCGCCTTGGAATTCACCAGAATCCTGAAGATGATTGTCGAACGGTATCCTCTAACGAGCTCACCCATCTAGCTTGAGAGTACTTTCATCCATTTCTTTTAATTTTTGGATTATCTTTCTTTGTCTTTCAAGATGATTTCCGAATGGTATTCCCTAATGGGTTCACCCATCTATATTGGGATTCACCTGAATCCATCACGATGATTGTTGAACGGTCTTCCCTTACAGGCTCACCCATCTATCTTAGGACTTTCAAATATTTTATCTCACAGATAAAATAACCTTCCATTATTTTCAATAATTTCAAATTATTGTCATATAATTCGAGGACATCCAAGTTGCTCAAGTTACCAATTGTTGTTGGAAGTCTCCCTTTGATCTGAGAACTATCTACGCTGAAGACTTGAAGAGAAGTAGAAAGATTTCCAATGGAATCCGGTAGTATACCATTAGCGGATTAGATTCTATAACCAAATTTTGCAATTCTCTGCACTGTGTCAACGAAGTTAGGAATTGGAGCTCCATTGTGTCCGGCTTGTTGGTCAGTTTATTGCGTGCTAGATTGAGTGTTCGAAGAAGTCGTAGATTACCCAAACTCGTGGGCACTGATCCACTGAAGAAATTACTTGATAGCTCCAAAACAGTGAGCTTGGAAGCATTTGAGATGGAATCTGGAATTTTTCCACTCAGTTGATTGCTGTGCAGGAATAGTCTTTCAAGATTGGGATGCCGAAGGCCGGTGAGATCTGGAACATGGCCCGACAGGCTATTTTGTAGGAGATAAATGCGTTTTACCGAGGAAATGTTGAATATTACTTGAGGTATTTCGCCCGAAAGATTATTGACAGCAATATCCAAGTATGTTAGGCTTGAAAGATGTGCCAACTGCAGAGGAATTTGCCCCCACAGGTTATTACATCTAAAATCAAGGATCTCTAGCCTTGAAAGGTTTCCCAATGAAGGTGGGACAGTATCTATCAGTCGGTTCTTAGTAAGATATAAAATTTTAAGCTTAGATAAGCACCCAATGTCTCTTGGTATGCTCCCCGTGAAATTGTTCCGCCAGAGATCGATGTATCCAAGGTTTTTGCACTCACATAAACTGGTTGGAATCTGACCAGTGAAGTGATTGCTGCTAAGATTGAAAAATTCAAGTCTTGGAAGGTTAAGGCACATATCCATTGGGATACTGTTGGAGAGGCTATTACATGAGAGATCAATAACTTGGAGAGTGGAGATGTTGAATATGGTAGATGGGATGTTACCTCCAAGGTCGTTGTGGCTTATATCAAGCATCTGCAAGTCGAGAAGATGGCCCATCTCCATTGGAATATTTCCTTGTAGATGATTGTATTGCAAGATGATACTTCTTAGGTGGCGCAAACGGCCTACTGTCTCTGGAATCTGACCATGGAAACTGTTGTTACAAAGGTCTAGAAGCGTAAGCAAGGAAAGGTTTCCAATGTGAGGGGAGATGGTGCCTTGGAGATTCATAAAGGAAAGATTGAGGGCGGTGACTCTTTGCCTGCGACGACTGCATGAGACCCCAATCCAATCGCAGAAGGAGGCCTCAGTGCTCCAATTGCCACCCAAAACATTCTCGGCCAGTTCCAAAGTAGTGATGTGGGATTTGAAGGCAAGCAAAGCCGACTGGTCTGTGAGGTTTGTGGCCATGATGAGGATGGAGGGCAGCAACAACACACTACTTAAAAAGTAGACAAACGACATACTGATTTCCATATGGATAGAGGCACTGATGAAGATTCAATGAAGAATAGCTCAAATGCTATATTATATACAGTACGAGGCGTTTGCATGCAATTACTCTTCTGATAAACTCTTACTTAAGGCTAGTTACTTACATTTGACACCAAAAGTATTTTTTCTCTTGTTTGAACTTCTAATTGGTAGTTGAAAGCAACGTGAAGAGGAACAAGTCAGTTAGTGAATTGTATTTGGGCACCACTCTTTGCACGACGTGGGGTAAAGCATTTAATTAGGGAGTGATAGCATGCATTGCACATTCGGTTATGTGTACACGCACACCTCCCAAACTCGCCACGTGTCCTCTTTGACATCCATTAACCATGGTTAATATTTAATCATCCCTAAAGTTAAATATCTAACCTTAGTTTTTAGAGTAATAAATATTAACTTACTCATGTGGTTAAGTTTTTCTTAAATATTTTTCTTATAACAAAGGTTATATTATTTAACCCTAGGGATGGGTGAATCTTAATGAATGCCTCACCACACGCCGTGCAAAGAGTGGTGCCTGCAATCTCGGGCAACTAGTAGAGATAATCCGTTGCCCAACTAAATGTATGTTCCTTGCCCGTGTAGATACCGGGGGGGGACCATTTGATGGGGTAGAACTTAGGAGGAGGAGTATGCATGCAGTAGAAAAACGAGAACGTAAAAAGATTTAAGGGCTACGTAAAAAGATTACATGACTCTCATACAGTCCACAAAAAGCCGTAAAAAGATTTAAGGGCTACGTAATAAATGGATACAAGTTTTGTACAACACTTAGGGAGCGTGAACGTAAGAGTTAAAATAGTGATATTGCGGTCACAGCAACGACTACAAGCTATGCAACTTCCAAGGACAGAACCCCCATGATCACAAATATCACCTACTATGGTTGCTTAACAGTAACACATCATATATAGCAGTATAATCATTCCACATGCATTCCTGAAATCAGAGCGCGGAAAAAAAATTATATCATATGCATATATCTTGAAAATACTATCGGAAAACATCTTTTTATCATCTTTTATCTTTGCATATACAGGTATTTAAAATATCTTGGTTTTCATCTTTTATCATCTTCTCATGTACGGGTATTTAAAATACCTTGGTATTCATGATTTGCTACCTCCAGAGTCGGACAACTAGTACTGTACCCACGTAAGTTGGGTGGCCTAATGTTCTCCTCACCTTTGGCTACCTTCAGAATAGACGACCAGTATCCATCCCCCTTTCGGGAGGCCTGCTATCATCGGAGTCTGATGCCAGTTTCAGGTGGCCTGCTATCGTCGCATCCCCTTCGGCTTTTTCCATATACTTTCCATCTTCTTGTACTTCTTGTAACCTCTTTTGCCTCTTATACTTTCCATATACATCTTGTGCTTCTTGTACCTCTGTATGTACTTGCTTCTTGTACTTTTACATCTTCTTTTTCTTTTACTTTTCAATTGGTTCATTTACATCTTATACTTTTCCTCTTCTTATTCTTATATTTAATCTTATATACATGTACTTCTTCTTTTGGATACCCATAATTTAGAAAAGCTCGATCATGCATATGCATATGTGTCCGTGTAGCAATTGTGATATAACATGGTAGACATTAAAGGAAACACTTTACATATGGTCATATGTCCAATACTAAATATAATGCATCCATCACAACAATCCATATACAATAACATCACATCATTCCAATTACATTGCAAATAAGGTTTTTCTACTTATTTTCCCCAAAACTTGTGGCTTTTAACATGCTTTTCATCTTTGGATACTAACATATAAAACATCTAACTATTTATCATCTTTTATTCATGGGTTAAAGGCATAGCATCATCACAAGTTAACTCACATCACCATTCATATGATTTTATCTTAATATAAAGAGGATTCATGAAACCAATAGTTAGGAGAGTTGATCATGTTTATCATTAATGGTTTATGTTTATCAAGAAAATCATGTTTATCATTAATGGTTTATGAAATTAGAACCTAGTAGAGTGTATCTACCTTTGGGGATAAAATCCCTTTGATCTAATGCTTGATAAAGCTTGAGAAAGCTTATAGAAGTGAAACCCAAGCTTGTGGATGAAGATCCGAGCTCCAATGGCGCATAGAAGCGAGATCAAGGCTTGATTTGTGCTCTTCCTCTCCAAATCCAAAACCCCTTCTTGAAAACCCCAATCTCTCTTCCTTCTTCCTCTCCTTTTCTCTTAGTCTCTCTCTAGGTTTAGGGTAAGCCAAAACCCCTAAATGTAATCCCCTATTTATAAGCAAATGGTAGAAACCCTAAAAATCCCGCACAAATTTTCTGGGTCGCGTGACTTATGATCGGTCGTAGCTATTTACGGTCGATCGTAAATCTGCTACGATCACTCGTAGTTTCCTACGACCGATTATAAACGATACCGAGATTTTTGCCAATTTCTGAGATTCTACGATCGATCGCAGATTTCTACGATCGTTCGTAGGATCTGTACAATCGTTCGTAACTTTTGCAGAAAATTTCCAGATTTTCCCATTTTGATATTTCGGCCATAACTTTTGAGTCGTTCGTCGGATTTTGACGATTCAACTTGCGTTGGATTTGTCTTTCGAAGAGGAACAATTCCAGGGATCTAGAATCTTCCAATTCTTCTTTATTCATGGACCAAATTATCCCTAAAGTCGACTGGTCTGGTATTGGGTTTTAGCAGTCCGGGTTTTCAACATATCCGGCATAGGAGATCCTACGTTTCAACACTTAGAGTACTTCCCACTTCTATTTGACTTCTATGAACATTCCTTAATACTTAATTTAGGCTACCAAACTTTAAACATTCCCATTTTGTAGAAAATGAAAGATTACAAAGGCTTAGAGCCTTGGCACAAGTCCCAATATATGAACAAAAGTTTTGGGGCTCTACATAAAATACCCTAAGTGTTAAATGAGTTGTAAGTAAATAGTGCGGTGAATAGTGCTAGTGCACGAGGCATAAAGAAGCTGGGGCCTCTCAGGCATATTGGTGTGAATTCAATGATCACCTAGGTGGGTTACAAACCTATGGGGAACGATTCATGAAGTGTGAGTAGGGTGTTGGACCCAAGGGAAAAGAGTGTGAAAGCACTCGAAATGTTCTAAGTGTCAAAGAGGTATGTCTTGACATTCTCTCAACTTTAAGAAGCTCCAATTTTGTCACCGTTGATCGGAATCGAATGATTCGTGAACCATTAGAAAGTTATGGAAACCCTCTTCGAGGTTCATGTTTATCATTTTCTAGATTTTTAGTTGAAGAGAGGTTAAACGTTGTTTCCGAAACCTGGTCTGCGGAAAATTTGGGCTACTGAAATCCATTTCCAGACCATTTGTATTTAGAGCCCATTTAGGTAATTAAAAACTCAGAATTAGGATTTATCTATTAGACACAAAATTATTTTCATTTGAATTATGAATCCAACGTAAGTTGAATTGTCAAAATCCGATAAGCGAGTCAAAATTTATAGGTGAAATACCAAAACGGGAAAAATATGGAAAGTTTTTGTCAGAGGTACGAACGTTCGTAAACACCCTATGAACGATCGTAGAAGAGTTACGAATGTTCATAGAAAAGTTATGAACGTTCATAGAGTCTCGAAAACTGGGTAAACTCATTGGAAAAGCCACGATCGATCGTAGGAAACCTACGAACGATCATAGGCGCACGAATCAACTTTGAAATAGTGGGATTTTTAGGGTTTCAACCCTCTTGGCCTGTAAATAGGGACCCAAATTGTGGGTTTTAGGTTACCAACACTTAAGAAATGATTTGGGAGAGAAATGAGAGAAAATTTAGGGTTCAAAAGAGGGATTTTGTTGGAGACCAAGGTGGAGCTTGAATCCTCACTTCTCAAAGCTTCCAAGAGCTTGGATCTCACTCTCATGCGCCATTGGGGCTTGGGTTCTCTTCTATAAGCTTTCTCAAGCCTTGGATCAAAGGGATTTTATCCCCTAAGGTAGATACAATCTACTAGATTTTAATTCCATAAACCATTAATGAGAAGCATGGGTTTCTTGATAAGTACATATATATACAGCTTTGTATATGCATAAATACACTCTCATAGCTTTTGATTTCATAAACCATTTTCTAAGTCAAGATAAAATCCTATGAATTGTGATTTGAGTTAATATGTGATGATGTTATGCCTTTAACCAATGAATAAAATATGGTAAATAGTCAAATGTTCTTTACATTAGTATCCAAAGATGAAAAGCATGTTAAAAGACATAAGTTTTGGGAAGAACAAAGGAGAAAAACTTTATTTTCGACATAGTTGGAATTGTGTGATTTAATTGTATGGATGAATTATGTTGAGTATTGGCTATATTTAAAGTGTTTCCTTTATGTCTACCATGTTATTCACAATTGTAAGCATATGCATGATCGAGTTTTTCTAAATTATGGGTATCCAAAAGAAGAAGTATAAGTATATAGGATATAATATAAGAATAAGAAGAGGAAAGTACAAAAAGCAAAAGAAGTGTATGGAAAGTATAAGAAGCAAAAGAGATTACAAGAAGTACAAGAAGTATATGTTGAAAGCTGATGAGGAGGCACGATAGCAGGCCGCCTGAAAGGGAAATGGATACTAGCATCGGACTCCGATGATAGTAGGTCGCCTGGAAGGGAAATGGATACTGGTCGTCTACTTCGAAGGTAGCCAAAGGTGAGGATAATATTAGGCCACCTAGCTTATGTGGGTACAGGTACTAGTTGTCCGAATCCTGAGGTAGGAAAAGATGAATATCAAGGTATTTTAAATACCCGTACATGAGAAGATAATAAAAGATGAGAATCAAGGTATTTTACATACCCATATATACAAAAATAAAAGATGATAAGAAGATGTTTTACGAGATTTTTCCAAGATATATGCACATGATATTGTTTTGTTTTCCGCGCTCTGATTTAGGAATGCATGTGAAATGGATTAAACTACGATATATATATATATATATATATGTTGTATTCCTATTTATGACATTACTATCTAGTGGTTTGTATACGCAGAGTATTCAATACTCAGCCGTAAATATTAATGTCGGCAGGTCCCTCCGATATCTGTAGTGATCGTCCTCAGGAGCCGTGGGTCGAGGAGGAGTATATCAAGGAGGTGCCTACTCAGGAGGAGCTTCAGGAGCATCAGAGGGTAATTGATAGGTGGTGGCCCAGTGTTTGAGTGATGAGAGGGAGTGTCTTATATATAAATTTTGATGAGCAAGCATGTTCGCTCTTTATTTTGGGTTATGCAAAAACTGGGATATAATATGTATAAAGATTTTGTATTATGCTTCCGCTATCGTATGTCTTATATGTTGTACAAGATATTTTGGAAATGAGTTCACGATGCCAAAGTATCCTAACTCCTAGGGGTTATTTTGGGTCGCGATACTTGCAATCTCGGGCATCTGGCAGAGATAATCCGTTGCCCAACTAAATGTATGTTCCTTTCCGTGTAGATAAGGAGGGGGGGGGGGGGGGGGACCATTTGATGGGGTAGGACTTAGGAGGAGTAGTATACACACAGGAGAACAACGACAGTCAATACAAGTTTTCCTTGCCGTCCTCTAAATGTTGACTGCGTACATTTTGACAATCTAGATGGACGGATGGGCCCTTGAATAATTGAACATACATTAGCTATTAGTGATCAACGTTCAGACGGTTATGATCGTCCGTGTTTAATGATATTTTATCAACAGTCGGGATTTCATGACCACTGTGGTCATTCTGTAATTCTCTTCAAATCTAAGGTTATTCATTACATTTAATAGAAACTTCTAGTTCTTGGTGCAGTTGGCTACGGTTTGCTCCATGTGGTCGTGTGTTCAATTCCCACTTCTCGACTTACCCTAGTATTTGAGTGGGTCGGTGACAGGGGCGAAGCCAGGATTTTATCGTAGAGGGGGCACACAATGCATGTTGGTGAAATTGTGGAGATTGATTAGACGGGTAAAAAATAACGTTGGACTATAAAAAAAAATTAACAACTAAATTTATAGGTCATTTCATCCACTTACATATCCTACGAGTATTGTTTGTCATTATTTACGGGTAACTATCCACTTACCCTATGGGTAACATTTTATTTTCAAATGTTTAGGGGCCCTGCTGGATGTCTATGCCTTATTAAATAATTGAAGGAGTTTTTGCATATCAACTGCTAACTGTTAGGTTCTTCCTAGTTTGCAAATACATTGCTATGTGTAAATGTTTTGCAAAGTAATCATTGTTTTCTAACACAAACAACCTCAACCCTCACTTCCATTAGACTTATCTTTGAAATTGTTATTAAAATGACTATATGCCCAAAAAATTTCATAACTTCACAAAGTCCCTTTAACTACTCTTGAACCATGGTTAATAAGTTTTAATCCCTATGGATAAATATTTTTTTCTAACAATCAACATTAAATGCATTAATCATAAGGGGTAGTAAATTTTAACCAGAGTTAAACGGAGTTGAAAAAGGAACACATTAAATTTTTTTATTAAAAAAAACTAAAAACCAAGGTTAGATGCTTGAATCATAATCATAGTTAAAAGAAGTCAAAAGGGGACACATTAATTTTTTTTTCTAAAACCCAAGGTTAGTTGCTTTAACCCCCAAAGGTTAATGAATCTTAACCACAATTAAAGGGAGTTAAAAGGGGACATGTTAAGTTTTTTGTAAAAAATTCTAAAAACCAAGGTTAGATGCTTTAATCCTAAGGTTAGTGAATCTTAACCACTTTTAAAGGAAGTAAAGAAGGGGCACATTAATTTCTTTCTAGGGTTAGATGCTTTAACCCTAAGGGTTAGTGAACCTTAGCCACAATTAAAGGGAGTTAAAAGGGACACGTTAATTTTTAATTTCTTTTCTAAATACTAAGTTTAGATGATTTAACCCTAAAGTTAGTGAATCTGAACCATAGTTAAAAGAGTTAAATTAGACAAATTAACAATATGGGTAAAAAGGACTTAAAGGTTGTTTGGGGTGTATTTAGGAAGTTTTTTTTTAAAAATGGGGTGTATTTTGCGTCTCTCAAAAACCCTCAGTATAAGTAGGGAAAAAATCCCAAAATTTATTAAGCAGAATTACAAACAGGCGAAGGTATAAACGCGCATACATATAACAGACTTGCACATATGCATTACATTCATTTCTAGGTATATCATGATTGAATTTGAAGCACAGTGACATTATTGGAAAGAAGAAACTGTTGTTTGATCTTTCTAAGTCTGACCACAACATCTTTCATGTTTGGTCTCTCCGCTAGGAACTCACTCGAACATTGTAGGGCCAACTCCATGATTGATGACAAACAATGTAGCAGATACTCTGTTGGTTGTTCCCTCATCAATAGATTAGAATCAACAACCTCTACTAATAAACCAGGAAAAGAGGATTTCACCCATTGCCTTAAGCTCGATCCTCCAACAAACATTTCGTCAGTTGGCTTCTTTCGTGTCAACATTTCCATCAACATAATTCCGTAACTGTAAACGTCTCCCTTTGTTGACACTCTTCCTTCCAACCCGTACTCTGTTACAAATGCATACAATCATCATAACTATAGACACCATGGACTTCCATCACTCACGGTAATTAGTACCACAGGTTTCTTAGCTGCTAAATGACTCTATTACAAAACAAAAAAAAAAATTCCCAAATTATAAAGAGTAATTTACAAATAAAATGATAATAAATTTGTAGAATAAAATGATAATTTTATTTTTATAAAACATTAAAAAAATTTCAAGTGGAGGACGTTGAACCTTTTGACATGCTAAGTAGCTTATTTTTGGTGCATGCCATGCATAAGTGCATTCTATGTCAAAACAAATATATTAAAAATTCTACAAATACACATCTTTATGTATCTAAGCATAGAGATGAATACATGCATAGGGATATCCAAGTGCATGTATGTATTATACAACTAGAAGTCTTTACATGTATTTAAACAATGCATATCTAAAGAAGTCTGAATTATAGATGTAGTATATACGATTATATATATATATATCAAATATTTACAAAAAAAAAAGGGGTTGTAAAACATGCCTTGTTTAGTACATGGATAAAGCTATCCAATGGTAGTTAGATACATTGGAGGAATGACCTTATCCAACGCATCCTAACAACTATTTTAGTATAACCATTATGTACCATATGTTGTTCACACTAAATTTTATTTCTTTCTTTACAATCTAAATTTAATTTCAATGATAAATTAAACAGAGAAGAGCATAATTTACCTGGTGCGATGTAACCAATAGTGCCGAGGGTCGAGGTTTGTGTTGTAGATTTATATTTTGCTAATACTTTTGCAATGCCGAAGTCACCCACATGTGCAACCATGTCTTCATCCAAGAGGACATTGCTTGGCTTCAAATCACAGTGTACCACTGGTTCTGAATAATCATGATGAAGATACTCCAATGCCAATGCGACATCTATCATAATATTTATCCTTTGAAGTAAATCTAAGAAGTAATTGTGAGAATATAGCAACTTTTCGAGGCTTCCGTTAGGCATGTATTGAAGAACCAAAGCTCTGAAATCAAGATTAGAACAAGAGCTTATGATTTTTACAAGATTTCTATGCCTAACATTCCTCAGCACTTGGCATTCTGCATCAAAACTTTTCACTGCACCCTCCACTTGCAAATCCAAGAGTTTCACAGCGGTAACCATTCCATCGTACATCATTCCTTTGTATACAGAGCCGAAATTCCCAACTCCGAGCAAGTTTGCTTCGTTGAAATTATTTGTTGCATGAAGAAGCTCATAGTATGAAATCATCTTATGTGCTGTCCCAACTGAATCAACTGGAGGTGTGACTTGCCTTCTCTTTACTCTATATTTTATGAATAGAGACCAAAAAGCAACCAAAACTATCACAGAAGCAATAGGGGAGAGAATATATATAAGCAGAAGCTTTGTGTTCCTTGAATTTGGGTGAGCATCAGTTGGGCAGGTTGGGAGTTGTAGTCTTGGAGTGCCACATAATTCATCATTTCCAATGAAAGATTGAGCAGTGAAGTTTCCAAAAGCCCCTCCATTTGGAACTTCTCCATTTAGTCTATTGAATGACATATTCAAATACTTCAAATCAAGAAGTTTCTCTAAGGACTTGGGAATGATCCCTGATAGATTATTGAGAGAGAGATCCATGGTTTCCAAGCTAGCCAAATTGCCAAAGGAAGAAGGAAGACTACCTTGAAATGAGTTTTTTGAAAGATCGAGGTGCTTCAGCATCTTGAGGTTGGATATTGTGCTTGTAATGTTTCCTGATAATTGATTGTGTGAAAGATCAAGTGTTTCCAAAATCTTTAAATTTCCAATCTCAGGAGGAAGATATCCACGGAGAGAGTTAAGTGACAAGTTCAAGTTCCAAATATCAGTGAGGCTCCATAGGCTCGAAGGCATTGATGTTAATGCATTGGAAGAGAGGGAGACAGACTGCAGTCTCGTAAGGTTGCCAATGCAGTTCGAAATCGGTCCTGAGAAATTATTTTCATGCAGATGTAGTTCAACCAAAAATGTCGATCGACACAACTCATTTGGAATGGGTCCTTGCATATTGTTACCAAAAAGACTCAATCCTTGAAGTCGATATAAGTCTCCAATAGATGATGGAATGGTTCCAGTCAAATCATTGTTAAATAATTGGAGTTGCATCAAGTTGCGCAAGTTACCAACTGTTGTCGGAAGCCTCCCTCTGATCTGGGAATCCTGTATGTGGAACCTTTGAAGAGAAGTAGAAAGATTTCCAATGGAATCCGGTAGTGTACCATTAAGCGGATTAGAGTCTATAACCAAATTTTCCAACACTCTGCACTGTGTCAATGTGGTTAGGAATTGGATCTCCGTTCCAACCGGCTTGTTGGTCAGTTGATTGCGTCCTAGATTGAGTGTTAGCAGGAGTTGTAGATTGCCCAAAGTCATGGGCACTGATCCACTGAAGAAGTTATTTGATAGCTCCAAAATAGTGAGCTTCGAAGCATTCGAGAGGGAATCTGGAATTTTTCCACTCAGTTGATTGTTGTGCAGGAATAGTTTTTCAAGATTGGGATGCCAAAGGCCAGTGAGTTCTGGAACGTGCCCCGAGAGGCCATTTATTTGGAAAGAAAGGTGTATCACCGAGGAAATGTTGAATATTACTTGAGGTATTTCGCCGGAAAGATTATTGGCAGCAATATTCAAGATTTTTATGTTTGAAAGATGTGCCAACTGCTGAGGAATTTGCCCCCACAGGTTATTATCTCCCAAACCAAGCACCTCTAGCCTTGAAAGGTTACCCAGTGATGGCGGAACAGTATCTATCAGTCGGTTACTACCAATACTTAGATATTGAAGCTTAGATAAGCACCCAATGTCTCTTGGTATGCTTCCAGTGAAATTGTTCTGCCAGAGAAAGATGCTTCGAAGGCTTTTGCATTGACATAAACTGGTTGGAATCTGACCAGTGAAGTGATTGATGCCAAGATAGAGGAATTCAAGTCTTGGAAGTTTATGGCACATAACCATTGGGATACTATTGGAGAGGCTATTATCTAAGAGATCAATAACTTGGAGAGTGGAGATGTTGAATATGGTAGATGGGATGTTACCTCTTAAGTCGTTCTCGCTTATATCAAGTATCTGCAAGTGGAGAAGATGGCCCATCTCCTTTGGAATATTTCCTTGTAGATGATTGTTCCCCAGCCTTACATTTTGAAGCCTTCGGCAATTCGCTAAGCTTGATGGAATGATTCCTTCCAACTGGTTGTTTTCCAAGCTGATCCATCTCAAGCGACCCAAACGGCCTACTGTGGCCGGAAAGGTTCCCAATGTGAGGAGAGATGGTGCCTTGGAGATTCATGAAGGAAAGATTAAGGGCGGTGACTCTTTGCCTGCGACGACTGCAGGAGACCCCAATCCAATCGCAGAAGGAAGCCTCTGTGGTCCAATTGCCAGCCAAGGCATTCTCGGCCGGTTCCAAAGTAGTGATTTTGGATTTGAAGGCAAGCAAGGCCGACTGGTCTGTGAGGTTTGTGGCCATGATGGAGGGCAGCAGGAGCAACAGCACACCACTTAAAAAATAGACAAACCACACCTTCATTTCCATGGATTAATAGTATTAGAGGCAGCTTTGATCATGAAGAGCAGAAGATTGAAGTAGCTAGTAAAACCCAAATAAACCCAAATGCGTGGTTATATACAAGAGGGGTTTGCATGCAACTACACTTCAAATCTTCTACGAGTTTACCAGATTTGTTACCCTTTTCTCTTAATTAACTCTAAACAATTAGGTCAAATGGGGACCCAAACGTACCTCTTATCTCAAATCCGACCTATCATGTACCACTACCAGATTGAAAAACAAAATCCAAAACCAATTCAATTACGAATGGCTTAACCATAAACCGACCTCTTAACCCATCTAAAAAAGAGTTAATATATAATAAGGTAAATATAGATGAATTATGATCCCTTGGGTGAACTCAAGCTCATATACCCAAACATAATACAAACGGGTCAAAGCTCGACTCAAAATGTCCATCATAAGCGGGTAAAATCGAGGCGGGTTAATGGGTCCAGTCAAAGGCCACTATTCTGGAGGTGGCCATCATTATAAATTTTTACTTTTATGATTCTTTAAATGACCCACTAACCGTTTGTTCCTTGCCGTGTTCCGAACCCTGTGTTTTAAAACCCGAAAACTCGACTTGGAAACTTGCCGAATAGAGTTAACTCGATAGGGGTGGAGTTAGGAATTTTTCATTGGAAGGGCCAAAATACATGTATACAAAAAAAATTTTGGTTTGAGGGTATGGGATTTGGGGGTTCGGGGGCGTAGCCCCCGAGAAAATTTTTTTTGGGGTAGTTTTTTTATTTTGAAATTTTTTTTTTCTCGGTAATACCTTTGAGGTCGCCACCTGTCCTATTAATACCCCTTCATTGTGGTTAAGATTCACCCACCTCCTTGGTTTAAAAAAAATATATCAAATTTCTTTTTGAACCCTTGTTAAAAATTCACTAACTCCTAAGATTAAAATTATTTAAATATTTTTTTTTAAAATCAAGGATAAGTAGGTGAACCATGAGATTGGGTGAATTTTAACCATAGTTAAGGGGTGTCAATAGGGACATGAGCATAAGGGGACTCCATTGGGGGGCCACTATATATGTGACAAAAAAAATTGGGGGGGCCACTACATCATATAGGACAAAAAAATTGGGGGGGCCAAGTATACTAAAAATATTTTTTTTTAATTGAGGGGCCCACTAGTCATACTAGTAGAGAGGGGATTTACAAAAAATTTGGGGGCGCCATGGCCCCCCCGGCCCCCCTGGCTCCGCCCCTGCAACTCGGAAACTCGGGCAAAAATTGTCCGAGTAATGACACCTAAAACTCGGACATATATAATATTTTTCTAATAATATATATGGTATAGATTCAAAATTAATGATAAACCATGCCTAAAATAAGATATATATATTAAACATCCCCCTTTTGTTTTGTATTTATACTTAATAATGAGTGGGGTGTGTCAAAAAAAAAGAAAAAAAACATAATTGAGTCAATCGGATAGACAGTTTATTCAATTTTTAGTTTTAAAAAAAAAATGCAAAAACTCGGGCGAGTCGGGACGAGTCAGAGCGAGTCGGGGTGAGTCGGGGCGAGTTTTCGACAAAACAGAGTTTTCCTCGAAACTCGACTCGAAACCTGGCCGAGCCGAGTCGACTCGGCCGAGTTTCGAGTCGACTCGGCGAGTTTTAAAACTATCTCCGAACCTATTGGTATTGGTATGGAAACTAAAAAGAATGTGGGAGTGGTATACACGCAGGAGACCAACGATAGTCAATACATGTTTTCCTTCCCGTCCTCTGAACGTTGTCACATTTGGACGGTCTTGATTGGCAGATGAACCTTCCAAATATTGAATATTTATTGACTATTATTGTCCAGAGATTAGACGGTTAGGATCGTCCATGTTTAGTGATATTTTAATCCCATGACCACTGTTTTGGTGCATCGGGAAAGGGTAGTTATGGTCATTCTGTAATTTTTTTCAAATCTAAAGGTTACTTCTTTGCAATTTAACATAGTTAGAAAATGGTTTTTCACTTGCCTCGGCTACTTCATGAGGGTGGCATGAGATCAAGTTCATGGTGAAGTGACAAACCGTGGGCCTAGCCCACTTGTTTGCAAATCCCCTCACTAAGAGGGTGGTCCCGGGATCAATCCCACGTGAAAGGTGCGTTGTAGCCCCAGATAACCCTAAGTAGTGGTATATTTAAAAAACAAAAAGTTCATGGTGAAGTTGCAAGGAGGGACCACCCACTGCTAATCAATTAAACGTAGATAAATGATATCTTTAGAAAAAAAAATTCCAAACAAACATGATTTTTCAACTACGATATCACTCTTATCCTGTTCAATACAAACAGATTTAGTACTCTATTTACTAAATCTGTTTATACGTACTGAAAATATATATATAAAAAAAAATTAATATATAATATATGTAAATATATAATTTAAATACTTCAATAAGGTTTATTTTTTAAATTGATCATATATTATAAGTTTTTTTAAAATTAATTACATTTAATCGAGCTTGTTAAAAGTTCGGATTGACTCGACTTGAGCTCGGTTTGGCTCGTTTATAAGCGAGCCGAGCCAAGCTTATACCCAATCTCTATTTCCCAATATAATAAGGTACCTTGATGACAACCATTAATTATATTTTAAAGTGGTAAGATACAGTAGACTCTCTTGTAATTAATAACCTTGGTGGAAAGAAATTATATTAATTATAAGAAAATATTATATATAAGAATCACTATATTGGTCCATCAAAAATTTTCTTTTCATAATTTCTTTTGAATGTGTTGTATTTTTCATATAAGCTTCATGTAGATACAAATGTATAAGGCTAGTATAAGGTAATTTCAGTTTGGTAAAGTTAATCCATTTTTCAAAGAGAAGAAGAAACATCACTTATTTTGGAAAGAGACAAATTCATTTTGAACTTTGATTTTCGTTAGATTCTCCAACTTTTGTTAAAATTTTGAAGTCCTCGTACAATGGATTTTTCAGTTTTTTCTTTCTAGAATATATAAACTTTATACTAGGTATAGGATAATTTATTATACATAACTAAAAATATCTAAAATAATTTTATCCATTTCTCTTCCTAATACCTAAACCATCATAAGTGTTTGTAAGATTCATATAACTATGAATTAATATAGTGTAAATACTCTCTTATAATTAATAATATACTAGAAC
Source organism: Tetracentron sinense (assembly GCA_015143295.1). Taxonomy (NCBI): domain Eukaryota; kingdom Viridiplantae; phylum Streptophyta; class Magnoliopsida; order Trochodendrales; family Trochodendraceae; genus Tetracentron; species Tetracentron sinense. Next base: position 2,546,532 of record CM026565.1, on the reverse strand, counting down.
TTAATTAAAAAATTATTAAATAGCAAGTATAAGAGATTATTAATTATATATAGACTATAGAACCAAGTTGGTTCCTTACAAATTTATTAATTATTAGAGATTATTAAGTTATAAAACATTAATAATAAGAGGGCCTACTGTATGACCAAATCACGAAAACCCCTTACCAAAGGCACTTAACTCTTTCATCTAACTGATTGTAAGATGATCATATAAACAAATCATCTATGTCAGCAGACCACAGCATAGATTTAAGATGCAAATTGATCTTATCAAAGGTACAGAAAAAACACTACTTAATGGTGGCTATCAAAAGTCCCTGGAAGTCTCAAGGTCGATTCTTGGGCTCCTCTCAATATCCGTTGTATGGGGTAGGGGTATTCCCTATGCAACACGTGAGACTAATTTGCGTCTTTAAGGCTTAGGATATCCACATTTATCAAAACAAAAAACTTGGCAATCCAGTAAGAGTTAGTGACTTTTAACAGGTTTAAAAAACATAAAAAAATTTCCCAAAAAGAAGGATAAGTGAGTGAACCCTAGAGGTGAGTGAATCTTGACCACAGTTGGAGTTCGGTTACACCCTTGAGGTTGCAATGTGTCTCTTTTGACATCCCTTAATTGTGATTAAGAGCCACCAACTCCTAGGCTTCACCCACCTATCCTTGGTTCTTAGAAAAAAATATTAATTTTTTTAAATACTGGTTAAAATTCACTAACTCGTAGGGTTAAATTTTTTTTTTCTAAAATCTAAGGATAAGTGGGTGAACCCTATGACCCTTGTTATAGAAATATGACATAGGGACATTTAGAAAACTAAAAGGTTTTAGGGGCATTTTGGATATAACAAAGAAAGGTTCGGGCGAGGCCTTGGCGAAACATTCTTCTTTCAGAGCGTTTTTCCAAGAGAGCGAGGAATCCGGTTACACCACTGAAGCCGTCATGTGTCCCTTTTAACAATCCTTAACTGTGGTTAAGATTCACCCAACCCTAGGGTGTAGAGACCCGAATCCTCTTTTATGCCTTTAATATAGTTAATAAGGGTAGTTTAGTCTTTTGTCATATTTTTATATATATTTAATTTTATCTAAGCGAGTGGGGTGATCTAAATGGTTTAAGTGTTAATAGGGTGAAGAATCGTAGCTGACGATCAATCGCCCAGAACCAGAAACCAAGATAAACCCCTGTTTTGTGTGACAATCGAGCGCAACGTGACGATCGATTGTCGGAACCAGGAAATTTGGGGAAGTTTTTGTTTCTTGGACGATCGATCGCTAGGCGAGTGACGATCAATCATCCAATATGAAGATCGATTGCAATCCCACCAAGATTTTTTTAAAAGAGTTACGGAAATCAGGGTTTTAAATCCCTAGTCTATAAATAGAGGTTCTGTTTCGAGGGTTTTAAAATTCTAACATTTCTAAACCTAATTTGGTAAAGAGATGAGAGAAATAGAAATCTTTCGAGTTTGGATCAACTGGAGGTACCTACCAAGAAAGGTGTAAAGAACTTAGATGGGAGCATGCAATTTCCCTCATCTACTGCGGCACAAAGCCCTAGCAGTCCAAAGGTGTCTAACACAATACTAGGCTGGATTCCTGGGATTAGCCATCCAAGAACAGTTCTGAACACAACAGCTGAGGACTGAGGAGGAGCCTATTGGGCCACATGTACAGTTTTGTACACCATCTCCCCTTCTCTTAATGGAGTTGGGATCTTTATCCAATGGCGCACCCACAAGTCAACATACGTATGTCCCTTTCAGTTCCCTTTAACTGTGATTAAAAGGTTAATATTTTTAACCTTGGATTTTAGAATTAAAATTTTCAAACAAATTATTAACCCTAGGATTAAAGAGCAATTAAAGGGACTTGTCAGTGTAATGTGAGATTGGACAAGATCCGGATTCCTCTGAATGTGATAAGTTTCAGCCAAACTTAGCAAAAAGACCACACCTGTTATTGCAATTTTATGGGAAATAAGGAGTTCACAGAGGGCCGTGCAGAAAACTTTCTTCGAGGCTGTTGATAGTCTTATCTACATATGAACAACTGGTTACTAATGACGAATTTATAATCACTAAAATTTACAATATTTTAGCAAAATTATTTCTCATCTTCAAACCTCGAAAGTAAAATAGACATGTATATTCCAAAAATGCAATAAAGATATACACTAGTAAATTTAAATATAATAATTACATTTTTTTTTCTTTCTTGCAATTTTAAAACTGCAAAAAACAGTTAAAAACTCACCATTACTTTCACCTTTTAAATCCTCATAGTGGCATCCATTAAAATCTTATCTTTATTGAATTTAAGATATACAGACAATAAGGTCATAAAGGTTGTTTGGGGTTTATTTAGGAATTTTTTTTAAATGGGGTGTATTTTGGGTCTCTCAAAAACCCTTAGTGTATTTAGGGAAAAAATCCGAAAATTTATTAAGTAGAATTACAACCAGGCAAACATATAAACGCACATACATATAACAGACTTGCATAAATGCATTACATTCATTTCCAGGTATATCATGATTGAATTTTAAGCACAGTGACATTGTTGGAAAGAAGAAATTGTTGTTTGATCTTTCTAAGTCTGACCACAACATCTTTCATGTTTGGTCTCTCCCCTAGGAACTCACTCGGACACTGTAGGGCCAACTCCATGATTGATGACGAACAATGTAGCACATACTCTGTTGGTTGTTCCCTCATCAATAGATTGGAATCAACAACCTTTACTAATAAACCAGGAAAAGTGGATTTCACCCATTGCCTTAAGCTCGATCCTCCAACAAACATTTCATCTGTTGGCTTCTTTCGGGTCAACATTTCCATCAACATAATGCCGTAACTGTAAACGTCTCCCTTTGTTGACACTCTTCCTTCCAACCCGTACTCTGTTACAAATGCATACAACCATCATAACTATAGAAAAGTAATAGCAAGACACCATGGACTTCCATCACTCATGGTAATTAGTACAACAGATTTCATGCTGCTAAATGACTCTCAATTACAAAACAAAATTGAGGATTATTTACTATTCAATTGTATATGAAATGCAAGGGAATGCATTCTCTAAGTTAGAGACAAAGGATAAAAACTCTAGATATTTCCCCAAATTATAAAGAGTAATTTACAAATAAAATGATAATAAATTTGTATAATAAAATGATAATTTTATTTTTTGAAACATTAAAAAATTTTCAAGTTGAGGATGCTGAACCTTTTGACATGCTAAGTAGCTTATTTTTGGTGCATGCCATGCTTAAGTGCATTCTATGTCAAAATAAATACATTAAAAACTCTACAAACACACATCTTCGTATATCTAAGTAGAAGTCTTTACATGTATTTAAATAATCCATATCTAAAGAAGTCTGAATTATAGATTAAGTAAATACATTTAAATATATATATATTACAAAAAAAAAATATTGTAAAACATGCCTTGTTTAGCACATGGATAGAGCTATCCAATGGTAATTAGATACATTGGAGGAATGACCATATCCAATGCATCCTAACAACTATTTTAGTATAACCATTATGTACCATATGTTGTTATGAAAGTATGCCACTTTTTAATTTTAGAAACACAGTTCTTGGGGGGCATACATCGAATCCCAAGATCTGACTAAGATTCTAATTGATTTTATTCAATGAATGTTAGAATAACATTCACTTTTGCGACTTTGAAATTGTTAAGTCAAATCCACGTTAGAATAGTACTCGCAAAACTTCACAAGTGTCAAGTCTCCTGTCAATTCACACGAACCTTCTTTTTCCTTTAAAGCTTTCTCTAATGGAAGCTAATGGCCCTTCCAAATTTCCAGCTCTAGGAATCTTGAATAAAGATCCAATCTTTATTGATCAAGAACCTTTCTTGATGAACAAGATGAATTCTTGCTTTTCCTCAAGATCCAATCAAGAAGACAAAAGAAGAGAGAGATGAGTGTGACCATACACCTCAAGGAGAGAGAGGGGAGGGCGTGAGGTTTTTAGGAGAGGAAGAGAAGAAAAAATTCTGGAGAATTATGTATATTAAAGGGCTGGGCATCCAATCCTTTATATAAGTTCTCTCTTGGTTGCTTGAATTGTAATCCAATTATAATTCATTAACCTTATCCTAATCCAATTAGGATTCCTCAATAGTTTCCTTTATTGATTATTCTCCTAATCCAATTAGGATTAATCTTAAAAGAAACCAACCTTATCCATTAGTAACTAATCTTATCTTTATCCAATAAGGAATCTTGAATTAGTAACTAACTAATGGAATCCCTAACAATTAGGGAATCTTTAATTAGTAACTAATTAACTAACTAACTAACCTTATCCAATAAGGTGTTAATTAATTAGAAACTAATTAAAATAATAACAATTATTATTCCTCCTTGAAGTGGGCGTCCCACCCTAGGTAGGTCCCACCCTACACGCCTAAAGGGTTTCCAAAACCCTCTTGGTCACTTGAATTATTCTTTTATAATAATTCCCAATGGGTCCTACCCATTTGGTTTTTCACATCTAATGTGATTCCACCTTTTAGAGCTTCACTATACCATATAGTGATTACTTAGAGAAATTAATTAATTTAATTATAAATTAAATTAAATACTTTAAGAAGGTCCTTGTGTGTGGGATCTAAAGGGATCTCCTATTTCCGGTTGTGGGACCAAGTACTTCACCTTTTTGGTTGAAACATTGTTACTAGGAAACACCTTTCCTAAAACTCCATTAGGATCATAGAATGTTATCTAAGTCCCTGAACTTCCACCAATCACAATTAATGTCCATTAACACAATGTGATTAACCTCCAGAAATTAGAGAATTGCTTGTAAGTACCATCTCACAATATATTTACAAATAAATCCTTCCACATTCCGATATCACTTGTAAGCTTCCGGGATTGGAACTATTCCACTGTCTTAGTCCCTAGCTTATGAATAGAACTCTTTCTCATGATTACTTTTCATTGAACTAAACCTCCAAAACACTTTTGAAGAAAACATTAGAAAAGAACTGAAATATATATTTATATATACTTTTCCATATTAAAAATATCAACTTCGATAAAGACCATTTTACCGAAAAGCACCAGTACTGGATTTAACAGTTCAGTTCAACAAGTATCACCTTGATATCATTATCTCCAATTAAGGAGTTGTGGATTCCTTATTGAGTGTTTACACACTTCTCCAAACATAGTGTACATGACCCAACGTACCCGGAGTTAGTCCTGTGTATTAGACATTGCCGATTGGCACATCAAAGCCATATAGACAAATGTCTGAGAAAATGTTAACCTCTCAGGTCTAGGGACAATTTGTCAAATGGATAACCCTAATACAATCTGACAGTGTATTCCATAGGGTATCCACTAGTGACCCCGTTCAGTATTATGTACTTGCTACATATACTCACATGTTAGTCAAGAGTCACCACTCTCTGTGAATGAGATTCATCACACTATCTCATAGAACTACACATGTGCAAGCCATGATGAAGTATGGCGCTCAACCAGTACTCTAGAGGCTTCGAACAATATTAGGTTTACAAGGAACCGGAAAATCATATCTCCTCGCAACCTTTGCATGATTTTCCTACAATGTTACCTATGGAACTTTATGTCATCATCATATGAGACAGTAATTAATATAAATACCCTTTATAGTTGGTTGTGTGAATATGATGTTTGTCTAATCAACATAGAAAAGTCTCTTATTGGCTTTCGAGGGCATATATGTCCAACAATCTCCCACTTGCACTCTAAGCCAATTAGATGTAATACCCATCTTCTCAGTGATGTTTCTCAAACACCAATTGAGACATAACTTAATATGTATGGGTCTGTCATGTCTGCTTTACCACAACTATTGTAGTGATGCAATAACACTTGCAACTCTTGCAAATTTATTATCAATAACCATAGTCTTAAAAGACTAAACAAAAATGATACTGTCCAACAGTCATTTTCAGAAGTTAATTTGCTTGTGCTTTATCATTGTGCAATGCTCCGGACTAATCTGATCAATATCTTATCACATCAACATGTGATGAATATCCGGTCTAGTACAAGTATATTTTCTCATGATATCATATATCTAAGAGAAACAGATTCCATCCCATAAAGGTAGAAACTCTTTTCTTGGAATCTTACTTGCACAAAAACATGATTGTTATTGGGACAATAACAATATCATTTTCCTTTTGTCTCTAAACCATTTAGGACTAAGAAAACATGTTGTCAAAGTTTTTGTCCTTCATTGTATAATTGCTAGATCAAATCTAAGAGAAGAATAATATTCATACTTCATTCACAATGAAAAGAATATTATCTCTGCATAGAGCCAGGAAAGTAATTATGCTCCCACTAACCAATTTGCACACAAATAATACTTTCATTCTTAGATGAAAATCAAACAGTTTGATTACTTCATCAAAATAAAAGTTAGTTCATCTACAGATTCTGGGACCTGTGGGTTCTAGTGTACTATTTAGGTATAGTGAGAGTAGAGAGTTGATCTCTATCAATTCTCATAGTTATTGGTCTATTGGGCTTCCGCTTCTAGAACAATTCTAGATTCAGTTTCTCTACTAGGAAACTTGTATTCCTGTTTACAAATATCTTTTGTTATCCAGGAATAGAGATTAAGTATCTCTAATGCGAATCCCAAGCTCATCTTCTATCAAATCATATCCAATATAATTCGATTTAACAATACCATCATGCTATGGTTTGTTATGAGAATTATCTGAGACAGATGTAATGAGAGTAAATTATGAAATTTCTATTAAGAGGTACTTTTCTCAATCATGGAAGACTTACCTAGCTATTTATTTATTTCAATGCGGAATTCCTTGAACTTTTCAAAGAATGTGAAATAAAGTTAGCTACCTCTTAATGGAAGATTCATATAATTATGATCATCAAACTTTTGTCTCATTCCTAAGTAGAAGTTTTATCTACTCGGATTTCTCCTTCTCCTTAACAAACATGCAACTATTGCACTTATGCAAGATCATACCAAGCATTAGGAGCTGGAGGTTCCAACAATTAAGTTGGACTTGATGAGTATACAAGCTGGACAATCCTTCCAAAGGTTTGTTTTGTATCCAATGACCAATTGCTTCACTATGAAGCACAATCCTTATACTTTCCTTTCTTCTCAGAAGAGCCTTTGTCCATATTACTAGAATACCTTTCCAATGGAAAATGTTGGATTTCTTTCCTTTGCATAAATGCTCGGGATTTTGAAAATCCAATTCTTTTGAACATCTTTGCAAGTAGCATTGAACTCTTCAAAGGTTCTTAGCCATATGCAACATGTAGGATTTCAGACAATCTGACTTCCTACTTGTTCAACATAACCATATTAAAGGACTGCGGGAGTTTGTCGAAGATCATATCCTCTAATCTCATAAATTTATCTCAGTTTATCTCAGCACCAAGAATTAGGATTTATGAATCCAATGATCTCTATCATATTCTTTGTGACTGGGGTTTCCCTAGTCAACTTGGTGTCCACTTGTCCTTTTATATAGTAAGCTGCCTAACAGCTCTATTGTATTCTGTAAACATCTCATATGAGATTTAACATCAGTAGTGAGAACTTGGGCGATTCTTTAGATAGTAAGCACAAACTTGAGATTCCTTTTCCATTCCAAACACTTTGAATTGGTCAAGAGATTCTCATTAAAGTCTTGGTAAAGTGGTTATAGAATGACATGAAAATAAAACATACATCATAATATTTCACACATTATAATATCATTAGATCAGGGCTTTCGATCTTTGATGATATTGCGCATCATTTAGTCAAATTTTATAGACCCCTCAATCTATAAAATTAGGAAATATGCTACTTCATATTTCTGATGAGCATTGGGTGCCTTATAATACACATGCAATCTTCCATGCTAGGATAGTACCACACATGCACTACAAGGTGGATAGTAACTATCCATCACTGAACATCTCATGCATAACTCCTTATGTTAATCAGTGATTCCCAATTTTCTTGTGACCTCCAAGGACAACATGACTGTCACTGTGTCAGCCGTCATGTTCCTTGGTTAAGTGAAACCCATTATTCTCGGTTGTCATATGATCAAGTAGGAATATGCCCCCATGCTAGTTGACACTCCCTATCAGGCCATACACATTCCTATCTACTATAGAAATAAAACACTAGGAGTTTAATTTAGACTGAATTATGTCCGATTCCTGTCAGAGAGACAAGACTCAGGCTAATTAATTCCTAGTCTTATTGATAATGGAAGGTCATAGGGCAATATTATCCCGTAGGATAGATTAGCCCATTTAATTCACTTAATATTTTTCTTGAGGGAAAACAGAATATCATGAATAAATTATACATCTAATGCATATATCAAAAGCATTCACAATATTTATCATTGTATCACATGTATAAAACAATATACAAATATCATCACATGATAATAAATCAAATTTCATTTAATTAGATCAAACTAATTCCAATGAACTCCCACTAGCCCCAGAAATCTTAATGGATCTAATCCAAGGGTACAAAGGTCATTTTTAACATCAGTGGGCTTTAAATGGTTCATTCATCCATATGATGGACCATTGGTCATACCAAGCACCATGGGCCCAGAATAACAATTATAAAGTGTCCATGTGCATCACTAAAGCCCATAAGTCAAAATGGACTATATTACCCTTTAATTCTCTACGAATTATTCTTAGCACATTAGGGTTCAACAACCTTAAGTCTAAAAGAAATTATGGAAGTCTTTAACCAACTCTCTAAGACCTCTACTAGGGTCTATAAGTGTCACTCAAGCACTTCCCATAATCGTGAATATTGTTAGCTTACATCTATGCCAATTAAGGCATAATTATCTCATAATCATGCAAGTAACATATTTCACGTAAAAATTTCAACATGGATTACATGAATCATGTCCAAAAAGGGTTATAATAATGTGTTTTATTTAAACACAAACTTTTTATGTTTGAACAAAACACATATTGTGGGGTTTGATCCAATTATCCAAAATTTACATAAAAACGTGTTGATGATGGTTATTGAAAAGTTTGATTTGTGAAATTTTGAATTTAAGGACGTTGTTCATAATTCAATAAAATAATGACACGTGGCTCAAAAGATGTTCTAACATATCACGTATATTAAAATCATTTTTGAAAGTTGGTTAACAGAATTCCATGTTTATCTGACGATTCTAGCCATTAATGATCAATGATGATTTTAAGCTCTTATGCTTTTAGTTCATAAAAAAGGATTTTTTGCTCATTAATGAAAAATTTACCCTTATATCACTAATGAAAGATTGAAACTATTGTGCCTCTCACGCTATTGACACAAATTCAAGTCCTAACGCCTTTGGATATTGTTTCAGGCTCTAACGCCTTTGGATGTTATTTTTGAGTCCTAACGCCTTCGGATGATGTCTCAGGCTTTAAATGCTTTTGATGCTAATTCAGACTAAAACGCCTTCGGATATTCTATATGGCTTCATTGCCTCGCTCTGGCTTTCAACGCCTTTCTCATGATGATGGGCGTGGTATGGATCAGTACCCTCCTTGTATACCTTTCTGATGACTTCTGCCAGAAAGAAGATTTGCTTTGTCAGGGGTGAACGGTATGGATTGGTACCTTCCCGTGGGAATGAGTGTGGCTGTTTCCCCTCATTACCTATTCCAGTGAAGCATGGATTACTTCCTGGGCTGACAGTCAGGGAGAAAGCATTGAGGATGGATTTTTCCTCAGTTTCTCTTAAGGCCTGACAGGAAGGGTGTCCTCGTCCAACACCTATGATTTCCCTATTGGACCTGAGTTACGGGAAGGGTGTCCTCGTCCAACACCTATGATTTCCCTATTGGACCTGAGTTACGGGAAGGGTGTCCTCGTCCAACACCTATGATTTCCCTATTGGACCTGAGCTACGGGAAGGGTGTCTTCGTCCAACACCTATGATTTCCCTATAGGACTTGAGATAATTATCAGATGATTATTATCATCGTTATTATTATTATTATTATTACTATCATGATTATTACTCTAGAAGAGTGTTGCTATCTGAACAATAATATATTACCTCAGTAGGACACCTACGATTTCCCTATTGGACCTGAGTTACGGGAAGGGTGTCCTCGTCCAACACCTATGATTTCCCTATTGGACCTGAGTTACGGGAAGGGTGTCCTCGTCCAACACCTATGATTTCCCTATTGGACCTGAGCTACGAGAAGGGTGTCTTCGTCCAACACCTATGATTTCCCTATAGGACTTGAGATAATTATCAGATGATTATTATCATCGTTATTATTATTATTATTATTACTATCATGATTATTACTCTAGAAGAGTGTTGCTATCTGAACACTAATATATTACCTCAGTAGGACAGTACACCATGAAAGCGTATGACCCGCTTTCACGATGTAGTTACCAATTGCTTTTGGGGGAGGATGATGAGTTGTGGTTTGGAGGGCTTAGATGGAATTCGTTAAAAGATGGATATTGAGAATACCGCTTTTAACCTTTGAAGAATATATCTGAAATCTTTGGTCATAAAAGCTTAAAGGAGGTATGGTGACAAAACGCCTTTATCTTGATAGAATCCAATATTTTCTCTCTAAAAGACAGTTACAAAAACGGTTATGACAGCTGTACAAGTTAGTTACAATTTTGATAAATCACCTATAAAATAGAGGTGACCCCTCCTGGAGAAAGAAGGAAAATTCTGGAAGGGAGATTTTTTTTTAGAGAGAGACTTTCCTTGAGTTCCCAAAAGATTTTCCAAAAAACAACCAGATTTTTCAAAAAGAATTTACAGAGAGAGAAAGTAAAGGATTCATCAAGAAAAACATTCTGTCACTACTTTTCTTCATCGTTCTTTCTTCTCTCCCTCTGAATCATTTCCTTCTTTTTCCCCTTTTCTTTCTTGTGTTCTCTGAATCATTTCTCTCAAAAATAACTCAATTTAGAACGGTCTGGATATCAGATTTAGGCTAGATTGAGGTTGCATTAAACCCCATTCCTTCAAAGATCAAAACACCCCTCTACATTTTTGGCGACTCCGCTGGGGACCTCTGTAACAATTTTTGAGAGAAATGGTGACTAAAAGAGGTGCTTCATCCCAAGCACCTGTGGTTCAGGAAGAAAATAGGGAAGAATCTCATACTTCCAGAGTGGAAGTTCCTGATCTTTCTGCTGTTCTTGGGCCTTTTCTTGCTCAGTTTCAGGCAACTCAAGTACAGATGCAAGCCCAGATGCAGGCTATCCAAACTCAGGTAGCAGCTCAGTTAGCAGCATCAGAAAAACAAATGCAGGAGTTTTTCAAAAAAGCCCATTGTGAAAATAATGTTCGCAATTCAGAAAGGACGCAGGAGCGTACACCTTCTCCATCTCAACATGACGAAGAAAATGACGTGCACAATAATCCTCCCAGGAAAGATCCTATTCCTTCTTCTCCACCCTGCAATCATCATGAGCAAGAAGGGAGGCATTCCTCATATATGACAGCCGAGGATTTCTCTGAAATGTTTGAAAAAGAGCAAGCAAAACGCTCTGGACTTTCGAATGCTTTCGATGCTAGACCTCCCTTTTCAGCAAGAATCATGAGAATGGAATATCCAGTAGGATATATCACGCCTCAATTCATTCTGTACAATGGAAGAACTGGAAATGCTCGAGAGCATGTGATGCGCTTCACTGATGCATTAAGCAGATATGCTAACAATGAAGAACTTCGTCTCCGCAAATTTGCTAAATCTTTAACTGATCGTGCCTTCACTTGGTACACAACTTTGGCTCCAAACTCTATTCACTCTTGGGAAGAAATGGTCACTATCTTCTCCAAAAAGTTTTTCTCTGTAGAAGACCGTGTTACTCTCAATACCTTGTCGAAAGAGCGGCAAAGACCTAATGAAGATCTGACACAATATGTTCGCCGCTTTCGATATTTGGTTTTAGATTGTCATGAACCAACAACTGAGGAGCAACTTGTACAAATATGTGTTGATGGGACAGCAAAAGAATACAGAGCCTATTTGGAGGTAGCTACTATCCCCTCTTTTGAAAAGCTTTATGATGTTTCTCAAAGGCTCAACACAGTCATATCAAGAGCAAGCCTACCAAGGTACGAAGATAGATATGGTAGGAGGGATAAGAGAGAATCAGCAATGGCGGCAGAAAATTCTGGAAGGCGGCCGTTTCAGAAAAATACTTCTTATCAGTCTGACAAAAAACCAAAGTACAACCCAGAAAGCATTCCACCTCCTTTTCCCTGCAGCATGGCCGAAGTACTACGAATTGTGGAAGTATGGATTGCTGATGGCGTTTTGTACTTACCATCACCGTTCCAAAAGCCTACAGAAGAAGACAAACGAAGCAGCAAATACTGTATGTATCACCAAACCATACGCCATTCAACAAAAGATTGTTTCTCTCTAAGGCGGATTTTTAATGACAAAATAGCCGCTGGACACCTGAAAATTTCAACTACTCCTGAAGGATCTGTCCATCAGGATCCTTTGCCTAATCATAAAGTGAAGGATGTGATTGCTATGGTCTGTCATAACTCGGCAATTGTTACAGAAAAAGAAATTGAAGATGAAATTATCCATAATGATCAGTCAGCAATAGAAACTCTTTCACAGAGTTCAAAGTTTAAAAACTTCTTCGACCAGATGCATTTCTCAAAAGCGGCAAGAATAGCTGCGACAGCGGCTTTGACAACAGTTGCAGAAACTCATTCAGAACATTGTTTTCTTGCCTATTCTGCTACAAGAAAAGCAATGCCGGAAATTCAAGATGTGAGTTTTACTGCTGATGATATGAAAGCTTCATCGTTAGCTCACAACAAGCCTTTGTATGTTACAGCTTTAATAAATTCTATTGAAGCAAAAAGAGCACTGATAGACCCTGGGTCTTCTTTGAACCTTATCCCATTATCAACAGCAATAGCAATGGGATTAGATCCTTCAAAAATTTCTAAGCAGCCAATAGAAATTTCAGGATTTGGAGGACAGTGCCAGAACACTATTGGCTATGCTACTATTAATCTTCAAGTGGGGCCAATAAATTCAGCAATAAGAGTCCATGTTATTGAAGCCAATGTAAGCTATCATATTCTTCTTGGCCGCCCTTGGATTCACAAGTTCCAGCTAATACCATCAACATTTCATCAATGTGTTAAAGGAACATACAAGGGGAAAGTCATCAGAATACTAGCAACTGCCACACCATTTGATAAAGCCGAAGCTCATATTTCAGAAGCATTGTTTTATGATGAGTTGGCTGAAGAAGGTGAAACCGCTTTTGAAAAGGCCAAAGGAGTTATGCCACCATCATCCACTATTTTAACGCCATCAGAAATTTCAAAGGCCTCAAAAAGACCCCGAGACGAAAGTGTGAAAACAGAAATTCTAAAGGGGAATGCTATCAAAGAATCAAGAACTGGGGGCTGTAAGAGGATGGTACAACCAGATGGAAAGGTTGTATATATCTTATGACAATCAAAGGAAACTGATTCATCAAAAGGAAATCAGATTCCCATGATGGATCAAATATTTCAAGCAGAAGAAACAAGTGAAATTGGGGAAGCGCCAGAACAGATGCAGGATGGTGTAAAAGCGGTACAAGAAAGCCTTGAAGAAGTAAACATTGCAGAAAGTCTATCAGAAAAGCGTCCGGTACTTATCAGTTCCAAGTTAACCCCAAAAGAAAAAGAAGAATTGATAAATTTGCTCAGAGAGTACCGAGATATTTTTGCATGGAATTATGAAGAAATGCCAGGATTAGATCCTATATTGGTCACACATAAATTGAATATTGAGCCAGGATATGAGCCAATGAAGCAAATGCCAAGAAAATTCAGACTAGATATTGAAGATCAAATCAAAATAGAAGTTGAAAAGCTTTTGAAAGCAGGTTTTATCAAGCCAATTCAACATCCAACTTGGTTAGCCAATGTTGTACCAGTCAAAAAGAAGAATGGGCAAATCCGTTGCTGTGTTGATTTTCGGGATATAAACAAGGCATGCCCAAAAGACGAATTTCCTTTACCCAATATGGACCTATTAGTTGATGCAACAGCAGGTCATGATGCTTTTTCATTCATGGATGGTTATAGTGGTTACAATCAGATTAAGATGGCAGCAGAAGATGCAGAAAAAACCGCCTTTCGGACACCAATTGGAAATTTTTATTATACAGTTATGCCATTTGGGTTGAGAAATGCTGGGGCTACTTATCAAAGAGCAATGACAGCCATTTTCCATGATATGTTCCATAATACAGTGGAAGATTATGTGGATGATATTGTTATCAAGTCTCGAAAGCGTTGCAGTCATGTTGAGGATCTAAGAAGAGTTTTTCAACGATGCCGCCATTATCAGTTAAAAATGAATCCGTTAAAATGCGCTTTCAAAGTGTCTGCAGGCAAATTCCTGGGGTTCATTGTGAATAGACAAGGTATAGATGTTGATCCTACAAAAGCTCAAGCAATTGCATCCATGACAGCCCCAAGCACAGTTAAAGAGTTGAAAAGTTTCTTAGGGAAGGTATCCTATATAAGAAGATTCATACCAGGACTAGCATTTGTCACAGTACCCCTTATGCCGCTCCTACGGAAGAACTGTGTATTCAAATGGGAATCAGTGCATGAAAAAGCTTTCAAACAACTTCAACAAATGATGAGTTCAACAACAACTATGATGGCACCAATCCCCAAGAAGCCTTTGGTCCTGTATCTGACTTCAACAGAAACTGCTATTGGAGCTCTTCTAGCCCAAGAAGATTTGTCTGGTTGTGAACGGCCAATTTACTATCTCAGCAGAATTCTCAGAGATGCAGAATTGAGATATCCTCGGATTGAAAGGAGTTGTTTATCTCTGATCTATGCCTTACAAAAATTCCGTCATTATTTACTATCTCATAAGATTTTTCTGATGACAAAATCTGATCCAATCAAATATCTCATGTCAAAACCAGTTCTTTCAGGACGAGCAGCTAAATGGCTCCTTTCATTATCAGAGTTTGATATTACATGCCTTTGCCCTCGTGCCATCAAAGGACAAGCAGTAGCAGATCTATTGGCAAATTTCCCAGGAAATGATGATTTGATATTAAGAGAAGAACTACCCAGAGAATTCCCTGAAGCAATGACTATTGAAGCAGAAGAGGAATGGTTCATGTATTTTGACGGATCTAAAACTGCAGATTCAGCTGGGGCAGGTATTGTGTTAAAAGCTCCTGGGGGTGAGGTAATGTCTTTTTCTTTCAAATTGGATTTTCCTTGCTCTAACAATATAGCAGAATATGAAGCTCTTCTCATAGGTTTGTCAATTGCTAAAGAGTTAAAGGCCAAAAGAATAAATGTAATAGGAGATTCCAATTTGGTAATTAGTCAAATGGAAGGGTCATTCAATGTAAAAGATGTTGGTTTGGCTCTCTACAGAACAGCGGTTCAAAGAATAATGACTGATTTTGATAAAATAGAATTCAAATATCAAGAGCGTACAAGAAACCGCCATGCTGATGCACTTGCTACTTTGGCATCAAAGTTAATATTTGAAGGAGAATCTTCTCAGGTGGTAATTGAAAGGCGTATAATAGCTACACCGCTGATGGAAGAATTATGTGACACAGAATCAGAAGAAGCAGATTGGAGAGAACCAATTTTGAAGGATGTCTTCTGCCTTAATGATTCAACAATAGTCCCTACTACAACACTGAAAGTCTTAAAAAATTTCTTACAGATAAATGGGGATCTGTATTTCAAAGGGCCCGAAGGAGTTTTGATGAGATGTGTTGGAATAAAAGAAGCTAAGAAACAAATGATGCAAATCCACACAAAAATATGTGGGTATAATCCTTCTGTTAGTCTGTATAGGAGGTTACAGCGTTTTGGAATATACTGGCCAACAATGGAAAAAGATGCTGCTATGTTACAGAAAGAATGTTCTGATTGTCAAATATTGCCAGATAAAGAAGAATGTCACTTTACAAATTCTTGGGAAGATTGGAAAAAACCGTACAATGACTACTTCACAGATGGAATAATGCCTACTGATCAAAAGGAATCCTTCAAGTTTAAGAAGAAAGTTGCCAAATTCTATTTTGACAAAGGAGAATTATTCAGAAAAGGATATAACGGTATTGCTCTCAAGTGCTTGTCTGGAAAGGAGATCGAAATAGCGTTGCATGAAGCTCATAGTGGAGATTGTGGTGTTCACCAAGGAAAAAGAAAACTGTTTCAACACATTTTGGGGTTGGGATATTATTGGCCAACCATGGAGGCAGATTCACACCTATATGTTCAAAGCTGTCATCAGTGTCAGATAAGAGGAAATGTTATTCATGCACCTGCACAATCTCTACGGTATGTCTCTACGCCCTGGCCCTTCCATACTTGGGGGCTAGATTTAATTGGACCTGTTAATCCTCCTGCTGAAGGATATGTTTGGATACTTGTGGCTACTGAATACTTCACCAAGTGGGTGGAAGCTATACCATTAAGAAGGGCTACAGGTATCATGGTGGCTAAGTTTATTAAAGAAAATATTGTCTGCCGCTTTGGGATACCAAAGGAGGTCATCACTGATAATGGAACACCTTTCATAAATTCTAATGTGAGAGAATTATTGGAGAAATATGATATCAAACACAAGAAGTCAACCCCTTATTATCCTAAAGGGAACGGGCAAGCAGAGGCTACTAACAAGACTATCCTGAAGATAATTGGAAAAATGATAGAAGGAGCTCATAAAAAGTGGTGTGAAAGACTTCCAACAGCGCTCTGGGCTTACAGAACTTCAGCAAGGACTGCAACAGGTGTTACCCCTTTCTCTTTAGTATATGGACAGAAGCCGTTGTACCTCTGGAAGTTAAGATACCATCTACAAGAATTGAAGTATTTGATGGAGAGGAGGCATGCCTCCAAGCTGCTAGATTAGCTCAGCTAGAAGTTATGGATGAAAAGCGTGAAGCTATAGCTATAAAGACAAAAGCGTATCAAAAAAGAGTTGCTAAAGCGTATGACAAGGCAGTACGACATAGAATTCTAAAAGAGGGTGACCTGGTCCTTCGAACAGCTATTCATATCAGGAATGGTACAAAAGTGGCAAAGTTTACTCCTAATTGGGAAGGGCCATTTTTGATAAGACAAAGTTTTGACAGCGGTTATTGTCTTTTGTCTACACTATCTGGTGAAGTATTACATGATCCTATCAATGTAAAATGGTTAAAAAAGTACTATGCTTAATAAGAAAAGTAACAAAATTTTCCTTTTGTATTCATATAGAATTTCACAAGAGTTACAAAAGAATAAAGAAAAAGCTTTTACAAAATGTCAGCAGTAAAGCCTCTCTCATTTAGATATACAAGTCTTTCAGCAGAAGCCTTTAGACGAATATATTCTTCATGATCTGCTTTGATTTCTTCTTGTAGAGCTAACAGACTATCTTGAGCAGTTTTTATTCCTTTTTCTTTTTCTTCCAGCATGGCCTGATGGCGGGCAATCTCTTGACGAATAATATGAATATTATCTTGATCGTTTGATATCGCTTTCTTGAATTCTTCCGCTTTGACCACTTTATTTTTGTAGGAACTATTCAGCCTGGCGAAGCTCTTGGCTTGAAAAAATGTAACAGATAAACTACTCAGAAAATCTGTTAACCATTTTACATTAACATTAATATCCTCTAACTCCTTCAGCTCCTGCCCCCAATCCTCGAAGGTCTTCATCCTCAAAGGCGTAAGATGAGGCTTGATATCTCTGATGTTCCGAATAATAGAACACACTGTTTCTATACAGCCCGCCCTGATGATAGGGTTCTTCAAAGAACAAGAGGAAGTTATGTCCTTATAACGCTTTGCTATTTCTGACCATAAAGGTAGAGAGCTTTCAGATACAGGATAACGCCTTAAAATCTCATCCAAAGAATCAGTTGGTGTCAGCGCAGTTGAAGTAGAAGGAGTAACAGCATCTTCCCTCACAAAAATCCCTACAAAAGCGGACAATTCTGATGAAGCGGTCTCCATACTGGAACCAATGACTGAAGTATCTTCATGAATACTTCTTGGAGCGACTTCAGTTTCAGCATTAATATTCTCCTTCTCAACAATCTGTTCTGAAGAGCCGATGATAACGCTTTCAGTAGAAGCAATCATTTGAACATTGATATTCTCAGTTGAAGATATCGGTGTGTGAGCGCTTTTGTCAACAGAAGAAGAGTTGTCAAGAGGAGTAGAAGTCTCCGATATGATTGCAGGAAGATCTTCAAAAGGCTGTTGCTCAGAGTTTTGAACCACAGAAGAGAAGAAAGCTATTTCACTGGCTGAAGGAGGGTCCACATCCATAAGCTGTTCTGAGGTTTCAACTCCAGAAGTTCTTTCATCAAAAATATTGTGCACTTCAGCCTCAACAGCGTTTTTGTCTCTGGGAAGATCATCAGAAAAGACCTCAACTGTTGCAGGAGCAATGTTTTCTTGTATTTCAGCCTGAACGCTTTCAGAAGGGCCTTCAAAATAATACATACTGTTAGAACACTATAATGATTGTAATAATAAGCATATGAGTATGTATATTGATAAAGCATTTTAACTGCTACTAACCTACGCCCTCAGAATCATCAACAGCGTCAATCATAAGAGGTGATGAAGATTGCGCTGTCCTTTGCAGAAGAAGAGACTTTGCCTTGATAGCTTGCGATCTCATTCTCTTCAGAGATGTTAACGCCTTGGCTATGTCAATAGTTCTGGCAGGATTTGCAGTTCTTCGAACACCAGAAACATTAGAAGATTGATCTTTCTTTTGGGAAAGCGGAGAGGAACTGGGTTCACTCTCAGGCCAAACATTGGCCAAATTCTCAACTTGTACTCTTGCTTCCGCCGATGGAGGGAAAGGAATATCGGCAACATTATCTTCAGGGATGCTGAGTCCCACTGGAGTAGTTGGAGTTCCAGAGCTCCCTGCACCAACATCCGAAAGCGGTGCTGTGCTTTTCTCCTGAGTGACAGAAGCATCAGTTCTTCCTAACTCATGTTGAGTCTGAAGATTCTGCTTGCGCACAATCAAAGGCTCGTTATCTTCGCTATCAGAAGAAAGATCCTGTGACAGATTAAAAAAAAAAAATATATATATATAAGTAACAAAAATTATGCAAATGAGAAATTGAAAAGTGTATGAATAAAAAAAAAATGCTTTAATTATAAAAATTTTGCTTACTGATTGGCTCTTTCGTTTCTTAGAAGGAGGTGCCTTCTTTTTTATTGCAATTTTTTTGATTCTAGGCGCTCTTGGAGTAGCCGCCTTTGGAGCAGTAATAATTACAGGTTGAGGAGTAATGTTTTCCTCTCGGATCCCTGAAGAACCTCCAACAGCAGTTTTTGATTTAGATTTCTTGTGAGGAGAAGCTACCGCTTTCCTTTTCTTGCCTGCACCAGGGGGCTCTTTCAGACATTTCTCTTTGTCCATAGCCAGATTAATAGTTTGACTGAGCATTGGCGGACCCTGAACAAAGGTTTTGAAGGTAGCAATGCAAGCTTTCCAGAAAAGCTGGTAGTTCTTCGTACATCTGCCTATCCTATGCTCCCCAGCCAAGTAAAAACCAGCAACAGACGGCCTTAAGTTTAAGGACCAACTCTCCAGAATGAAAGCCTTCATGGTTCTCTTTAGAGAAAAGGATTCAGCTGTACCATCCGGAACGCCTTGATCAAGCCCAAACTGCCTCAGACACCGATCAGGATTGTAAGATTCAAGGCAGAAACTGTTGGTTTTACCGCCATCAACGCTGTATAAACCGATCAAATGACACTTGGACAAAATGGTAAAACAGTGAAGATCCTTCAAAGAAACTTCTGCTCTCTCCTCAGTACTCATGCCTATGAAAGATAAAGGCTCCTCAGAATGATAAAAGAATCTTTCAATACCTCTTGAAAGCTCAATGTAAGGTCTGAAGCAGAAGCATTTCTCCTTGTCAATAAAGTCAAAGATCAACGCATCCTTCTTTCTGGCAATACTACTCCACCGCCATGCCCTTGGACTTGGGAGATCTTCAACAGCGGTATCATCAGGTTGCAAAGGAGAAAACTGCCTAGCTGAAGGCGCATAACCGGGAAAGCGTTCCCATAACCACATTTGAAGAAAAGCGGTATGAACAAATGATTCTATGTGAAAAGAACCTGCTGACCAGGCCTGACACTTATGGATTTGATCTAAATTCTTGTATAAAGTTCCCAAAAAATAAATTCCAAGAGGGAAACTCTGACCGTCAGCAAGGCGGAAAGCCAATGGAAATAATCTATCCAAAACTTTGTCAGTAGGAGCGCCTTCAAAGACATATCTAGACAGCCACATGCAGATGAATGCTGTCAACTCTAAAGGAGACTTGTACTCCTTTCCATATTGATAGTCTCTGACTCCTGTCTCTTTGTTCACAGGGCCTTTCTCCCTGAAGAAATAGCGTACCCAGCCGTAGAAATTTGGCCGCCTTGCATGAGACTCCTTTGAAGCTCCCCAAACTGGATTTACTCTCGATTCCCAAACCAGAGCATGCAAAAGTCTTGACGCTTTTATCTCTTCTCTACTCAAAACAATGTCTTGTATGTCATTATTCCCGAAAACGGGTAATCTCCATAACGCCATCACATCTTCCAAAGTAGGGGTGATTTCTCCCCATGAAGTAATAAAAGTGTGAGTTTGACTGTTCCACCTAGTAACTAACTGAGATAAACTGTCTGTATCTTTCCTAATCTCAAAATCCTTCGAAAGCTCTATAGCTTTAAAAATCTCAGCTGCATGAAGTTTTGGCCCATACTCTGGGTGAGTGAGTATATAATCACACCAAGCTGTCCACTCCTTGGTACAACCGCTATGAGAACTAAAATTAACCTGAGAAAGCGTGAAATCTTTTCTTTCTATTCTGAACATAGTAGTAGCAAAAGGAGGTGGACAAAATCCTTTAGTTCCATCGATGTCACCATAGGGCAATGACCATCCATCTGGAGGAACAGCGGTATCCCAGGAATGATGCATAGCTGAATCCCAAAATTCGTTACTTAAAATATTTTTTTGAGAAGAAGATGCCATAGCTGAAAGCGTAAAAGTTGCAGAAATAAAAAATAAATAAATTACAGTGTATTCTAAAAAAAAATGGTGATGAAAATGAATGATAAAACAAAAAAACAATAACATACATATAATAACAACAATAAAAGAATAAAAGTAGATAAAATGACATGATTTACAGATGATCAAAATTTCTACAATGACGAAAAATAATATAATAAAAAAAAAACAGCAAGCATAAGTATGAGCAATCAAATAGAAATGGTAAACAAAAAAGTAAGAAAGCAAAGACTCACCAGAATTCTAAGAAGATGTCCTGGAAATCCAAATAAAGATTGAGATCCTTGAAAACCACAATAAGATCAATGAAAACCCGAGCACAGAAGAAAGATAAAAAAACTCAAAGTATGCTTGCACGAAGAAGAAGATGAACAGTAAGGCAATAAAGAACTGATTATTTGCTTTTATAATGATTAAACATTTATGATGTGCAGTTTTCAAGAGGCACGTTTTGATTCGAAATTCAAAAAAAAAGGGGTATGATCATAATGACTTTGACAGGCTGGCTGCATGATCTTATTGGCTATAAATGTGGCAAAACTGTTTTAAGCGGGATCCGAAAAGACGTTTCTTTTAGACGCCAAATTTATGATAGTATATTATTTAATGAACTCCTTTTGTCATGATGATTTGTCTGCTCAGACGCTTTTAGAATAAGATTAGGCCTAAAAGCGCCTTCATAGACAGGGGGCTAAAATGTTGATGATGGTTATTGAAAAGTTTGATTTGTGAAATTTTGAATTTAAGGACGTTGTTCATAATTCAATAAAATAATGACACGTGGCTCAAAAGATGTTCTAACATATCACGTATATTAAAATCATTTTTGAAAGTTGGTTAACAGAATTCCATGTTTATCTGACGATTCTAGCCATTAATGATCAATGATGATTTTAAGCTCTTATGCTTTTAGTTCATAAAAAAGGATTTTTTGCTCATTAATGAAAAATTTACCCTTATATCACTAATGAAAGATTGAAACTATTGTGCCTCTCACGCTATTGACACAAATTCAAGTCCTAACGCCTTTGGATATTGTTTCAGGCTCTAACGCCTTTGGATGTTATTTTTGAGTCCTAACGCCTTCGGATGATGTCTCAGGCTTTAAATGCTTTTGATGCTAATTCAGACTAAAACGCCTTCGGATATTCTATATGGCTTCATTGCCTCGCTCTGGCTTTCAACGCCTTTCTCATGATGATGGGCGTGGTATGGATCAGTACCCTCCTTGTATACCTTTCTGATGACTTCTGCCAGAAAGAAGATTTGCTTTGTCAGGGGTGAACGGTATGGATTGGTACCTTCCCGTGGGAATGAGTGTGGCTGTTTCCCCTCATTACCTATTCCAGTGAAGCATGGATTACTTCCTGGGCTGACAGTCAGGGAGAAAGCATTGAGGATGGATTTTTCCTCAGTTTCTCTTAAGGCCTGACGGGAAGGGTGTCTTCGTCCAACACCTACGATTTCCCTATTGGACCTGAGTTACGGGAAGGGTGTCCTCGTCCAACACCTATGATTTCCCTATTGGACCTGAGTTACGGGAAGGGTGTCCTCGTCCAACACCTATGATTTCCCTATTGGACCTGAGTTACGGGAAGGGTGTCCTCGTCCAACACCTATGATTTCCCTATTGGACCTGAGCTACGGGAAGGGTGTCTTCGTCCAACACCTATGATTTCCCTATAGGACTTGAGATAATTATCAGATGATTATTATCATCGTTATTATTATTATTATTATTACTATCATGATTATTACTCTAGAAGAGTGTTGCTATCTGAACACTAATATATTACCTCAGTAGGACAGTACACCATGAAAGCGTATGACCCGCTTTCACGATGTAGTTACCAATTGCTTTTGGGGGAGGATGATGAGTTGTGGTTTGGAGGGCTTAGATGGAATTCGTTAAAAGATGGATATTGAGAATACCGCTTTTAACCTTTGAAGAATATATCTGAAAGCTTTGGTCATAAAAGCTTAAAGGAGGTATGGTGACAAAACGCCTTTATCTTGATAGAATCCAATATTTTCTCTCTAAAAGACAGTTACAAAAACGGTTATGACAGCTGTACAAGTTAGTTACAATTTTGATAAATCACCTATAAAATAGAGGTGACCCCTCCTGGAGAAAGAAGGAAAATTCTGGAAGGGAGATTTTTTTTTAGAGAGAGACTTTCCTTGAGTTCCCAGAAGATTTTCCAAAAAACAACCAGATTTTTCAAAAAGAATTTACAGAGAGAGAAAGTAAAGGATTCATCAAGAAAAATATTCTGTCACTACTTTTCTTCATCGTTCTTTCTTCTCTCCCTCTGAATCATTTCCTTCTTTTTCCCATTTTCTTTCTTGTGTTCTCTGAATCATTTCTCTCAAAAATAACTCAATTTAGAACGGTCTGGATATCAGATTTAGGCTAGATTGAGGTTGCATTAAACCCCATTCCTTCAAAGATCAAAACACCCCTCTACAAAACGATAATCACATTATCACAAGGATTATAGACTTTTCTAAGCAACTAAAAGTTATAATAAATCATCACATGAAATACATAATATAGCCGCACAATGGGTCAACATGATCATGCTATCTTAGAAATCCTACAACTACTCTTGTAGAACACCTTCTAAGATTTATTCTCCATGCGATTATCATTATCTTCTATCTTCAATTCGATTTCTCCATAGAAAAATCAGCAACTCCTAATACTAAGATTACATCATATTCAAAATAAGAAACCTTGAGAAACCACCCAAAATAGGGTGCTCAAGGGGAGTATAACTCATAAGAAGAAAGAGAAGAGAATAGAGGGAGAAGAAGAAGGTATGATCATGGAACCCATCCACCATTCAACAAGAATATTTATTAACAATTCATCAACTATGAATAATAACATGGCATGACAAATTACTTAGAAAGTCCATAACCTCAACAAGGGTTTTGTTAAACTTAGGGAAACTCTTTCCCATATGGTTAAGGTCTCTATTAACATTTAATAGAAATACCCTAGAGCAAAGAAAACAAGCATGACAAGAATGAATTCTTAGGATTTTTAGATCATCATTAAAAGAAAACAATTTTCCTTTAATGCTTAGAAAATCATTAAGAGAAACAATTTCTCTAAAATTTAATCTAACCTTAAAATTCATCCTCACATTCCTCAATTGATAAACAAATAGAAAACACCATATTAAATTCGGCTAGTCTAGGGATCTAATCCCTTCTATATTATTTTGATCTAATAACTATTAAAAAACCAAAATAAAAATCAGCAAATTGCTAATTTTTAATATCACTTTATATTGATTCAAAATCAATAATAGGTGAATTCAAAATTTTCCATAATGGCCAACTGCTTTAGGGATTATTTGATTTAACAATTAAATAAAATAATACCCTAAACACTAGTATTAAATGTCCATAAAATAATTGATCTCTATCAATTAAAATTTACTTGAGATAAAACTCTGTATCTCAACCAATGGCATTTATGTAATTACTTGATTAACTATTAATCAAATAAAAACTTATAAATACTATGTAGCCGAAAATTTTGAGCACATGTAATTGATCCAAATCAACTACAATAATTATGGTATTATTCCCATAAACTTTTTAGGGAACCATAAAAGATATCATAATTAACATTTAATTAAATGATAACCCGTGGACTCGAAGAAGATAATTAAACAATTTAATTAAATCTCAGCCCGTGCTCTCGAATCAAATAATTAAACTATTTAATTAATTGAGAGCCCATTAAACGATTTAATAGCATCCCATGCTCTCAAATCAAATAATGGAATTTAGGAAAAATTTGAAAGCCTCTTGGAAAATTAATTTAGAAAACTCCTTTTCCCGCTTTAGATTTTCGACTCAAGTTTTGACCCTCAAAACGATTGATTCTGGAAAAAATTTCTTCACAAAAGTTGTAGATCTTTTCGACGGCTTCGAAACGATGTACTGACGGACCTAAATCGGACTTACGGTCACAAAGTTATGGCCGAAATACCGAAACTGTATCGATTCTTCTAATCAAATACAAATCCGAAAATCCATGAATCAATTTTAATCGAAATAAGCTTTAATCTCCAAGAACACTTAAGCAAGGGTGTCTAACACCATGAGATTTATTAATTAACATTTAATAAATAAAATCTCATCTATTTATGCTAGCCAAAATATCAATGGGTATCTAAGTGGTATATATCAAAGGGAAAACTTGTCCTGGGCTCTCTAAAATAAATTAAACAATTTAATTTAATATTCTAAAAGGATTTCCAAATCCTTGAAGGCTATAATCAAGATTTAGATATCTCTAAATACCTATCCCTTATGAAAAGATGTTTTAAAAAAATCCAAAACCAAAATTAGTATCACACTAATTTATAAGGGATTGATTACTCCCTCAATAACTAGAGGGGGATCCCTTAGGCCTAATAATGATTATCCAATAATCAAGAATCTAGAAGATTGATTCATTAGGGCTACCAAAATTCATAGGGGAGCAATCTGGATATAAATCTTGATTAAACTCAAAAATCAAAGAGAAGCATAGCCCTGGCTCTGATACCAATGAAAGTATGCCACTTTTTAATTTTAGAAACACAGTTCTTGGGGGGCATACATCGAATCCCAAGATCTGACTAAGATTCTAATTGATTTTATTCAATGAAGGTTAGAATAACATTCACCTTTGCGACTTTGAAATTGTTAAGTCAAATCCACGTTAGAATAGTACTCGCAAAACTTCACAAGTGTCAAGTCTCCTGTCGATTCACACGAACCTTCTTTTTCCTTTAAAGCTTTTTCTAATGGAAGCTAATGGCCCTTCCAAATTTCCAGCTCTAGGAATCTTGAATAAAGATCCAATCTTTATTGATCAAGAACCTTTCTTGATGAACAAGATGAATTCTTGCTTTTCCTCAAGATCCAATCAAGAAGACAAAAGAAGAGAGAGATGGGTGTGACCGTACACCTCAAGGAGAGAGAGGGGAGGGCGTGAGGTTTTTAGGAGAGGAAGAGAAGAAAAAATTCTGGAGAATTATGTATATTAAAGGGCTGGGCATCCAATCCTTTATATAAGTTCTCTCTTGGTTGCTTGAATTGTAATCCAATTATAATTCATTAACCTTATCCTAATCCAATTAGGATTCCTCAATAGTTTCCTTTATTGATTATTCTCCTAATCCAATTAGGATTAATCTTAAAAGAAACCAACCTTATCCATTAGTAACTAATCTTATCTTTATCCAATAAGGAATCTTGAATTAGTAACTAACTAATGGAATCCCTAACAATTAGGGAATCTTTAATTAGTAACTAATTAACTAACTAACTAACCTTATCCAATAAGGTGTTAATTAATTAGAAACTAATTAAAATAATAACAATTATTATTCCTCCTTGAAGTGGGCGTCCCACCCTAGGTGGGTCCCACCCTACACGCCTAAAGGGTTTCCAAAACCCTCTTGGTCACTTGAATTATTCTTTTATAATAATTCCCAATGGGTCCTACCCATTTGGTTTTTCACATCTAATGTGATTCCACCTTTTAGAGCTTCACTATACCATATAGTGATTACTTAGAGAAATTAATTAATTTAATTATAAATTAAATTAAATACTTTAAGAAGGTCCTTGTGTGTGGGATCTAAAGGGATCTCCTATTTCCGGTTGTGGGACCAAGTACTTCACCTTTTTGGTTGAAGCATTGTTACTAGGAAACACCTTTCCTAAAACTCCATTAGGATCATAGAATGTTATCTAAGTCCCTGAACTTCCACCAATCACAATTAATGTCCATTAACACAATGTGATTAACCTCCAGAAATTAGAGAATTGCTTGTAAGTACCATCTCACAATATATTTACAAATAAATCCTTCCACATTCCGATATCACTTGTAAGCTTCCGGGATTGGAACTATTCCACTGTCTTAGTCCCTAGCTTATGAATAGAACTCTTTCTCATGATTACTTTTCATTGAACTAAACCTCCAAAACACTTTTGAAGAAAACATTAGAAAAGAACTGAAATATATATTTATATATACTTTTCCATATTAAAAATATCAACTTCGATAAAGACCATTTTACCGAAAAGCACCAGTACTGGATTTAACAGTTCAGTTCAACAAGTATCACCTTGATATCATTATCTCCAATTAAGGAGTTGTGGATTCCTTATTGAGTGTTTACACACTTCTCCAAACATAGTGTACATGACCCAACGTACCCGGAGTTAGTCCTGTGTATTGGACATTGCCGATTGGCACATCAAAGCCATATAGACAAATGTCTGAGAAAATGTTAACCTCTCAGGTCTAAGGACAATTTGTCAAATGGATAACCCTAATACAATCTGATAGTGTATTCCATAGGGTATCCACTAGTGACCCCGTTCAGTATTATGTACTTGCTACATATACTCACATGTTAGTCAAGAGTCACCACTCTCTGTGAATGAGATTCATCACACTATCTCATAGAACTACACATGTGCAAGCCATGATGAAGTACGGCGCCCAATCAGTACTCTAGAGGCTTCGAACAATATTAGGTTTACAAGGAACCGGAAAATCATATCTCCTCGCAACCTTTGCATGATTTTCCTACAATGTTACCTATGGAACTTTATGTCATCATCATATGAGACAGTAATTAATATAAATACCCTTTATAGTTGGTTGTGTGAATATGATGTTTGTCTAATCAACATAGAAAAGTCTCTTATTGGCTTTCGAGGGCATATATGTCCAACAGTTCCCACTAAATTTATTTCATTCTTTGAAATCTAAATTTAATTTCAATGATAAATTAAGCAGAGAAGAGGATAATTTACCTGGTGCGATGTAACCAATAGTGCCGAGGGTCGAGGTTTGTGTTGTAGATTTATATTTTGCTAATACTTTTGCAAGGCTGAAGTCACCCACATGTGCAACCATGTCTTCATCCAAGAGGACATTGGTTGGCTTCAAATCACAGTGTACCACTGGTTCTAAATAATCATGATGAAGATACTCCAATGCCAATCTGACATCTATCATAATATTTGTTCTTTGAACTAAGAAGTAATTGTGAGAATATAGCAACTTTTCGAGGCTTCCGTTAGGCATGTATTGAACAATCAAAGCTCTGAAATCAAGATTAGAACAAGAGCTTATGATTTTTACAAGATTTCTATGCGTAACATTCCTCAGCACTTGGCATTCTGCATCAAAACTTTTCATTGCACCCTCCACTTGCAAATCCAAGACTTTCACAGCGGTAATCGTCCCATCGTACATGTTTCCTTTGTATACAGAGCCAAAATTCTCAACTCCGAGCAAGTTTGCTTCAGTGAAATTATTTGTTGCATGAAGAAGCTCAGTATGAAATCATCTTATGCGCTGTCTCAACTGAATCAACTGGAGGTGTGACTTGCCTTCTCGTTACTCTATATTTTATGAATAGAGACCAAAAAGCAACCAAAACTATCACAGAAGCAGTAGGGGAGAGAATATATATAAGCAGAAGCTTTGTGTTCCTTGAATTTGGGTGAGCATCGGTTGGGCAGGTTGGGAGTTGTAGTCTTGGAGTGCCACATAATTCATCATTTCCGATGAAAGATGGAGCAGTGAAGTTTGCAAAAGCCCCTCCATTTGGAACTTCTCCACTTAGTCTATTGAATGACATATTCAAATGCTTCAAATCCAGAAGCTTCTCTAATGACTTGGGAATCATCCCTGATAGACTATTGAGAGAGAGATCCAGGGTTTCCAAGCTAGCCAAATTGCCAAAGGATTCTAGAACACTACCTTCAAATGAATTTTTTCGAAAAGTTGAGGTGCTTCAGCATCTTGAGATTGGATAGTGTGCTTGTAATGTTTCCTGATAAATGATTCTTTGAAAGATCAAGTGTTTCCAAAACCATCAAATTTCCTATCTCTGGAGGAAGATATCCACGTAGAGAGTTAAGTGACAAGTTCAAGTTCCAAATTTCAGTGAGGCCCCACAAGCTCGAAGGCATTGATGTTAATGCATTGGAAGAGAGGGAGAGAGACTGCAGTCCCGTAAGGTTGCCAATGCAGTTCGGAATTGGTCCTGAGAAATTATTTTCATGGAGATCTAGTTTAACCAAAAATGCCAATCGACACAGCTCATTTGGAATGGGTCCTTGCATATTGTTAAAAAAAAGACTCAATCCTTGAAGTAGATCTAAGCCTCCGATAGTGGATGGAATGTTTCCTGTCAAATCATTGTTATGTAATTCAAGTTTCATCAAGTTGCTCAAGTTACCGATTGTTGTTGGAAGTCTCCCTTTGATCTGAGAACTATCTGTGCAGAAGACTTGAAGAGAACTTGAAAGATTTCCAGTGGAATCCGGTAGTATCCCATTAAGCGGATTAGACCCTGTATCCAAAATTTCCAATACTCTGCACTGTGTCAATGAAGTTAGGAATTGGAGCTCCATTGTGATTGGCTTGTTGGTCAGTTTATTGCTTCCTAGATCGAGTTTTTGAAGAAGTTGTAGATTGCCCAAACTCGTTGGCACTGATCCACTGAAGAAGTTTCTTGATAGCTCCAAAACAGTGAGTTTCGAAGCATTTGAGATGGAATCTGGAATTTTTCCACTCAGTTGATCGGAGTGCAGGAATAGTCTTTCAAGATTGGGATGCTGAAGGCCAGTGAGATCTGGAACATCGCCCGACAGGCGATTTTGTAGGAGATAAATGCGTTTCACCGAGGAAATGTTGAATATTACTTGGGGTATTTCGCCCGAAAGATTATTGATAGCAATCAGGGTATCAAAAATTGACTCAATTCCGCCGAAGTTGATCGAATTTAGTCAACTTCCGTAGTGTCCGAAGTGAAATGCACTAGTATTTTAAAAATATTGGACTTCCTGGTAAACTTTCGTAAACTTCGACTGAAACAGAAAAAAATTGTTGAGAAAATATAGAACTTCAGTGGATGTTAACCGAAGTGTATAGAAAATATCTGTAAATTAAAGGATTTCAGGTTTTAACTTAATACGGTCATGCTAGTTTCACTTGTTTTAAACTTACTTTCTTCATAAGGAAAAACATGTGTACCTAGTATTAACTTTATTATAAATATAATTAACTTTAAAAGAGAGTGTGCTAGCATTAACCTTATTATAAATTATAATTTTATTATTAGAGTGTGGTTAGCATTAACCTTACTATAAATTATAATTTTATTATTTTAATAATCTTGTTATTAGTATATTATGTCCATAATGACTTTTTAGTAAATATTAAAAAAATCAAATAATTTCCTAATAGTATTTCATAAATTCAAAATTATTTAACTAACCATCTCCTCTTCTTCACATATTAATTCAGTACTGTAAAAACACTGAGCTCATCAATTATAGAATGAAATAGGTTTAGAAACTAAATTGAATTTCAATTATTTATCGACTTCAATGCGCATTCATAAGGTTTTTAGGTTTCCAAAACAATTAACATGGATAATCATTGAAAAATAAAGAGAATACATACTCCTTCACTTGACAAAGAAGATGAAATATAGTTTAAAAAAATTGACAATCCAGATAAATATCAAGAAAAAATTACAACTCAGACAAATAGACAACGCATGTCACTTAATATGATTCTCACATTTGAATATTATATGCTTGCATAAGTAATATAATAAATTCTAGATGTGTATTTATGCTTAAGTATTGAATTTCTAAAGTTTCATCTTAGATTTTCAATGTTTCCTTAAAGTTTCCTGGACTTCTTTAATTTTTACATAACTTCCTTGGACTTCCTTAAACTTCCTCGAAATGTGTCAACTTCCTTAGTGACCGAAGTTTATACCAAAACCAAAGTTTAATACCTTGATAGCAATATCCAAGTATGTTAGGCTTAAAAAATGTGCCAACTGCAGAGGAATTTGCCCCCACGGGTTATTACCTCTAAAATAAAGGATCTCTAGCCTTGAAAGGTTACCCAATGAAGGTGGGACAGTATCTATCAGTCGGTTGCTACCAAGATCTAGAATTTTAAGCTTAGATAAGCACCCAATATCTCTTGGTATGCTTCCCGTGAAATTGTTATGTTAGAGATTGATGTCTCCAAGGTTTTTGCACTCACATAAACTGGTTGGAATCTGACCAGTGAAGTGATTGAGGCTAAGATAGAGAAATTCAAGTCTTTGA
This sequence comes from Tetracentron sinense, assembly GCA_015143295.1. Taxonomy (NCBI): domain Eukaryota; kingdom Viridiplantae; phylum Streptophyta; class Magnoliopsida; order Trochodendrales; family Trochodendraceae; genus Tetracentron; species Tetracentron sinense. Next base: position 2,515,213 of record CM026565.1, on the reverse strand, counting down.
AGGTTAAGGCACATATCCATTGGGATACTGTTGGAGAGGCTATTATCTGTGAGATTAATAACTTGGAGAGTGGAGATGTTGAATATGGTAGATGGGATGTTACCTCTTAAGTCGTTCTCACTTATATCAAGTATCTGCAAGTGGAGAAGATGGCCCATCTCCTTTGGAATATTTCCTTGTTGATAATTGTTCCGCAGCATTGCGCTAAGCTCGTTGGAATGATTCCTTCCAATTGGTTGTATCGTAAGATGATCGTTCTCAAGCGCTGCAAATGGCCAACTGTCCCCGGAATCTGACCATGGAAACTGTTATTACCAAGGTCTAGAAGTGTAAGGAAGGAAAGGTTGGCAACGTGAGGAGCGATGGTTCCTTGGAGATTCATGGCAATGTGACCCTTTGCCTGCGACGACTGCAGGAGACCCCAATCCAATCGCAGAAGGAGGCCTCAGTGCTCCAATTGCCACCCAAAACATTCTGATCGGGTTCCAAACTAGTGATTTGGGATTTGAAGGCAAGCAAAGCCGACTGGTCTGTGAGGTTTGTGGCCATGATGAGGATGGCGGGCAGCAAGAACACACTTCTTAAAAAGTAGACCAACGACATACTGATTTCCATATGGATAGAGGCACTGATGAAGATTCAATGAATAATAGCCCAAATGCTATATTATATATAGTACGAGGCGTTTCCATGCAATTACACTTCTGATAACTCTTAATTAAGGCTAGTTACTTTCATTTGACTAGGGCCGGGTGGCTTCGTGTTAGATGGGTCGGGTCAAATACCGACCCCACGTACCTGTATCTCAAATCCGACCTTGTCCCGGATTGAAAAGGAATTTCCAAAACCAATCTAATTAGGAATCCCATAACCCTAACCCGACCCCTTAACCCATCTACAAAGAGGAAATAATAAGATATAAATGAATTAATACTAATTAAAGATGAATTATGATCCGTTTGGTCCAGGGAACTCAAGCCCATATACCTAACAAGCATGATACCAACGGGCACTATTCACCAGTGACTTGTTCTTCTTCATGACGCTTTCAGTGAACAACTACGACCGTGTTTCGTAACTCTAATAAACTAAATAGATGGAGCCACTACAAAAATAAAGGCCTGTCGTGGGGGACTTTTGAAGGCGGTTACTAAAATCCACCGCCACATAGTGTATACCACTGCGGTATTATAATACTGTCGTCTATGGCTGTTTTCGGAACAAATGTCACGGCAGTTAATTAATACCCGCCGTGTTATGTACTATATGGCGGGGGGTTTATCCATAACCGTCGTGGTAGGATTTCCCTCCATCTATTTCGGTTTCCCACCTTCTCATTTGCGGCAAACATAGCACGGCGGGTTTTAAAATAACCGTCGTGAATATTTAATTAAGGGCAGTGAGTATAATAAAACCGCAGTCATAGATTTATGTATGATGGCGGTAATATTGCAACCGCCGTGATAGGTTTTTAATAACACCCCGATACTTTCTTCTTTCTTCCTCTCCTTCTCTTCTGCTCTCATGCTCTCTTGCTCTCCGGCCACTCCACGACTGCCGACCACCTGAACTCCGGCAACTCCACGATTTCCAACGACACCTCCGGTAGCATATATCTCCGATGACCCTTTCTCCCTCAGTGGCCACATCCGGAACATCCGGCGACATCCGAAACTTCCGGCCAACTGTTATCCCCTCTCCACGCTCAGGTAATCCCTCGAAACCCACATGCAAGCCATTTTTTTAAAAAAAATTTGCTTTCTCTCTTAACTCTCTTTCCCACCTCCGGTAGCTCTACGGACAGTTAACAATAGCTCCACCCCTCCACCTCCGGCCACGCTCAGGTTATAAAAAATTTGATTTTTTTTTTTAATTTCTTGCTAGATTTGTTCATGTGAGAGCTTTTTTATTTTTTATTTTTGGTTATCATGGTTTCTTGCTTATGTTATCATGGTTTATTGTAATGGTGATCCCTTTTTTATTTTTTTTTATCATGGTTTACTGTTATCCCTTTTTTATTTTTTACTTTTGGTTATCATGGTTTTTTTCTTTTTTTTATTCATAGCATAACTCATGATTATGGGAGATGGAAATAGGTGCCTTGGAAAAGATGTGCTGCCAATCTGATTATTGAAAATTTTTATTATTGAGAATTCTCCACACTTTGCTAGAACATATACTAACCCCTAACCCTAGACTGTGAAAAAAAATACTTAAACAAATTAGTATAAAAAATTATGAGTCCCGATCCTATCAAATTGTGATTGAATTCGGACAGTAACACTCACATAACCTCCTTTTAATTCTAGTTAAGAACTTTAAACCATTAGAGTTAATATTTTTTTTTTCTAAAAACAAAGGTTAGATTGTTGAACCTGTGGGTGTGATTGAGCTCGGGGAAAGTTCAATCGTGATTGAATATGATCTCAACTCAAAAGAAAAAAAAATTCAAAGTTTAGGGTCACCTACCCCCATTCCCAATCCTAGAGATCGATTTACCGCCAATTGTGATTGGATTTGGGGAGAGGTCAAAAGCACCCATTGGCCAACACGTGTCCCTTTTAACCCAAATCAATCGTGGTTTTGATTAACTAACCATTGGGGTTCAATAATATCAACTTACGGTTAATATATATTTCCAAAATCAAGAATATATATTTTTTTTTTCTAAAAACAAATGTTACATAGATGAACTCTAGGGGTGAGTGAATCTTAACCATAGTTAGCAGGTATTAAAAGGGACACATGGCGATTTATAGAGATCCTTTAACTGTGGTTAAGCATAATTAACTAAAGGTTAATATGTTTAATTTTTCCTTAAAAGCAAGGTTAGATGGATTAAACCTAGGGGGGAGTAAATCTTAAGCACAATTAACTGGGTGTTAAAGGGGACACGTGGCGGCTTGTAGAGCCCCCTTTAATTGTGGTTAAGTATAATCAACCTAAGGTTTTGTTTTTCTTCTAAAAATCAAGGTTAAATGGATGAATGTTTGGGGTGAGTGAATTTTAACCACAGTTAGTGGGCGTTAAAGGGGACACATGGCAGCTTATAGAGCTCCCTTTAATTGTGGTTAAGCATAAGCAACCTAAGGTTTTTTTACTAAAAACCAAGGTTTGATGGATGAACCCTAGGGGTGAGTGAGTTTTAACCATAGTTAGTGGGTGTTAAAAGGGACACATGGTGGCTTATAGAGATCCTTTAACTGGTGTTAAACATAATTAACCTAATATTAATATTTTTTATAATATTTTCTTATAACCAAGGTTAGATTATTGAATCTTGGGGATAAGTGAATCTTAACCATAGTTAGTGGGTGTTAAAAGGGACACATGACGGCTTGTAGAGCCCTCTTTAATTGCGGTTTAGCATAACCAACCTAAGGTTATTTTTTTCCTAAAACTAAGGTTAGATGGATAAACCCTAGGGGTGAGTAAATCTTAATCACAGTTAATGTGTATTCAAGTAATAGGGGGAAAATGAGAAAAGGGCAGTGTAATTTCATAAACTAGAAGGAAGGTTTCTGAAATTTCATCAAACATCAAGGGAGGTGAGTGTAATTTATCCTATAAAAAAATTAACAACAAGGGTAAAATTAAAGCATCCAACCTTGGTTTTTTTTAAATATCGTTAAGATTCACTAACCCTTAATAATTAAAGCATCCAACCTCAGTTTTTCAAAAATATAATAAAATTAATCATAAAGGTTAAATTGTTATCCATAGTTGAAGGATAGTTAAAGGGGTGTCATCTTTTAACATCCTTTAAATATGGTTAAGATTCACTAACCCTTAGTGTTAAAGCATCTAATCCTTAATTTATAGATTTTTTACAAAATTAATCGTAGGGTTAAAATTTGGTAACCATAGTTGAAAGACACCACGTGTCCCCTTTAATTTTTAGATTAAAAAAAAAAATTAATCGTAGGGTTATGAGTGACTCAACACTAAGATTTATCCATCTAACTGAAGGGGGATCCAGATAAAAATTTATGCGGAAACTGGAACCCCTAGATCTTAACACCATAAAAAGCATCAAAATTATCTAAGAGTTTTAGTCATATCACATCAGTGAATGTTTTTCACCGGTGAAGCTTAATCCACTCAAACCGTCAGAACTCTTTGTAGAGATTTCTTCGAAAAAATACTAGAAGCTCGATCCTTGTTCTTCGCTATCCCCACGAAGCTTTAGAATCTCCTTTGGAATTATAGAAGCAAGAAGAAGAAGATGGATCAATGGTGTAGACCTTCTATTACCAATAATACTAAGGTTCAAAACTTTAGATTTGCAAAACCCAACTAGGACCACTAATATAGCTCACGAAAATCCCTAGGGGTCTCCCTTAGAGCTCACGGTTTGGAGAAAAAGAGGAGATGAGAGAAAAAATTCTGGAGAATTTTACTTAATTGTCTAGGGTGTTGGGGTATTTATAGACTAGGATTTTATCCTAATCCTACTCCAACTTGATCTTATCTAGTAAGATTTATTAATTAACAATAACTCTTATTATTAATTAAATAAACTCCTACTTAATCTATAACTACTTTAGTTATAGTAATCCTATTAATTAAAGAGTCCCTATTATAAGATGATTCCTTAATTAAAGGAATAAGTCAATATCCTATACCAAAGTAGGAAACCTAGTCAAACTAGGAATCCACAAGGGGGGGGGGGGGGGGGGGGGGACGTGAGCTTCTATGGGGTGTAGGATTTGAGGAGTTAAAACTCCTTATTGTAATCAAATTACAATAACATCTTAAATCTAATTAGAATCCAACACTTGGATTTTAATTCCATAATAAAAGAAATTATATTTCAATAATTATTCAATTAAACAAATCCTAATCTAATTAGGATTCCTCAAGTGGGCGCCCCACCCTAGGGTTTAAACCGATGGGCTTTGGCCCATATTAAAGGTCCATTTTAATGGGTTTATGGATATGGGTTAAACTCATTTCCCCTTTAATTATGTTAATCAAATAATTACTAAAATAATCCCTTAGTTTAAATTAACAATTAATTTAAACAATAGATTAACTATTAATTTATTTAATTAAATGATTAAATTTTAATAACTTAAAATAATTGATTAACTTTTAATCAATTATTGAGCTTGTATTTCTTATGTGAGCACCTCCACAGATTGCTCTAGGACATTCTTACCCTGGCTTATCCAATGTTATCCCATTGACCCTAAATGGGAATTACATCGGAATTGCAAGTGACGTGAGATATCTATATTGCAATTGAATCCCAGTGTATGAACATTAACCATTACGGATCCTGCCACATGAACTTTTAAATTCGATTTATCCTTCCAAATACATTATCCCTAATGGGCCTTCGAGATTGACATACTATCTAACCCATAGCCCATTGCAAATCATCCGGGTTTCCAAGACTTATGATTAAGCCATGAAAAACAATTTCTCATGAAAAATATTTTGAAAAAAAATCCTTTTATAAGTATAATACATTTTAATAAAAGTATATTTTAAAATTTATTTTGTTTTCAAAATCACCTGCATAGGATTTAAACTTAATCAACTGTCTTACCCGGAACTTGAATAATCTCTCAAATTAATGAGCATGAATTTCTTATTTAAAATTCATCATGACTTGAACAACTTTCTGACTATCAAATTGTCACTGTATTGTATTCCCTAAGTTAGAAAATACGTTGGTTGAATCAAAACAGTCAGATCACTGCCCAGTCATAGATGAACTCATCAGATCTATGGATCATCGAAACCGTTCAATGTGAATGAGAGACCAACTATCTGATAGTATGTTTATGCAAGAGGTCTCTCATTGAATGCAATCAGTCAGTATACATTTAAGCACCCATATGCTAATGTATAGTCTCCACTACAATAGTTCGGGATAGAACTACATCTCAACTATTGAGAACATCTTAGCATTCTGGCAGCCATATAAGTGAAGTGCCCAGCTTCACCCATAGTTGTGACTATATAAGGTATAAGGAACCGGAAAGTTATATCTACCTATGATAATCTAATCACATAACTTTTCTACAATATATCCTATGGACCTTTATCGATATCTCATATCGTATCGATCATCTCATGATCATGGTCAATTACCCATAATGAATACACAATAGATTAAGAAGAAACATTTATTAATCAAATTAATAAGGTTCTAACAATCTAAATGAATTTTCTGGGCATCATGTCTAACACGAACCTTCCCCAAGGAATGAGATTTCTTAATCTACTGTTTTATCTATGGAATATATGCCCAGTAAGATTTGTAGTTCAATTGTATGTATCTTGTGCTTACTTAATTGTTAACATCCTTGTTCCCGTTCGATTTGGTACACTTTGTATAGTACATGCATGACTGAACCTCGTGGTCTATGTTAACTGTTTGGGTGGTTATATGATATTTCCTTCTGATCTCTATGTTATATGTCAATGTTGAAGCAGATAATTTACATATTACCCTATTTAGGACATTATCAGTGACTAAATGGAATTGTAAGTTCATATAGGTTCATACTCATGCATGCATTGAAGCTTAGATTTCCCGTTCAACAATCATTGTGTGACAAGTGCATTTCTTGTATCACCTATTTGGACGGATTAGTTGTAAACCATGTCATTTAGTTCTCTTGTGGGGGTAAATACAGGTTAACAACTTTTCGGTTTTGTTTGTGATACAGTATATTTGTTTGTATATGATTCTTAAATTATCTGGTTGGATAGTTTGAGAACGCATAATCTCTAGTATATTCAGTTGGTCATTGTTTGTCCAGATTGAGGAAAATTTTGATAGTTGTTTCTCTTGTTCGTTGGGTACATATTTAGACTATCTGGCATGCTTGCCCCCAATCTAAGTCATGTGCTTAGAGAACCATAGGGAAATGTTGCCGAAATTTCCTTGAAATGGAACAAAGCCCTTGAGCAACTGAATATTGGAGATTATGCATTCCTGAATAGGCTATGAACACCCCACCCGTTTGAAGAGAAGTTGAAAACGATAGGAAGCTTGCATGCATACATATTGTGTTAATGGAGAAGTCATTTGATAGTTGTTTTATTGCAATTGACTGATGTGATCAACGTTTGCTATTTCTCAGAATAACTAACAAAGCAGGACATAGAAATCTCATCTCATCTCTCATGGATAGGAGTTGGATTGGAAAGTCAAGGTACTATTTGTCATAAGTTTTGACAAAACCTGGAATGATAAAATATGAGCATCTAAGCATATGATATTTTTTTGGTTACATAGGGTTTCAAAGGAATACATAGAAGGGGTGAAGAATTTTATAGAGTTTGCATTAGCTCATAGAGCGACTGATAACAATGGCGGTATAAAGTGTCCATGTTCCAAATGCAACAATGTCCTTTATCAAGAGAGAGGTACAGCGTACGACCATATGATCTGTTATGGATTCAACCTTAACTATAAAATCTGGTTTTATCACGGGGAAGACATATTACAACACACATCGGTTGGCGGAAGAATGTCTCAGAATCCTGATGTGCACAACAGACATAATGAGATGGAAGACCTGGTGCACGATTTGTTTGGGGTGCCAAATCGAGATGAAACCGGTGCCAGTAGTCGGGATTGCACTCCTGAGACGGATAAATTTTTCTAATTGGTAAGGGATGCGGGACAGACTTTGTATCCAGGATGCCTGAATCACACGAAGTTGTCTGTCATCGTAAGATTATATCACATTAAGTGTCTTAGTGGATGGAGCAACAAATCATTCACGTTGTTGTTTGAGTTGTTGAGGGAGATACTCCCCGAGGGATCAACACTACCGGATACGTACTTTCAAACAAAAAAAGTGTAGCACCCCGGACTTTTCCATACTTAATGAATAGTATTTTCATTGCCAATTGGTCTTTCACGTAGTCTAATTAATAAATAAGGGAGAAATTGAAAATTTGGAAACGTTAGAAATGTTCCTTTTCGAAAGACGAATCCAACGCAAGTTGAATAATCAAAATCCGACTAACGAATCAAAAGATATAGCCAAAATACCAAGTGGGAAAAATTGAGGAAAATCAGCAAAATAGGCAAAACACAGACCAACCGGTCGACCGCTCCATCCACCGATCGACCCGTAGCCCACCGGTCGACCGCTATCACACTAATGTTGTATGGGGAATTTTTCCAAAGAGGAGGTTTTGGACCCATCGACCGCTCCAGCCAATCGGTCGACCGTTAGCCTACCGATCGACCGCTCCTATGACCGGTCGACCGCTCCTCGAGTACTTTGCCTATTTGGTCTGTTTTCGCCGAGATTTTAAGGGTAGGATGGTCATTTGACCACCCCACTTTCTATATAAGCCCAAATCCCTGGGTGACGGTTTCATAAACCCTCAAAGCTCTTATTTGGGGATTTTGCAAGATTGGAGAAGGAAGAGAAAGGGGAGCTAGGGTTGGGCCAAAGTTTGGGGTGTGATCAAAAGAAAGCTTGGATCTCATCTTTTCTCAAGATCCCTTAAGTTCTCCTACAAGTTTGAAGGTTAGTACACCCTACTAACCCCATTAGCAAAAATTTAGGTTTTCCATTTTGGTTAATGATTATTGATCCCATGTTCTCCCCCTTTTGAAATGTGCTATTTCTATAAAATATAAACAAGATAATAAGAAATGTTGTGATGTGTGGATGATGAGGGGTTGAAGCGATTGGATGTCGAGTGGATGTTGTGTGATGTGTGAAATGGGAAATGGTGGAGGGGCATTTTACGAATAATGAACTACCTTGATAATGTGATGAAAAATATGCACTAAAAAGAGGGAATGGAAGGACTAAGAAACGTTACACACCGTGTGTTTGATAAAATGACTAAACAAAGGATAAATGGATTTGAGGAAGATAAATGGAAATAAGAAGGGTGTAAATTTTCTTATAATTGATCAATTGCTCAAATGTGCTATATGTTGCCTAACTTGTCGTACGATTATGCTAGAAATCAAAATGCTATGTTCATGTGTTCCTCCCATTCAAACATGTCATCATGGTTACCACTATTGACAAGCACACAAGCACGTATGCATGCATGAACCGGGTTTTTCAAGAGTATTTGTACATGACAAATCAATCAAGAAAACAAGCATATGTCAAGAAGGTTGGTAACCCAAGTGAATGGTGCTAGCCTCTGGCTCACAAGTGAAAGGAAACAAGTACATGTCAAGGAGGTTGGTAGCTCAGGGATGTGCGGGTGCTAGCCTCTAGCTCACAAGTATATAAGGAAAAAAAATGAAACAAGACAAGGAGGTTGGTAGCCCAAGTGAAGGGTGCTAGCCTCCGGCTCGCAAGTGAAAGGAAACAAGTACATGTCAAGGAGGTTGGTAGCCCAAGAAGGGTGCTAGCTTCTGGCTCACAAGAAAAGGAAATGTCAAGGAGGTTGGTAGCCCAGGGATGTGCGGGTGCTAGCCTCTGGCTCACAAGTATACAAGGCAAGAATGAAATAAGAACAAGACACGAATGCATGATTTTCACAAGCAAGACAGAGACATGAAAGAGGTTTCCGAACATGAGTTTTACCGAGGTTTTCGCATTCATGCATGCATGTCAAGATAGTTATATTGCTTCATGTTCCATGCTATTTATCTTATACTTCTAGTATTACTAAATCAATGTTTTGTATTGTGTTTCACTGTTTTTATGCTATCGCTATTGTTATGGTTAGATAGTAGCTTGTACTTGCTGAGTATTCCATGCTCAGCCGTACTTTTATGTCGGCAGGTTCCGTGGATGTCCTTAACCCTGAGCCTTGGGTCGAGGAAGAGTACATAGAAGAGAGGGAGCCATCTATTCCATTACAGTCACAAGCGGGATAGAGACCTCGACGTGTGGCCGTACCTCGACTACTGTTGAGGGGAAAGTATGAGAGAGTTCCTTTTGTGTATTTGATATTTTGATAGGTGGGCATGTCCACTTCTAACTTGATATGTTTTGTATATGTTAACTTAGAATACTAAGATGGTTTATGAGAAAAGAAAAAGTTAGTTCACTCTTCCGCACTCATGTTATAGCTTCCGCACTCTGATTATCATTGTCATTACATCATGTTTAGCCTTGTTCATTATAGGATGGTTTGGCAGGTATGTACAGTCACCTCTAAAGAATCCCTTAACTCTTAGGGGGTATTTTGGGGCGCGACAAAAAGTGATGTCTGACTTGGGGCTTAACTATGAAAAAATCGATGCTTGTCCCAATGATTGCATGATTTACTGGAAAGACACTGTGAACAAGCAAACATGTGACATCTGTGGGAATCAAGATAGAAAACAGGGGATGATCAGTCGGGTGGCAAGAAAAAGAAGACTCCTGCGAAGATTTTGCATCACTTTCCGTTAAAACCTAGGTTACAAAGATTGTTTATGTCATCCAAGACTGTTTTTGAAATGAGATGGCATGATGAGGGTCGAACTAAGGATGGGAGGTTAAGGCATCCTGCAGACTCACCGGTCTGGGAAAATTTGGACAACAACTACCCTATTTTCGCTTTGGATGCTCGAAATGTGAGACTTGGGTTGGTGACTGACGGCTTCAATCCATTTGGGACAATGATTATTGCTCACAGTACATGGCCTGTGGTTCTTATCCCATTCAACTTACCACCGTGGATGTGCATAAAGCAGCCGAACTTCATTCTATCCTTGCTTATTCCTAGTCCCTCCGGGCCTGGAAATGCCATTGATGTCTACATGATGCCTCTAGTCAAAGAGTTGAAGGACTTGTGGGAGAATGGTTTGCCAACTTATGATGCGTCAAAAAAGGAGACATTTGTAATGCGTGCAGCATTGCTCTAGGCTATTAGCGACTTCCCAGGGTATGCTATGTTGTCTAGTTGGAGTACGAAAGGAAAGTTTGCATTCCCGTCATGCCACAAGGACACTTACAGTCGGCACTTGTCTAATAGCAGGAAACAATGTTACATGGAGCACCGTCGTTTCCTAAAGGCAGATCACAGGTTTTGGAGGGACAAACACTCTTTTGATGGCACTTAGAGTTAAGCGCTGCTTCAATTACAATGTCTGGGTCTGATGTGTACCATCAATTGGAGGGGATTGCTTTCTACCTTGGAAAGCAGAAAAGGCAAAAATGACGAGGGTAGGCTACCCAGGATATCATGCCGTATAACTGGAAGAAGCTGAGTATATTCTTTGAGTTGCCATATTGGGAGCACAATTTGTTGAGGCACAACCTTGATGTAATGCATATTGAGAAAAATGTATGCGACAATGTGCTTGAAACTTTGTTGGGTTTGGATGGAAAAACGAAAGATAGCTTAAAAGCTCAACTCGACTTGGTTGATATGCGCATAAGACCAGCACTTCACCCTCAGTTACAGCCTGGCACAAACAAAGTGTATCTGCCCGACTAATTTTCCGTGGATAAGAATGAGAAAGAGTTGTTTTACAAAGTTCTGAAGAGTGTGAAGGTGCCAGATGGTTACTCATCTAATATTGCAAGACATGTCAATATCGGGCAGCGTCATAATTTATGTACTAAAGATCCACGACTCTCATGTCATAATGCAACAATTTCTACCATTGGTTGTGAGGAAGACATTGCCGAAGAATGTCACTTCCGTGCTAATTGAATTGAGCAACTTCTTTCTGGTTTTATGTTCCAAAGTCTGTGATGTCGAGGAATTAAGATGGTTAGAGGAGAAAATTACGCTTACGCAATATCATTTAGAGAGAATTTTTCCACCGGCATTCTTTGATGTTATGGTGCACTTGCCTATACATTTAGCAACAGAGGCAAGGCTAGGTGGACCTGTACAATACCGGTGGATGTATCCCATCGAAAGGTATGACTTCAATTATAATGTATCAATTGCTCAAACTTCTTGTCGTTATATGATTGTCTCATTGTTTTACCTAAATGTAATTCCTATAGGTACTTGTCGACGATGAAATCGTATGTCCGCAACCGAGCTCAACCAGAGAGTTGCATAGCAGAAGGGTACTTGGCCGAAGAATGTTTGACATTCTACTCAAGGTACCTAAATAATGTTAAATCGAGATTCAATCGACCGGTGAGGAATGACGATGAAAGTGTGATCGGGGGTGCGCAACCATTTGTCCTAAGTGAATTAGAATGGCAGCAGGTACATCATTATGTGTTGTTCAATGATGAGCAACTCACAACATATCGAGAGTAAGACGAATACTATCATGAATTTTTTGTTAATTTTTTTTAATTTAATTTTTATTTTTGATCGATTTGACTTTGAAAAACATGGATCGATTCGTTATCTGCAGTCAACACATGAATGTACTGAAGATGACCAATCCCAAACTAAGATCGTCTCCACACGAACTCCAACGAAAGCACAGCGATCAGTTTGTTGAATGATTTAGGGGTTATGTAAGTCATATGCTCTTAACTTTTATATTTAGACAACACCTATACGAAGTTTTGCATATTGAACCAATCTTATTATGTAAGTCATATGCCTTTGGCCTTCAATTAGGTTGAAAGGCTACGAGCGTCATGCAGTTCGGTGTCTGATGAGATTAAATGCCTTGCATACGGTCCACAATCAGTCGCACAAAGTTTTGAGGGCTACGTCATCAATGGATATAGGTTTTGTACTACAGATAGAGAGCATAGATGCAGAAGTCAAAATAGTGGTGTTACGGTCACTGCAACGACTCCTTGTTATGCATCTTCTAGGGACAGGATTCCCATTGCTGGAGATATAACCTACTATGGCCGCTTAACTAACGTTGTGCAATTGACGTATTTAGAAAACTTAAAATTTGTATTGTTTAAGTATGACTGAGTTGATGTGATGTCACAGAGTAGAGGAATAAAGACCGATGAGTATGGGTTTACACTTGTGAACTTTACACGCCTGCTCCCGACACACGCTGTGTCTCATGAACCATATGCAATGGCATCTCAAGCAGAGCAGATATTTTACGTAAAAGATCCTTTTGACCCAGATTGGTATGTTGTCATCAAGACAAAATCAAGAGATTTTTTTGAAATGAATGAAGAATCTACTGTGGACGAATAGCGCATTCAGAGAAAATGAGCCATTCAACGACCAACATTTAGATGTCACTGAATATGACGATGAAAGTGATGTCAATTGGGTGAGATTAGGGATTACCGAAACAACTGTTGATGCGCCCCTTCAAGTTCAACTCCACCAAACTCCTTCGATCGAATCTAGTGAGGATGAAGTTGAATCGGACTATAACGATGAAACAGATTGCAACGAATAATATGCACCTAAATATACAAACATAAATAATGTAAGTTTAATCTAATCGCAGAGGTAAACGAGGTTATTTTTCTAAAGAACGTTACTATCGGTTGTTTATTTGCTTGTTAATAGCGAAATCCAGATACTTTTATGTATTTAAACCCTCTAAGTATGATATTTTCTTTACTTGGTTAAGTGTTTATTTTCATATGAATGACGAAATCCAGATACTTGCTCTATATGTTTAAACTTTCTAAGAATAAAATTTCCTTTTACTTGGTTAAATGTTTATTTGCATTTTAATGACGAAATCCATATACTTTCATAATTGAGAAAACTCTCTTGTATTAAATTTCCTTTACTTGGTTAAGTGTTTATTTGGATGTTAATGGCGAAATCCAGATGCTTGCTCTATATGTTTAAACTTTCTAAGTACAAAATTTCCTTTCACTTGGTTAATGTTTATGTGCATATTAATGATGAAATCCATATACTTCTTAATTGAGAAAACTCTGTAAGTATGAAATTTCCTGTACTTGGTTAAGTGTTTATTTGTATGTTAATGATGAAATCTAGATAATTTTATGTGTTTAAATTCTCTAAATATGAAATTTTCATTAATAGCTTGTTTATTTTCATGTTCTTTGTCAGATGGATCCTGCAGGACCTAGTGGTTCACCACCACATGCTGAGTCCTCTGCACCTGCGCTCGGGCCTACGATGAAGACTCGAGGTTGTACCAGGATGCTGGGTATGCACACTGCCTAGCTGGGGGAGTTGACAGAAGTTGAGATCGACGATCTTGTCTAGCCCGTAGGGCCAGGTAGCAAGATGTTAGGTCAGTTTTTGGGTACCATAGCTCGTGACCCACACCTTTTGCACTGCGATGTTGGTTGGAGGGACATCGGTACCGAGGCCAGGGCATGTGTCTGGCATCTAGTCCAGGTAAGACGCAAAAAATATGCATGTCTTATATTTTTCATTTTTGAATAGAATGACATTTGTTATATTAATAGTTGAAAAAGTAAGCAATTGACAATGTGATCCAGGAACATTTCCGAGTCCCGCCTAGCCTCGAGAAAAATGTCTTCCACTCACTCGAGCATAAGTGGAGGGACTGGAGGTCGAGGTTGAAGACGAAATACATGATCGCGGAGCTTGGACTAGCGGGTGTCTATGCCAGATCCCCTCAGATATTCTAAAGAGCCAGTGGCATGGCATCGTGGATTATTGGTTCTCCGATACGGGGATGGTATATCTTCATTAACTTCTTTATTCTAATATGTAATAGAGTTCAATAATGTCACTTTTTCATTCTAAACGAGAATAAATTTCAATTTTGCAGAAAAGAAGCGCTCAAAATAAAGAGAATCGGAAAAAGCAGAAGGTGATGCACACTTCTGGGTCGAAGAGCTTTGCTCGCGTCAAAGACGCGATGGTATGTTCGAAGAAACATTTCCTAAATTTTAAATTTATCATTCATCTCTATGTTATGTTGGCTGGTTGATGTTGTCATTATTGGGAGCACAGAAGAAGACAAGCCCAACCTAGACAGCCCCGGGGCGTGCAGAGGTGTGGATCGTCACGCACCAAGACAATAGTGGTACACCGGTGAACGAGGAGGCTGGAGAGTTGATGGTCGGTAATCTTTAGAAGTTTGAATATTCCATTATATAAAATACTTAATTTTTTAACATATGCGACATCCAACAACTGTTTCCAATTATTTGTAGGGACGCATGAGGTAGCTCCTAGAGCAACTATCAGATGGGTCGCAAGACAGCACGGCGCGAGATGATGTATTCTCCCAGGTCATGCCGCCTGAGCATCCTAGGAGAATACGTGGTCTCGGATTTGGCCCGACCACCACCCAGTTAGGCTGGTCACGATTGTCGAGCCATGCCGGTTCGGCGTTAGGAGCTGCTGAGACCCAAATGCTGAGGGATCAGCTCACGTCTACTCAGGCGCTTGTGGCGACCCAACAAACTTAGATCGCTCAGATCCAGGCGACCCTCGACCGGGTACTACAGGGGATGAGGCTGGGGCAAGGGTTGGGGCAGGTATATAATCTAATCGACATTAATTAAATATGTTTAATAATATGATCTTGAATCATTTATTGACTCAAATACATCACGAACAACATGCAGGTGAGCCTTCGACAGCACCACACGCGTCGGAGCAGGTAAATGTTAATTTTAAATGTTTTATTTTCTATTTTTGACTGCATTAGAGCATTCCTAGCAGCCTCACCAATTTTTACTCACCAAAATAGCCAAAACTCACAAAAAGTTAGTGGTGGTGCTACTGGTGGTGGTGGTGGATGGGTGATGGTAGTGGTGGTAGTGGTGGTGGTGGTGGTGGATGGGTGGTGGTAGTGGTGGTGGTGGGTGATTGTAGTAGTGGTGGTTCTAGTGGTGGTGCTACTGGTGGTGGTGGTGGTGGTGGTGGTGGTGGTGGTGGTAGTGGTGGTGGATGGGTGGTGGTAGTGGTGGTGGTGATAGTGGCAGTGGGTGATTGTAGTAGTGTGGTTCTAGTGGTGGTGGTAGGTAGTAGTGGTAGTGGTGGTGGATGGGTGGTAGTGGTGGTGGTGGTAGTGGTGGTGGGTGACTGTAGTAGTGGTGGTAGTGATAGTGGTGGTAGGTAGTAGTGGTAGTGGTGGTGGATGGGTGGTGGTAGTGGTGGATGGGTGGTGGTAATGCTGGTAGTGGTGGTGGATGGGTGGTAGTGGTGGTGGATGGGTGGTGCTAGTGGTGGTGGTGGTAGTGGGTGGTGGTAGTGGTTATGGGTAGGGTTGTGTTATTATTGTGTAATATGTCAAATGAAACCTTAAATATAATTGGCCAAAAAAAAATAATCTGCCATTCCTTAGTACTAAGAGCATTCCTAGCCAACAGCCTCACCAAAATTTAGACTTATTTAGTTAAGTATGTTAGTAATGGACATACCTCATTTTCATAAGTTCGAACACTTTACTCTGCAAATCTAAATCTTAGACCTATTTAGTTAGTATGTTAGTAATGGAAATACCTCATTTTCATAAGTTGGAACACTTTACCTTGCAAAATCTGAATCTTAGACCTATTTAGTTAGTATGTTAGTGAAGTATAAACACATAAATTTACCGCCTTTCCTCCCCTCTCAACTCTAAGTGCCGAGATAAGGTCCGAGAGTAGAGGAATAACGCTAAATTTATTCTGAGAGTCGCCACCTACTTAAGGGAAGTAGGATCCCAAGATAAAACCCAAAATAAGGGATCTACGGTCCAGAGTAGTCTAGGTAAGAGATCCATTTAGGTCCTGGGGAAGGGGTTAGGCACCCCAGGACCTCCATCTACTGATGGTAACCTACTCATTAGGTCTAAGCCAAACATTTAAAATCCCTAAAAATTTCCTAAACAATTATTAATTTTGCTAATCATACACAGATCAATATGGGGTGTAAAAATTTTATTTTTGGTTGGGGTCGAACCTTGGTTTGGGCTGCCTACTTATCCAGTTAGTCGGAATCAGACCCTAATAGTAGTTCGGGGGAGGTGACTGTTTTTATACTCGTTTCGGAGTGTAGTCACTTCCAACTCGTGTTTGAGTTGGGGGGAATTGGAATTGAGATTTATGAATCTCATTCCGGGAGATGGTTGCGTATCTTGGTGCTCGTGGGGGAGCTCTAGGGGGCGTTCATTTATTGGGGTAAGTCTTTACTTGAATTTTTTGGGTTTTTTAAATGTTTTTGTTATTTTGTATTATTTTTTTTGATTTTTTAATTTTTTTGATTTTTTGATTTTTTTGTATTTTTTAATTTTGGCAAGTTAACTAATCAAAAACTAACCTAAGTGCCGAAGGTAGGCAAAAAGGAAAATAAGGTCTAACTGATTTAATTAACTTAAAGGCAAAGGGCAGGGCGGATCGAGCGGCCTTAAACCAAAAGAGGTTATGGTTTAAATACGGACCCTGCTCTAGGTCCCAAGGGAAGATAGACCAGTACCTTTAATTTATTTTGATCTTTTTTATAATTTTTTTATTTGACCCTTTTTTTTTGTAAGACTAAACTAACGGGGTAAGTCAAATATTTAGGGTTAAAAAAACTTACCTAAATGCCCAATGTAGGCAAAAATATAAAATAAGCTACGGCCTAATTCCATTGCACATACACACAGATAATTCACAATAAATTAAACAGGGTTACGCACATATGAACTAAGATATTAAAAATAATTTTGAAATTAACGAGGGCCAAAGTGAAACCATTGTACCAAGGCTTATTGACCATTTAATGCAAACTAGTCATTTGGCTTTGACCCAATAGTGTAACCCGAGATGGAGTTTGGCCTAACTAGGGTTTGGAAGGTAGTTAAGCTCTAGAACTGAAGG
This sequence comes from Tetracentron sinense, assembly GCA_015143295.1. Classification (NCBI taxonomy): domain Eukaryota; kingdom Viridiplantae; phylum Streptophyta; class Magnoliopsida; order Trochodendrales; family Trochodendraceae; genus Tetracentron; species Tetracentron sinense. The sequence continues at coordinate 2,497,625 of CM026565.1, read as the reverse complement.
TAATACTCTAAACCCATGAATTTGAAATTCCAAAATAAAGTGAAATGGTAATTGCCTTAGCTTTATTTAAACCATAAGTTAGCTATAAGCAGACTACCATCTTAATTTATTTTAGTTATTCAAACAAAAGGATCGAAGTATAGCTTCAAAAGAGAACTTCCCCTTTTCTTTTTAATTTCACAAATTAGATACGTAAAGTAAAGGGAAGAGTTCTAACCACTAATGTCTTGTTTTGGACAAAGTGAAATGCAATCAAACATCTAGATTGCTTTTGGATAAAACCAGATCCTAACAAACACCAAATTAGGCCAAATTTCCCCTCTATCCCTTACGAAAAAAAAAACATTCCACCATAAACTACTCAAAGAAAAGGAAAACAGTAACCAGTAATAGTAAAAATAATAATAAAAAAAAAGTAAGGAAGCATACCTGACAGTCGTGAGGATATGACTGTGGAGAAAATCAGTAATGGTGTCGCTGCTCCGATGATCCAAAGGAAGAAGCAAATCAAAACTCTCCTCTCACTCACTCAAATACACATAACTAGAATAATAGACTAAAAAAAAAAAATTAAAAAAAAAATGATCAAAAGAAAAGTATGGATTGCTGGTCGAGAGTCGTCCCTTTCGGGGATAGAGGCGCTTGAATCAAAACCAGAAAAATGGGAATTGCAGTCCAGATCTATGAACAAAATGAAAATAAATGGATGAATAACTAAATAAATAAGAATGAAATTCAAAAAAATATATACAAGAACAGGGAAATCTAAAAAAAACATAGCTAAAAAAACATGGCTCACCTGAAACCGGACTTAGCCGAAGGCGGAGTGCAACTGGCCGGAAAGATGAATTTGGAGCTACTGGTAACTTGCTTTGAGAATAATAAAAATAAAAATAAAATAAAATAAAATAAAATAAAATATCAACAATCAATGAGGAAGAAGGCTGATTCAGAGAAAAATCTAGATCTAAATCTAGAGATCTAGATCTGTAGGGTTAGATCTGGACTGAAATGAAAGACAGCAAAATGAAATTCCGGGAAGGAGGGTGATACCTGAAAAAGGGATAGGTGGACTTCGGATTCACCGGAGTTGAAGATCCAGCCGGACAAAATACGGGTGGGACATGAGCTGCTGAACTTTGAACTGGAGGAACAAATTCCGGCGATGGTATGGCCGAAACTATATGGAACTCGCCGGAAGGGGACGAGCAACGACTCCGGAGATGGGGATCCGCAAAGAGATGGAACCTCGCCGGAATATCTGCTGAAGATGAATCCAAGGAATAAATCTCAACAAATCCAGAATAGACGAACCAGAAAACGAGAACAAAATAAAAAAAAAAGAGAAAAGAAAAAAGGAATGCAATATAGGGTTCTAGATCTAGATCCGGATCCAGATCTAGATCTAGAATTCAAAACAAGAGGTAGATTGGAGGGGATACAGACCTGTGATTCGCCGGAAAGGTGAAATCGCCGGAGATGGTGATGGCGAACTGAGGTGGAGATGAAGGTGCCGATCTGAAATTCTGTGAAGACCGATCTGAGATTCGAGCTCGAGTTGCCGCCGTGGAGGGAGAAATCTGGATGAATTGAGATTTTCGCCGATCTGAATTGGAGGGATTACTATATTGGTGAAGAGGACTGTTGGCCGGGAGATGCTGGCGCCGATGATGAGGCTAAACAGAGCCTCTGTAGATAGGCTGCTGCTAACGGTGTCTCGCCGGAGAAGATGGAGGAATAGCGGTGTGAACCTCGCCGGAGAAGATGGAAGAAGGGAGAAAATAATGGGAGAGACGAGTGGAACTCTCTGCCGAAAGGGAAGAGATGGAAAAATGAGGTCATCCGACCTCATAGAGAGTATTTATAGAGTGGTTTTAGGGTATAAGGCTTATGTTGTGGGCTTGGGCTTTTGACTTGGATTTTATTTTGGAAACGTGGTGGGTCACGTGAATTGGGTTCTTGGCCAAGGGCTTACCTGGAATTTCTCTTTCTCTCTCTCCCTAATAAAATAAAAATAAAAATGAGCAAAGTTAAAATAAAAATAAAAATAAAAATAAAAATAAAAATAAAAATAAAAATAAAATAAAATAAAAAGATAAAATAAAATAAAATAATAATAATAATAATAATAATAAAATAAAATAAAAGGTAAATAAGATTTTAGGGGTGTAAAAATGGGGTGTTCACATGAAGGATGAACCTTAATTTTGTGAGTTAGACTCTATACCTTGCAAAATCTGACTCTTAGACCTATTTAGTTAGTATGTTAGTAATGGAAATACCTTATTTTCATAAGTTGGAACACTTTACCTTGCAAAATCTGAATCTTAGACTTATTTAGTTAGTATGTTAGTAATTGAAATACCTCATTTTCATAAGTTGGAACACTTTACCTTGCAAAATCTGAATCTTATACCTATTTAGTTAGTATGTTAGTAAAGGATGAACCTTATTTTTGTGAGTTGGACTCTATACCTTGCAAAATCTGCAATATATGTAATTGCTTAGCATGTGTTAGTGATAGAGATACCTCACTTTCGTGAGTTGGAACACTGTACTCTACAAATTCGAGATTTTGTTAGATTAATTGGAGATTTCCTAAGGTTAAAACTTAAGGGTTAGCTTCCAGATCGGGAATTCGGCCTTTCGGTGCTCAAATCGAGCATCAAAAAGTGCAGATGTAACTCCAACACTACCTAACACTAAATTCAGAACAAGGATAAACTTTGAATTGCAGATTGCATGTTATGCCTCGCTGTACCACCCAGTTCCTGCACTGTTTATTACAACCACATTTATGGAAGAAGATATTTGATAAGTTTTCTTACTAAATGACCCTTACAGGGGTTAGGAATGTCATCATTCTTGGACTGCTCATGCGGACACTCTTTACAATAAAAAGTCTGGTGATGTTGAGGTTCGCGATTCATAGATATGATTTTTTTGAACCTCTTCCTTGACCAGACCTTCACGTGCGCATGCACATGGAATGGATGATGATGACATACAATGACCAAAACAACGTGAACAACAATATTCACATTTGGTTATGTAGTTAACATCGTGGAGGGTTCCGTATTACTGAACTACCACCAAACTACGTGAATTTGAATAACCTGAACTTTTTCATTTCATTCTCTTCTTATCCCTATCTCCTTTACCGTTCCTAACAACTTCCATTTTGGGATAAAGGTCATTTAAACCATTCAAAGATAGAAGAAATGACATCTCGGTGCCCAAATCGGGCAAACTTCCAGGCACCTAGTCTAAATCCAGGTATGAAATTAATGGAAGACATAGTCGCTCAAATCGGTAATTTTTGAATTCCAGATAGTTCTTCGAATGGATAGCCAAATAAAGTTTTCGTAAATGGTACTAGTGAAAGGGATAAGTCGAGAAATGAATCCAAATTTTCAGCTTATTCAAATTCAGGTATTTTGGTGGTCCTTCAGTACGTAGCACAGATTCCTCTACGATGTTAATGACATAATTCAATGGTGAATAATATTGTATAAGTATTGTTCTGGTCACTATATTATCATCATCGATTACATGTACATACTGACGTGAAGGCCTGGTCCAGGAAATTGTTCTGAAAGAATATATATCTAGGAATCACAAGCCTCAACATCATCAGACCTTTTATTGTAAAGAGTGCCCGTATGAGCGGCCAAAGAATGAGGACATTCCTGACCCTTGCAAGGGTCATTTAGTAAGAAAATTTATGAAGTATATTCTTCCATAAATGCAGCTGTAATAAGCAATGCAGGATTTGCTGGGTGGTGGTACGTTAGTGGTGGTTGGGCGGTGCTAGTGGTGGTAGATGAGTGGTGGTGCTAGTGGTGGTGGATAGGTGGAAGTGTGTTAGTGGTGGTTAGATGGTGCTACTGGTGGTAGATGAGTGGTGGTAGTGGTAGTGGTAGTGCTAGTGGTGGTGGATGGATGAAAGTGTGTTAGTGGTGGTTGGGTGATGCTAGTGGTGGTGGATGAGTGGTGGTAGTGGTACTGCTGGTGGTGGTGGATGGGTGGTGGTGCGTTAGTGGTGGTTGGGTGGTGCTAGTGGTGGTGGATGGGTGGTGGTATGTCAGTGATGGTTGGGTGGTGATAGTGGTGGTAGAAGGGTGGTTTGTATTAGTGGTGGATGGGTGATGGTAGTGGTGGTTCTAGTGATGGTGGATGGGTGGTGGTGTGTAGTATCCAAGTATGGATTAGGCCGAAGTATAGCATCAAAGTATGGATTTCGGCCGTCTCGGCGCCCATATCGGGCATACGATCTCGGATTCGCTCAAAACTAACTCCAACACTTAGGATGTATTGAAATACACGCATTAGAAGAAACGGGATCGAAATTCGACCCCCAGTTTGGAATTGGTGGGACGATGTAGGTTTAGGCCGAAGTACAGTATCCAACTATGGATTTCGGCCGTCTCGGGGCCCATATCGGGCATACGGCCTCGGATTCGCTCAAAACCAACTCCAACACTTAGGATGTACTGAAATACACGCATTAGAAGAAACGGGATCGAAATCCGACCCCCGATTTGGAAATGGTGGGACGATGTAGGTTTAGGCCGATGTAATACTGCAAACTATTAATATTTTGAGATGAGTTTGGATCTTTGCATATTTATTAATAATTACATGCTCAAATTTTCTCATTTAGAAAAGGGATTAATAAATTGTATATATATATATTTTTTTTTGTAGGAGGGAGCCAGTACCACGCACATATCGGGTTTTCGACCATCGCTAGGCGGGAGTTAGACGGCTACTTTTTGTTTCTTTTTTTTCCTTTTTCATTATGTATACTTTTTATGAAAACACTTTTATGCACATGTATATATAATTTTGATATTGCTTGTTTGGGGCATTTTTTTAATTACATGAATTTTTTATTCTTAGTTGGAATTAGATATTGTTACAGGTATGATAGATGTTTATTTAGATTTATATTCCTCACAGGTATAGATAATACAGGGAAAATTTTTTTTGCAAAAATAAATTCTTTTTTAAAAATATTTTTAATATGGCGGCGGGTTTGAACCGCCGTGATATTAATAATAATTTAATTTATTAAAATAATGTTACGGCGGTTCTGACCCGCCTTAAGGTCTTACGGCGGTTGCAACTACCGTAGATTTTTAATATATAACGGCGGGAATTGACGCCGTGATAGAATCAATAAAGGACGGTAGGATAAAATGCCGTAAAATGAAATCTAAAGAATGGCAGTTTGAACCACCGTGATATGGATATATAACGGCGGTTACCTACCGCAATAATTTATTCATATAAGACGGCGGTTGCTATTAACCGCCGTTCATATCCGTTGCGATAGGAATCCCCGACAACATATTCTTCGACTGGTCAACTTACCGCCGTGATACATTATGACGGGGGTAATTTTAGATAGTACGGCGGTTTAGAATCGCCGTAAAAAAGCTCAAATTTTGTAGTGAGCTTATTTGAAAATTGAGCATACGTGGAATTTAGCTTGTTAAGTTAAAGTTTAATTGGATGTCTAAATCTTATTAATATAGAGGTTTTACCTCTAAAGTAATAAGGAGACATGAGCTAAGCTACTTTTTACTTAAGAGGTAAAATATTACTTCAAAAAGACCTTGATAAACATTAACCTAACAATCTAAATTTCAAATAAGTTTTTCAAAATAAGCTCTACCAATTTAGTTTAGAGTTTCCAAACTCCCCCTTAGCCTTAATTACGTCGAGGAATAGGGAAAAGATTTGCTCTAGTGGATGTCCGAGCTGACTGCCCGGGCATCCACAAAACATTGGGCACCTGGTGATAAAAAGGTGGAGAAGTCATTTCATTTTCCCCCCAAGATTTTGACTTCTCCCCTCTTGACATCTCCCCCCTTTTTCTCACCACATATCCAATATTTTGTGGATGCCCGAGCGCCCAGCTCAGGCGTGCACGATAGCAAATCCACAGCCCCAGGAAAAAGACTCAACGCGTTTGTGTGGGTCACACCAACAGTATTTTTTCTCTCTCGCTTTAACTTCTAGTTGGTCGTTGATTCCTCAATGCGTTTTGGTGGGCCACACCAAAAGTATTTTTTCTCTCTCGTTTGAACTTCTAAATGGTCATTGAAAGCAACGTGAAGAGGAACAAGTCAATCAGCGAATTGCATTTGGGCACCACTCTTTGCACGACGTGGGGTAAGACATTTAATTAGGGGAGTGCGCATGCGGTTAGGTGTACACGCACACCTCCCAAACTCGCCACGTGTCCTCTTTGACATCCATTAACCATGGTTAATATTTAATCATCCATAAAGTTAAATATCTAACCTTAGTTTTTAGAAAAAAATTAACCTTGCTTATTATTAACTTACTCATGTGGTTAAGTTTTTTTAAAATATTTTTCTTATAACAAAGCCCATGTAGATAAGAGGGGGGGGGGGGGGGGGGGGGGGACCATTTGATGGGGTTGGACTTAGGAGGAGGAGTAGTCACGCAGTAGAACAACGACAGTCAATACAAGTTTTCCTTGTTGTCCTCTAAACGTTGACTACCTTCATTTTGACGGTCTAGATGGACGGATGGACCCTCGAATAATTGAACATACATTGGCTATTAGTGATCCGAGATCAGACGGTTAAGATTGTGGTTGGGGGGGGGGGGGGGGGGACCATTTGATGGGGTAGGACTTAGGAGGAGGAGTATGCACGCAGTAGAACAATGACAGTCAATACAAGTTTTCCTTGTCGTCCTCGAAACGTTGACTACCTACATTTTGATGGTCTAGATGGACGGATGGACCGGTGAGGGGGGGGGGGGGGGGGGCGACCATTTGATGGGGTAGGACTTAGGAGGAGTATGAACGTAGTAGAACAACAACAGTCAATACAAGTTTTCCTTGTCGTCCTCTAAACGTTGACTACCTACATTTTGATGGTCTAGATGGACGGATGGACCCTTGAATAATTGAACATACATTGGCTATTAGTGATCAGAGATCAGACGGTTAGGATCATAGTGGGGGGGGGGGGGGAGACCATTTGATAGGGTAGGACTTAGGAGGAGGAGTATGCACGCAGTAGAACAACGACAGTCAATACAAGTTTTCCTTGTCGTCCGTTAAAAGTTGACTACCTACATTTTGACGGAGTAGATGGACGGATGGACCCTCGAATAATTGAACATACATTGGCTATTAGTGATCAAAGATCAGATCGTTAGGATCGTCCATGTGTAGTAATATTTTATCAACGGTCGGGATTTCATGACCACCGTGGTCATTCTGTAATTCTCTTCGAATCTAAGGTTATTCATTGCATTTAACAGAAACTTCTAGTCCTATGGGGGTTGGTGCAGTTGGCTAGGGTTTGCTCCGTGTGGTCGTGTGTTCAATTCCCACTTCTTGACTTACCCTAGTATCTAAGTAGGTTGGTGCCAAGGGCGAAGGTACAATTTTATCATTAGATGAGTACAAAATATTGTAGGTTTATAAAAAAAAATTTAACTAAATTTATAGGTCATTTCATCCATATACATATCCTAAGAGTATTGTTATCCTGTTAAATAATTAAATAGTTAAATGGAGTTGAAAAAGGAACACATTAAATTTTTTTATTAAAAAAATGTAAAAACCAAGGTTAGATGTGTGAATCTTAATCATAGTAAAAGGAAGTCAAAATGGGACACATTAAATTTTTTTCTATAAACAAAGGTTAGCTGCTTTAACCCTAAAGGTTAATGAATCTTAACCACAATTAAAGGGAGTTAAAAGGGGACATTTTAATTTTTTAAAACAAAATTCTAAAAACCAAGGTAGATGCTTTAATCCTAAGGTTAGTGAATCTTAACCACATTTAAAGGAAGTAAAAAGGGGACACATTAATTTCTTTCTAAGATCCAAGGTTAGATGCTTTAACACTAAGGTTTAGTGAATCTTAGGCACAGTTAAAGGGAAACGTTAGATGCTTTAACCTTAAGGGTTAGTGGAACTTAACACAGTTAAAGGGAATTAAAAGAGATGTTTTTTTTTTTTTTTCTAAAATCAAATTAGATGCTTTAACCTTAAGGGTTAATGAATTTTAACCATAGTTTAAGAGAGTTAAAAGGGGACACATTAATTTTTAATTTCTATTCTAAAAACTAAGTTTAGATGCTTTAACCCTAAAGTTAGTGAATCTGAACCATAGTTAACAGAGTTAAAATGGGACAAATTAACAATAAGGGTAAAAAGGCCATAAAGGTTGTTTGGGTGTAGTTAGGAATTTTTTTTAAATGGGGAGTATTTTGGGGTCTCTCAAAAACCCTAAGTATATTTAGGTAAAAAATCCCAAAATTTATTAAGCAGAATTACAAACAGGCGAACATAACATATAAACGCGCATACATATAACAGACTTGCATAAATGCATTACATTCATTTCTATGGTATATCATGATTGAATTTTAAGCACAGTGACATTGTTGGAGAGAAGAAACTGTTGTTTGATCTTTCTAAGTCTGACCACAACATCTTTCATGTTTGGTCTCTCCCCTAGGAACTCACTCGAACACTGTAGGGCCAACTCCATGATTGATGACAAACAATGTAGCAGATACTCTGTTGGTTGTTCCCTCATCAATAGATTAGAATCAACAACCTCTACTAATAAACCAGGAAAAGAGGATTTCACCCATTGCCTTAAGCTCGATCCTCCAACAAACATTTCATCTGTTGGCTTCTTTCGTGTCAACATTTCCATCAACATAATGCCGTAACTGTAAATGTCTCCCTTTGTTGACACTCTTCCTTCCAACCCGTACTCTGTTACAAATGCTTACAATCATCATAACTATAGAAAAGTAATAGCAAGACACCATGGACTTCCATCACTCATGGTAATTAGTACAACAGGTTTCTTAGCTGCTACATGATTCTCTATTACAAAACAAAACTGAGGATTATTTACTATTCAATTGTATATGAAATGCAAGGGAATGCATTATCTAAGTTAGAGACAAAGGATGAAAACTCTATATATTTCAAGTGGAGGATGTTGAACCTTTACAAAGAGTAATTTACAAATAAATGATAATTTTATTTTTTACAAATAAAATGATAACAAATTTGTAGAATAAAATGATATTTTTATTTTTAAAACATTAAATAATTTTCAAGTGGGGGGATGTTGAACCTTTTGACATGCTTAAGTAGCTTATTTTTGGTGCATGCCATGCTTAAGTGCATTCTATGTCAAAATAAATACATTAAAAACTCTACAAATACACATCTTCATATATCTAAGTAGAAGTCTTTACATGTATTTAAACAATCCATATCTAAAGAAGTCTGAATTATAGATTTAGTAAATACAATTAAAATATATATATATATATATCAAATATTTACAAAAAAAAAAAACTTGTAAAACATGCTTTGTTTAGCACATGGATAGAGCTATCCAATGGTAATTAGATACAACGGAGGAATGACCTTATCCAATGCATCCAAACAACTATTTCAGTATAACCATTATGTACCATATGTTGTTCCCACTAAATTTATTTCTTTCTTTGAAATCTAAATTTAATTTCAATGATAAATTAAACAGAGAAGAGGATAATTTACCTGGTGCGATGTAACCGATAGTGCCGAGGGTCGAGGTTTGTGTTGTAGATTTATATTTTGCTAATACTTTTGCAATGCCGAAGTCACCCACATGTGCAACCATGTCTTCATCCAAGAGGACATTGGTTGGCTTCAAATCACAGTGTACCACTGGTTCTGAATAATCATGATGAAGATACTCCAATGCCAATGCGACATCTATCATAATATTTATCCTTTGAAGTAGATCTAAGAAGTAATTGTGAGAATATAGCAACTTTTCGAGGCTTCCGTTAGGCATGTATTGAAGAACCAAAGCTCTGAAATCAAGATTAGAACAAGAGCTTATGATTTTTACAAGATTTCTATGCCTAACATTCCTCAGCACTTGGCATTCTGCATCAAAACTTTTCACTGCACCCTCCACTTGCAAATCAAAGACTTTCACAGCGGTAATCATTCCATCGTACATCATTCCTTTGTATACAGAGCCGAAATTCCCAACTCCGAGCAAGTTTGCTTCGTTGAAATTATTTGTTGCATGAAGAAGTTCATAGTATGAAATCATCTTGTGCGCCATCCCAACTGAATCAACAGGAGATGTGACTTGCCTTCTCTTCACTCTATACTTTATGAAAAGAGACAAAAAAGCAACCAAAAATAGCACAGAAGCAATAGGGGAGAGAATATATATAAGCAGAAGCTTTGTGTTCCTTGAATTTGGGTGAGCATCAGTTGGGCAGATTGGGAGTTGTAGTCTTGGAGTGCCACATAATTCATCATTTCCAATGAAAGATTGAGTAGTGAAGTTTGCAAAAGGCCCTCCATTTGGAACTTCTCCATTTAGTCTATTGAATGACATATTCAAATGCTTCAAATCCATAAGCTTCTCTAAAGACTTGGGAATCATCCCTGATAGACTATTGAGAGATAGATCCATGGTTTCCAAGCTAGCCAAATTGCCAAAGGATTCTGGAACACTACCTTCAAATGAGTTTTCCGAAAAATTGAGGTGCTTCAGCATCTTGAGATTGGATAGTGTGCTTGTAATGTTTCCTGAGAAATGATTATTTGAAAGATCAAGTGTTTCCAAAACCATCAAATTTCCAATCTCTGGAGGAAGATATCCACGTAGAGAGTTAATTGACAAGTTCAAGTACCAAATATCAGTGAGGCTCCACAGGCTCGAAGGCAGTGATGTTAATTCATTGGAAGAGAGGTTGATAACCTGCAGTCTCGTAAGGTTGCCTATGCAGTCTGGAATGGGTCCCGAGAAATTATTTTCATGTAGAAGTAGTTCAACCAAAAATGTCGATCCACACAGCTCATTTGGAATGGGTCCATGCATATTGTTAAGATAAAGACTCAGTCCTTGAAGCCGATCTAAGCTTCCGATAGTGGATGGAATGGTTCCTGTCAGATCATTGGCATTTAATTCGAGTATGATCAAGTTACTCAAGTTACTGATTGTTGTCGGAAGCCTCCCTTTAATTTGAGATCTATCTATGTTGAAGATTCGAAGAGAACTTGAAAGATTTCCAATTGAACCTGGTAGCATGCCATTAAGCGGATTATTTTGTATAACCAAATTTTCCAATACTCTGCACTGTGTCAACGAAGTTAGGAATTGTAGCTCCATTCCGTCCGGCTTGTTGGTCAGTTGATTGTGTCCTAGATTGAGTGTTCGAAGGAGTCGTAGATTACCCAAAGTGTTGGGCACTGATCCACTGAAGAAGTTTCTTGATAGCTCCAAAATAATGAGCTTCGAAGCATTCGAGATGGATTCTGGAATTTTTCCACTGAGTTGATTGCCTTGCAGGTGTAGATATTGAAGATTGGGATGCCCAAGGCCAGTGAGTTCTGGAAGATGCCCCGACAGGCGATTTATTTGGAAAACAATGACTTTCACCGAGGAAATGTTGAAGATTGCTTGAGGTATTTCGCCCGAAAGATCATTAAAACCAATACGTAAGTATCTTAGGTTTGAAAGACGTGCCAACTGTTGAGGAATTTCCCCCCACAGATAATTATTTATGAAATCAAGGTGCTCTAACCTTGAAAGGTTACCCAATGAAGGCGGAACAGTCTCTATCAGTCGGTTCCTACCAAGAGAGAGATATTGAAGCTTAGATAAGCACCCAATGTCTCTTGGTATGCTTCCTGTGAAATTATTCTGCAAAAGCACCATCTCTCGAAGGCTTTTGCATTGACATAAACTGGTTGGAATCTGACCAGTGAAGTGATTGATGCCAAGATAGAGAAATTCAAGTCTTGGAAGTTTATGGCACATATCCATTGGGATACTATTGGAGAGGCTATTATCTGTGAGATCAATAACTTGGAGAGTGGAGATGTTGAATATGGTAGATGGGATGTTACCTCTTAAGTCGTTCTCGCTTATATCAAGTATCTGCAAGTGGAGAAGATGCCCCATCAACTTTGGAATATTTCCTTGCAGGTGATTGTGCCCCATCATTAGACGTTGAAGCTGTCGGCATTGTGCTAAGCTTGATGGAATGATTCCTTCCAATTGGTTGTATCCCAAGTTGATCGTTCTCAAGCGATGCAAACGGCCTAGTGTCTCCGGAATCTGACTATGGAAACTGTTGTTACGAAGGTTTAGAAGCGTAAGAAAGGAAAGGTTGCCAAGGTGTGGAGAGATGGTGCCTTGGAGATTCATGAACGAAAGATTAAGGGCGGTGACTCTTTGCCGGCGACGACTGCAGGAGACCCCAATCCATTCGCAGAAGGAGGCCTCTGTGCTCCAATTGCCACCCAAAACATTCTGATCGGGTTCCAAACTAGTGATTTGGGATTTGAAGGCAAGCAAAGCCGACTGGTCTGTGAGGTTTGTGGCCATGATGGAGGGCAGCAGCAGCAGCAGCACCCCACTTAAAAAATAGACAAACCACACCTTCATTTCCATGGATTAATATTAGAGGCTTTGATCATGAAGATTCAATGTCAATGAAGAGCTGAAGATTGAAGTAGCTAGTAAAACCCAAATGCGTGGTTATATACAAGATGGGTTTGCATGCAACTACACTTCAAATCTTCTACGAGTTTACCAGATTTGATACCCTTTTCCCTTAATTAACTCTAAACAATAAAGGTCAAGTCACTTCCATTTGACTAGGGATGGCTACGTGTTAGATGGCGTTCGGGTCAAATGGGGACCCAAACGTACTTGTATCTCAAATCCCACCTATCATGTACCAGATTGAAAAACAAAATCCAAAACCAATTCAATTACGAATCCCTTTCCCTTAACCATAACCCGACGTCTTAACCCATCTAAAAAGTGTTAATAATAAGGTATATATAGATGAATTATGTAGAATTAAAGGTTAATTATGATCCGTTGGGTCCTGCGAACTTAAGCACATATACCCAAACATAATACAAACGGGTCAAGTTTTTCTTCTTTACGATTCTTTCAATCAACGACCAACTAACTGTTTGAGAGGGTAGGACTTAGGAGTGGTATATACGCAGGAGACCAGCGACGGTCAATACATGTTTTCCTTCCCGTCCTCTAAACGTTCTGATTGAGAGGGTAGGACTTAGGAGTGGTGTACACGCAGGAGACCAGAGACAGTCAATACAAGTTTTCCTTCCCGTCCTCTAAACTTTGCGACATTTGGACGGTCTTGATTGGCAGATGGACCTTCCAATTATTGAATATTCTTCAAAGCTAAATGTTATTTTTTTTACAATTTAACATAGTTATGGTCATTCTGTAATTCTCTTCACCATCCCCTAAGGCACTTTGCCCGAGAATATTCCACCCTTAGAAATGGTCCGAGAATATTCCACCCACTACTAATCAATTTAACTGTAGATAAATGATGTCTTGAGAAAAAAAATTCCTAACAAACAAATGATTTTTCAATTACGATATCTATAACGCTTTATGTCGTCGCGTATCAAATTGTCTCTATTGTTGTATGACGTTTATTATTTTGTGTGTGCGACTATCCTTCCAATCTGAGTAAACTCAGACTGTTAATTACCTCCCTAATTTACGGAAGAACCTCTGACTGAGAAGAAGAATTAAGAAGAACAAATATTTTTTGAATAAAGTATTTGTATTTATTTAATGGGCTTGCCCAGATTACATGTAGGCATTACAAGTGCTTCATTGAGGTATTTGTATTTTCAGAAAAGAATGGAGAATGGTGGTGATCATTGTATGAGGCTCACCTGATATTCTTCATGTCGAATGATTCTTCTTCTTCAGTTGGTTTGCTTGTCGTTGCTTGAAGGGGAAGAGAGAGTTTTTCTTCTTTCGTCATTTTTCTCGTATTGTTTCATGTGTTTCTTATCAGAAACCATCCTTTTATAGGTTTGAGAGAGTCTCTTTTTGGACTCTCTCTTTGACTTCCTTATTTTAGGGAAGTCAACTTAAAGCTCTCCTCTTAGAGGATGTCAGCTCACGGGTCTCCCTTATCTGTGAGATTCCTAAAGTTGAAGAGAATCCTCTTTTTTTGAGGACTCGTGTACCAAGTTTCCTTTTTTTGGGGAAAAATCCTAATACCTTTCAAAAAGGAAAAGAAGATCTTATCTTCTTCTCAAAAGGTGGATGTTAAGTCACATCCTCTCCTTCGATATAGGACATAGTCGTAATCCCATTATGATTATGGGATGTCATGTGGTATCCCATGAGATTTTAAAAGAGGGGATCCTTATCTTGGGATCTTCCAAATTTGACAAAGAATCCTTTTTATCAAGGAATCTCTGCCCTATGACAGTTGGATACTGACTGTTAGCTAGGGACAAACTGACCTAGGTCCAAGGCTCATTTGGGCCATGGACTAGGTATCTGAAAGGGGACTGACCTTGGTTAGTCCACGGACCACGGACCCAAGGAGTGAAACCATTGTCACTCCACGGACCAAAGGGTGAGACCATGGGTGTTGCTCACGGACCAAGTATGATGATGGTTGATCCACGAGGATTTATCCTCACTAATTGGACACGTGTTAGACTATTGGAGGTTGGCACCCAAAGGTCATTCGTGAGGTTCTAATCCTCACGGGTTGGATACGTGTCAGTCTCTCGAAGGCTGACACTAAAGAGTCATCCGTGAGGTTTTGGCCCTCACGGATTAGACACGTGTCAGTCTCTTGGAGACTAACACCAAAAAGTCATCCATGAGGTTTTGGTTCTCATGGATTAGATACGTGTCAGTCTATTGGAGACTAACACTAAAGAGTCATCCGTAAGGTTTTGGTCCTCATGGATTGGATACTTTTCAGCCTCTCAGAGGCTGGCACTTTGGGTTGAATTCGTGAGCTTTATCCTTACGGATCAAACCCTACTTTACCGTGCTGGGTTGTATAATGGCCAGCCATCAGCATTTAATGCTGACAGCTAAAGGACTGTGTGTCGCGACCCAAAACCCACACTAATCATGACTTACATGACTTGCTTGACAAACCATCCGGCAAAACCTACAGAACATATACAATAGAGGACATAAATAGCGGAAACATTCTCTAAAATGGCATAGCAGAAGACTTAACCAAACCTCTATGTATATATATGTGATCCAAGTTTATACAAAAAGATACACAAAAGAAAGTGCGGACAGGCCCGCCAAAATACATGAACATATATCTCTCAACTTACCCACAGCTACTCACTCAGAATTTACCACCTCTAATAATAACCCTCTACCGGAGGCTCCTCCACAGGTTCCTCGACATACTCCTCCTCCACCCAAAGGCTCGAAGCACAGATATCAAAAGGAGCAACCGCTCCGCTATCACCTGCCAACATAAGACGTACGGCTGAGCATGGAATACTCAGCGGGTACCAAATGCTAACCAACAGTCATAGCAAAATCATAATAGTAAAGAAAGCAGGAAGCAGTTCATAGGAGCAAAATCCCCTATGACTGGCCTGGTAAATGCCTAATCCCCTGTGACTGGCCTGACGAGGCGGAGGTACAGACCGTGCAGGCTGGGAGGACGTCTGGTATGATCCTGCTGGGTGTGCTGGGGGCCTAATCCCCTGTGACTGGCCTGGTAAATGCCTCGTCGGACAATCCCTGATCATATGGCCCTAGCGACCGCAATGATAACGTCCACCCAATGCTCTTCGGCAATCTCCTATCGGATGCCTTCGGCCGCATAAAGTGCAACCTCATATGTATAAGTCGGAGGGGCTAGAGGTGGAGCATACCTCACCACCTGAGGTGCAATAGGCCGTGGGGCTGGAAGAGCCTGAGGCCGTGGTCCTTGTGGCATGTACGACCGCGGAACTGGAGGCGCAAAAGATGGCCTCATAGGTGGTGTTGTCCACATGTACTGATAAGGACCAGTCCTGGCCCAACTCTCCGGAGGTGCTGAACTACTAGAGTGGCCTCTCGCCAATTCCCTCTTCTTGGACACGGTCTCTAAATTGGCCTCAACCAACAAGGCCTTGTCTACTACCTCAGGGTAGGTAGCATGCCTGAAAGCTGAGACTTTCTCCATAATGACATCCTTGAGCCCTTGCTCAAACCTTCTCGCCTTCATTGCCTCAGTGGCAACCATGTGAGTTACGAAGCGTGATAGCTCCGAGAACTTGGTCACGTACTGAGCCACCGACATAGAGCCCTGCTCAAGGTTGATGAACTTCTTCTCTTTCCTTTCCCGCGCTCCGACCGGGAAATACTTTTTATAAAAAGTATCCTTGAACTCTTCCCAAGTCCAAGGTTGACCTTGCATGGTCAAGTCTCGAGTCCTCAAGGCGAACAACCACCAGTGGTGTGCCTCACCCTCTAACATGAAAGTAGCCCGTGCCACTTTCTCTTCCTCTTTCGGCGATAGGACCGCAAAAATCTTTTCCAACTGGAGGATCCATGCCTCCGCAGCAAGAGGGTCCACACTCCCATGGAATGGTGGAGGCCTCAATCTCCTGAATGCCTCAATCCCAGCTGTACGATGTACTGGAGCCGTAGGCGGTGGAGTAGGTGCCGCTGAAGAAGGTATAGTCTGCCGAGCCGCCAGAATAGCGAGAGTCTCAACAATAGAGCCTAAGACCTGAGAGAAGTCCGGCTGCTCAACCTCATCTCGAGAAGAAGATAAAGCTCTGGTATGTGGTCCACGACCCCGTGTGGCCCCCCTCATTACTAGAGTCCTGAAAACAATAGCACCACATGAGTCTAACTTGAAACCACAATTTATTACAATTCCATTTCATAATTCAACTTGTATTAAGTTTGTAGTACTAGTATACATCACATCAAGTCATCAAAGTATTTACAATATTTATACTTTAGTGTTCTAGCGTCCCTAAGACCCGTACTTCGTTGAAACAACCATTTTAGACGAAAACTTAAAGTTTAGTCTTACACTTGGAATCCTGACTCGCTTCCGACTTACTTCCTTCCTAACCAGTTTCCTAACATATGCTCTTGTCAAGCTGTGGTACTAGATTCTAAGTGACCCAAAAGAACTAAAGCCTAAGCTTTGATACCACTTCTGTCGCGACCCAAAACCCACCCTAGGAGTTAGAGTGAACTTTGGACGACTAATCATGACTTACATGACTTGCTTGACAAACCATCCTGCAAAACCCACAGAACATATACAATAGAGGACATAAATAGCGGAAACATACTCTAAATGGCACAACAGAAGACTTAACCAAACCTCTATGTATATATATGTGATCCAAGTTTATACAAAAAGATACACAAAAGAAAGTGCGGACAGGCGCGCCAAAATACATGAACATATATCTCTCAACTCACCCACAGCTACTCACTCAAAATCTACCACCTCTAATAATAACCCTCTACTGGAGGTTCCTCCATAGGTTGCTCGACATACTCCTCCTCCACCCAAGGGCTCGGAGCACAGATATCAAAAGGAGCAACCGCTAGGCTATCACCTGCCGACATAAGACGTACGGCTGAGCATGGAATACTCAGCGGGTACCAAATGCTAACCAACAGTCATAGCAAAACCATAGTAGCAAAGAAAGCAGGAAGCAGTTCACATAGATAAAGCGGGAACAATTCATATCATCACAAGAAGGTAAAGCAGTTTATAATCATGCTTGCATTCGTAAAAGCCGATAAAATCCTTGAAAACATAGTGCACTTGACTTGACTTAAACACCCTTTTCGTGCTTGAAAGCTTGTCTTGTCTGTCTTGCTTGATCGTGTCAAGCATGTCATGTCATGCGTGTCATGCATGCTTGCTTGGAATTTAAACATGTTCATACTACTTGTGAGGGAAGGGAGACCCTTCTTCCTAAATGCTCATGCTTGCCATATCATGTTCCATGCTTGCTTGGAAAATAAACTACTTGTGAGGGAAGGGAGACCCTTCTTCCTAAATGCTCATGCTTGTCATGCCATGTTCCATGCTTGCTTGGAAAATAAACTACTTATGAGGGAAGGGAGACCCTTCTTCCTAAATGCACTTGCGAGGAAAGGAAAACTCTTCTTTATGCATGATAGTCTTGTTCTTGCCAAAAGCGAGATAAAACATATCGTAGGATATGTCCTACCTCTAATTCTCGTTCTTGAAAAACCTCGGTAAATCATGTCATACATGCCGTGCTCGTGGAATCGTGTGCATACTTGCATTTGAATTTACATATGACCATTGGGCAATTCATAATACATATAACCTCAATAATTTGAGCAAGTCAATATTCATGCAATTTAGGGAAAACAAGAAAGCACACTATCATAGGCCCTAGCAACTTCCATAATTAATTAAGCATGCATTTTTTAATTTACAACTCATTTTATTCACCTTGGCATTTCATCAAACATGGGGTGTGTTCATTATTTATTTAACCTACATTATGCTTTTCTAGGTGGATTGATGCTCACATCACACATGTATGTTCATTATGGATACAATGCCCTCCCTATTTCATTTATCATAATCATACATACGGCATCCAATCGCCCATTTACATCCAACAGCCATCCATTCATCCCATTAGGTTCATACATTAGGGAAACTATAAAGAAAAAGGGAAGAAAAGGGGTATGATGAAGAACAAGGAACAGGGAAAGAAAAGGAAAAACTATAACTAGGAGGGTACTAAAAGGTACCGACCTTGTGAAGAGGAAGAAACCCCTTGCAAAAACGTGCGTGAGTCGCTGCCCTAACTTGGGAAAAGTGCTCCTCACGAGCTTGAGTCGAGAACTTGAAGAAGAATAAGCTTGAGGATGATTGTGGGTCTTCAATCCTTTGATTCCTCCTCAAAAGAAAACCCTAGGTTTAGAAACCCCTTTCTCTTCTCTCCTTATCTCTCAAATCTTCTAAGTGTTGAGAATGAGCCCTAAAGACTCGAGCAAGCCTTATATGTAAAGGGTATAACACCCAAATGACGAAAAATCCCTTAATGAAATTCTACAAAAACATGATAGACCGGTCGATCGGTGGTCAGGACCGAGCGACCGGTGATAATGACCGAGCTCTCGGTCAAAAAAAAGCTCTCTGAAAAATTTCCCCATAGAAAATTTTTAACCAGTCGATTACCTCCGATCGATCGGTTGTGGACCGATCGATCGCTCAATGGACCGAGCGATCGGTGGTCTTCAGGTTTTGACACTGAGTCCATTTTTCATCCATTCCTACTACTTAGAATTTTCCTATTTCCCTTTTTACCTCTTCTAAACATGTTTAGGACCTCTTTAAGGCTTATAGACATTAATACATAATTTATTTAATTAATTAGACCGTTCTTGCCTAAAATTCTTAAAGTTTCCAAATTCTCATTTCATGAATTTGAGATTACAAGGGCATCATGCCTTGACACACAATCCAAGACATGAGCAAAAGTTCCGGGGCTCTACATCCTCCCCCCCTTATAAAAATTTCATCCTCGAAATTTGGACGATTACATGCATTACCCAACCCAAACAATTTACAAGGTACATACACAAGCCTTTTCAAACAACTCGGGATACTTTGCTTTGACTTCGACCTCACATTCCCATGTAGCCTCTTCTCGAGCATGATGTTGTCACTGCACAAGAACCAATAGAATCGTTTTGTTGCGAAGGACTTACTCTCTCCGATCCAATATATGAACCGGCTTCTCAACTAAAGTGAGATCCCCCCGTATTTCCAAAGCTCCAAGTCCATGACATGCGAAGGATCCGCAATGTACTTCCGAAGCATAGACACATGGAAAACGTTGTGAACCGCGGCCATGTGAGGTGGAAGAGCTACCCAGTAAGGAACTTCACCAACTTGCGTGATAATCTAGAATGGGCCAACATACCGAGGACTGAACTTGCCTCGCCTGCCATACCTCATAATCCCTTTGCTAGGGGATACCTTCAAGAAGACTTGATCCCCAACTTGGAATTCCAAGTCCCTACGGCACGTGTCCGCATAGCTCTTTTGACGATCTTGAGCTTCTTTCAACCAATTCCGGATGATCTTGACTATACTAGCAGTTTGGTCGATCAACTCTGGACCCAACCACTTCTTTGATATATAGTGCGGCCAACTGACTAGAGTTGAAAGTAGTCCGGTAGGGCAAGAAGTGCGCGGACTTTGTTAAACGATCCACCACAACCCATATCGCATCAAAGCCCCTTGCCGTCTTTGGAAACCAACAATGAAGCCCATAGATATGTGCTCCCATTTCCACTCGCGAATAGGGAGAGACTGTCATAGACCTGCTGGTCGCATGTGTTCTGCCTTCACCTATTAGGACCCTAAGCACCGTGCCACATACTCTGCAACATCCCTCTTCATATTCCGCCACCAAAAGTGACTCTTGAGGTTCCGGTACATCTTTGTACCCCCAGGATGCACTGTATACTTTGAACGGTGTGCTTCATCCACAATCTCCCTCCGAAGATCCGCATTGGCTGGGACACAAAGTCTTCCCTTGAATGTAATAGAACCACGGCTAGTGAGAGAAAATTCTTCACTACCCTTGGTAACTTCTTTGTCTCGGAAAGCCAATAAGTCAGCATCTGTGGCTTGATACTCTTGAATCAAATCTATAATGTACAGCCGAACCATGACATTTGCCAAAACAGGACCACAGATAGAATCATTCACACTGATGTGCAGATTTGCCAAATCTTCCAATAGCTTCCATTCCTTAACCACCATGTGGGCCAACAAACCCGGAGGTCTTCTACTCAAGGTGTCCACCACCACATTCGCTTTGCCTGGGTGGTATTGAATGGTGCAGTCATAATCTTTAAAAAATTTCATCAAACGCCGTTGACGTAGATTTAGCTCCTTTTGGGAAAAGAGATACTTGAGGCTCTTGTGATCTGTGAACACATAGAATTCTACCCCATAAAGGTAATGTCGCCAGATCTTGAGTGCAAGCACGACTGCGGCAAGTTCCAAGTTGTGTGTGGGGTAATTCTTTTCGTGCTCCTTCAATTTCCTTGATGCATAGGCAATGACTTTCTTGTGCTACATTAGCACACACCCAAGTCCAACATGCGAGGCATCACTGTACACCTCATAACCATCATGTCCGGATGGCACAGTAAGGACGGGAGTTGTGGTAAGTCTCTTCTTCAGCTCCGTGAAACTGATCTCGCACTTGTCACTCTATACAAACTTGGCGTTCTTCCTTGTCAAATATGTAAGCGGCGCTGCAAGGCTGGAGAAATCCTCTACAAATCTCCTGTAATAGCCTGCCAATCCAAGGAAATTGTGTATCTCTATAACACTCTTGGGCCTCGTCCAATTCACAACTGCTTCTATCTTCCTCGGATCTACCGATATGCCTTCCGCGGATACCATGTGGCCAAGGAATGCTACTTCTTCCAACCAAAATTCACACTTGCTTAGCTTGGCATACAGCTTTTGCTCTCTAAGCATTTCTAAAGCAAGGCAAAGGTCGCGCGGGTGATCTTCTCATGTCTGGGAATAGACCAAGATGTCATCAACAAATACTATCACGCAAACATCCAAGCATGGTCGAAACACCCGGTTCATCAAATCCATAAAGGCTGTCGGTGCGTTCGTGAGACCAAAAGGCATTACCAAGAACTCGTAGTGCCCGTATCGAGTCCTGAAAGTAGTTTTGGGAACATCTTCTGCCTTAATCTTCAACTGGTGATAACCCGATCGAAGGACAATCTTCGAGAAGAATCTCGCTCCCTTCAACTGATCGAACAAGTCATCAATTCTAGGCAATGGATACTTATTCTTTATAGTGACTTTGTTCAACTGTCGGTAATTGACGCACATCCGCTCGAGCCATCTTTCTTCTTAACGAATAATACCGGGGCACCCCATGGTGAGGCACTTGGCCGAATGAAACCAAGACCTTGTAATTCCTCCAACTGAGTCTTCAACTCCTTGAGTTCAATAGGGGTCATTCTATACAGAGCCCGGAAGATGGGTGCTGTGCTTGGTGTAAGCTCGATCACAAACTCAATCTCCCTATCTAGAGGAAACCCTAGCAACTCATCTGAGAATACATCCAGGAATTCACTCACGACCGAAATAGTCGAAGGGTCCTTTGCCTCGGGGTTCGCTAGGCTCAATGCCGCAAATCGAGTAATATCTCTACTTTTCAACCCCCGAAAATAGAATGGTTTGCCTTCCACTGGTCAGAAGAGCTCCATCTTTTCAAAACAAGGCACATGCCTATGATGTGCTGCTAACCAATCCAACCCCAAGATAACGTCGAAGTCCTGGAATCCGAGGACGATTAGATCAACCGCCAACTCATGGCTCCCCACTAGAACCACACTATTTCTACACACTTTATCTGCCACTACTGTCTTGCCGAGAGGAGTCAAAATGGCCAACTCCTGTTCCAACTGGCTTGGCTCAGAGGAAAAGCCTTGAGAGAAACTTGGTGAGACGAATGAATGAGTAGACCCGGTGTCGATCAATACTCGAGCCAAACATTCATTGACTAGTAAGGTTCCTGAAATTTTTAACTAGTTAAGTCAATCCATGCATCAACAGCGTATTCATCTAGATACATAGATATATAACATGCCATATACGTACACAAGGAAGGCATAACATGGTAATTTATGGATAATAAAATAAGCTACAACTGCGTACCTTACACTACATCGTCAGATGCAAGTGCATCACCCTCTATCAAGGCAAAAACTCGCCCCTGATTCGCTTGGCGAGGCGGAGGTACAGACCATGCAGGTTGGGAGGACGCCTGGTATGATCCTGCTGGGCGTGCTGGGGGCCTAATCCCCTGTGACTAGCCTGGTAAATGCCTCATCGAACAATCCCTGATCATATGGCCCTAGCGACCGCAATGATAACATTCATTTGATGCTCTTCGGCAATCTCCTGTCGGATGCCTTCGGACGCATGAAGTGCAACGTCATATGTATAAATCGGAGGGGCTGGAGGTGGAGCATACCTTGCCACCTGAGGTGCAATAGGTGGTGGGGCTGGAAGAGCGTGAGGCAGTGGTCACTGTGGCATGTACGACCGCGGAACTGGAGGCGCATAAGATGGCCTCATAGGTGGTGCTGGCCACATGTACTGATAAGGACCAGTCCGGGCCTGACTCTCCGGAGGTGCTGAACTACTAGATTGGCCTCTCGCCAATTCCCTCTTCTTGGACATGGTCTCTAAATTGGCCTCAACCAACAAGGCCTTGTCTACTACCTTAGGGTATGTAGCATGCTTAAAAGCCGAGACTTTCTCCATAATGACATCCTTGAGCCCTTGCTCAAACCTTCTCGCCTTCTTTGCCTCGGTGGCAACCATCTGAGTCGCGAAGCGTGATAGCTCCGATAACCTGGCCTCGTACTAAGCCACCGACATAGAGCCCTGCTCAAGGTTGATGAACTTCTTCTCTTTCCTTTCCCACGCTCCGACCGGGAAATACTTTTTATAAAAAGTATCCTTGAACTCTTCCCAAGTCCAAGGTTGACCTTGCATGGTCATGTCTCGAGTCCTCAAGGCGGATAACCACCAGTGGTGTGCCTCACCCTCTAGCATGAAAGTAGCCCATGCCACTTTCTCTTTCTCTGTCAGCGATAGGACCGCAAAAATATTTTCCAACTGGAGGATCCATGCCTCCACAGCAAGAGGGTCCACACTCCCATGGAATGGTGGAGGCCTCAATCTCCTGAATGCCTCAATCCCAGCTGTACGATGTACTGGAGCCGTAGACGGTGGAGTAGGTGCTGCTGAAGAAGGTATAGTCTGCCGAGCCGCCAGAATGGCAAGAGTCTTAGCAATAGAGCCTAAGACCTGAGAGATGTCCGGCTGCTCAACCTCATCTCGAGAAGAAGTTGAAGCTCTGGTATGTGGTCCACGACCCCGTGTGCCCCCCTCATTACTAGAGTCCTGAAAACAATAGCACCACATGAGTCTAACTTGAAACCATAATTTATTACAATTTCATTTCATAATTCAACTTGTATTAAGTTTATAGTACTAGTATACATCACATCAAGTCATCAGAGTATTTACAATATTTATACTCTAGTGTTCTAGCGTCCCTAAGACCCGTACTTCATTAAAACAACCATTTTAGACGAAGACTTAAAGTTTAGTCTTACACTTGGAATCTTGACTCCCTTCCGACTTACTTCCTTCCTAACCGGTTTCCTAACATATGCTCTTGTCAAGCTGTGGTACTAGATTCTAAGTGACCCTAAAGACCTAAAGCCTAAGTTTTGATACCACTTCTGTCGCGACCCAAAACACACCCTAGCAGTTAGAGTGAACTTTGGACGACTAATCATAACTTACAAAACTTGCTTGACAAACCATCCTGCAAAACCCAAAGAACATATACAATAGAGGACATAAATAGCAGAAACACACTCTAAATTGGCACAGCGGAAGACTTAACCAAACCTCTATGTATATATATGTGATCCAAGTTTATACAAAAAGATACACAAAAGAAAGTGAGGACAGGCCCGCCAAAATACATGAACATATATCTCTCAACTCACCCACAGCTACTCACTCAAAATCTACCACCTCTAATAATAACCCTCTACCGGAGGTTCCTCCACAGGTTCCTCGACATACTCCTCCTCCACCCAAGGGCTCGGAGCACAGATATCAAAAGGAGCAACCGCTCCGCTATCACCTGCCGACATAAGACGTACGGCTGAGCATGGAATACTCAACGAGTACCAAATGCTAACCAACAGTCATAGCAAAACCATAGTAGTAAAGAAAGCAGGAAGCAGTTCACATAGATAAAGTGGGGACAATTCATATCATCACAAGAAGGTAAAACAGTTTATAATCATGCTTGCATTCGTAAAGGCCGATAAAATCCTTGAAAACATCGTGCACTTGACTTGACTTAAAACACCCTTTTTGTGCTTGAAAACTTGTCTTGTCTGTCTTGCTTGATGGTGTCGAGCGTGTCATGTCATGCGTGTCATGCATGTTTGCTTGGAATTTAAACATGTTCATACTACTTATGAGGGAAGGGAGACCCTTCTTCCTAAATGCTCATGCTTGTCATGTCATGTTCTATGCTTGCTTGGAAAATAAACTACTTGTAAGGGAAGGGAGACCCTTCTTCCTAAATGTACTTGCGAGGAAAGGGAAACCCTTCTTTATGCCTGATAGTCTTGTTCTTGTCAAAAGCGAGGTAAAACATAGCGTAGGATATGTCCCACATCTAATTCTCGTTCTTGAAAAACCTAGGTAAATTATGTCATGCATGCCGTGCTCGTGGAATCATGTGCATACTTGCATTTGAATTTACATATGACCATTGGGTAATTCACATTACATATAACCTCAATAATTTGAGCAAGTCAATATTCATGCAATTTAGGGAAAACAAGAAAGCACACTATCATAAGCCCTAGCAACTTCCATAATTAATTAAGCATGCATTTCTTAATTTACAACTCATTTTATTCACCTTGGCATTTCATCAAACATGGGGTGTGTTCATTATTTATTAAACCTACATTATGCTTTTCTAGGTGGATTGATGCTCACATCAGACATGTATGTTCATTATGGATACAATGCCCTCCCAATTTCATTTATCATAATCATACACACGGCATCCAATTGCCCATTTACATCCAACAACCATCAATTCATCCCATTAGGTTCATACATTAGGGAAACTATAAAGAAAAAGGGAAGAAAAGGGGTATGATGAAGAACAAGGAATAGGGAAAGAAATGGAAAAACTATAAATAGGAGGGTAGTAAAAGGTATCGACCTTGTGGAGATGAAGAAACCCCTTGCAAAAACGTGCGTGAGTCGCTGCCCTAGCTAGGGGAAAGTGCTCCTCACGAGCTTGAGTCGAGAACTTGAAGAAGAATAAGCTTGAGGATGATTGTGGGTCTTCAATCCTTTGATTCCTCCACAAAAGAAAACCCTAGGTTTAGAAACCCCTTTCTCTTCTCTCCTTATCTCTCAAATCTTCTAACTGTTGAGAATGAGCCCTAAGGACTCGGGCAAGCCTTATATGTAAAGGGTATAACACCCAAATGCCGAAAAAGCCCTTAATGAAATTCTGCAAAAACACGATAGACCGATTGATCGGTGGTCAGGACCGAGCTCTCGGTTGCCTACAGAGCGACCAGTGATAATGACCGAGCTCTCGGTCAAAAACAAGTTCTCTGAAAAATTTCCCCATACAAAGTTTTCAACCAGTCGATAGCCTCTCAATGGTCCGAGCGATCAGTGGTGTACAGGTTTTGACACTGAGTCCATTTTTCATCCATTCCTACTACTTAGACTTTTCCTATTTCCCTTTTTACCTCTTCTAAACATGCTTAGGACCTCTTTAAGGCTTATAGACATTAACTCATAATTTATTTAATTAATTAGAGCGTTCTTGCCAAAAATTCCTAATGTTTCCAAATTCTCATTTGATGAATTTGAGATTACAAGGGCATCATGCCTTGACACACATTCCAAGGCATGAGCAAAAGTTTCGGGGCTCTACACTGTGCGTGCTATAAGCATGCACAAATTTGAACCATCTCTCCGAGAGATGGTGATCTGATGTGGGCCATTACACATGCACCTGGGCAATGGACAGTGAGATTTCACTGGCCACAAATACCCCTCAGGAGCTGGATGGTTGGAAATGATCCATCCATCTAGATCCTGACACTTGGCAGTGACAGTGGAGAGGCATAACTGCTCTCCACTCAGGCTATTAGTGGGAAACCCACGATGGATTTCCCTGATCGAGGCACCCTCATGATGAGGTCACTTCTGTCATTAAGGCAGGATGGTAGGGAACATCCCTGCCATCCGGACCGTCCATTTCGAAATGGTTGGTCAGGATTAACCGAAAGACAACCTTTATAAAGATGTCTTAGACTTGGGGAACACACTTTATCTTCCTCAAACTTTTCGAACTCAGAAGATTTTCTGAGCTTCAAGCTTTCTTGATTTTTCCTTCGAGAAGAATCATTTTCTTATTCTCTCTTTTGATTCCCTCTTCATTCCAAGGTGAGGACTCACCCTAATAGGGATTCTTAGAAGGGAAGAACATGTTCTTTCCTAATTTCGTACCCAATAGATGGGAGTGAGGGTTTCAAACCTCACTCAGGTGGATTGGATGCCCATTTGGAATGGGCATCCTCTTGGATCTTTTTGGTCCTAGGATCCCTTGAAATGCATTCTTTCACATTTCTTGGGTTTTCCCAGGTCAGGGAGAGCATGGGATGCCCTTTTGGGCTTCTGCAACTTCCGGCAGGAATTCTGGTTCCATTATCGGAACCCTTGAGTTCTCCAGTTATGATTGGTGACTCACTGCTCATGGTCTATGGCCACAGACAGCTTACCCACATGAATTTTGTCCATGAGCTCAAATACATTGTCCGTGGATTTTGTCCATGGATACTTTTATTATTCATGGACTTTTGTCTGTAAATATTTTGAGTATCCGTGAGTATTTTTCACTTACATACTGCCCATAGGACTTTTGTTCGTGAGCTGAAAAATTCTATCCATGGAGTTTTTCTATGGATACTTCTAATTTTCACGGACTTTTGTCTGTGAAAATTTCGAGTATCCGTGGATATTTCTCACGGATGGGCTATCCACCAGACACTTATCCGTGAACTAAAACTATCTATCAGTGGACTTGTCCATGGATTTCACTCTTAGCATCTGTCCCTAGACATTTACTACGTTAATTTACCCTTGAACATTTGCCTTAGCAAAATTTTAGGGTAATTGCTTTAGGCAATTTATCCTTAGATGCATGCCTTAAGCGAGGCATTGTAAATTACACAAACTTAGGTTTTGATCCTATGTCTGGAATTGATTAATCCTTTAATCAAATGATTAACCCTTTCAGATTGTTAAGATGAGTGTATACTCCCATCTAAAGGCTCGATTTTGAACATTTTTAATCTAAAATTTATAATTTGGTTTAATCTCCCAGGGCTGACTTATTTTGCATGTTTTGTCCTTTTCTTTTGTAGAATGGTTGGAGCAGCGAGATACTTTCATGGATCCGAAAACATTCGTCAAATCGATACTGATGAAGATGACAGAGATGGGGTGAGTCTGAATCGCCAGCTTGAGATCATGTGAGTATTCGGAATAGAGGATGTTGAGCCGCTTTCAGTTGCAGATCCTAGAGAGTGGGTACTTTGTGGAAGAATACCCGTACATATTTATGATGCTAAAAGGGGTCTAATATGCAATAGATCAATTTCTTATGGAAGTTATCTGACACCTTCTCGCGTTGTAATAGACCCACCGGGTGAAGACCCAGAGAGGGTGTTGAAAGAAGTCTTTCCCATTCTGCTGACCCAAACTGATGACGTTTGCTAGGATACATCCATGGTCATCAGGAGCTGTTCCACAGTTGATGGCAAAACTTTAAGGCCATCGTGGGTTCATGATGTATACGTGCGCTTCCTTGATGAGCTGATAGCACTTGGCATCCGGGGAGCAATTAGACTAGCCAGATACGAGTACAAATGGGCTGATTTTTTGTTCTGCAGCATTCTCAACCGTTGGTGTGCCAAGACCAACACTTTTCACATGGCATGGGGAGAAGTCGGACTTTCGATTCATGCAATGAACTATATTTCAGGGCTGCCAGTCAGTGGAGCCTTCTATGATGAGTTCAACCCATTTAACAACGTTCTATATTCTGAAAATGTTCCCTCTTGTACCAAAGAGTTGTACAGGGTTTACAATGCCCTTTTGAAAGCAAATGTGGATAGAGTGACAACTCCTACCGATAAGGGTAAGGCTCTCACTCTTGAAGAGGAGATCGGAGAACCAGTGCCAAGCAAAGGTGCAAAGGCACGTAATGTGAGCAGAGTTACCTTAAGGCAATTGTTGGAATATTTTTTCAAGGGAGAACCATATAAATATTGCAAACCAATTTACACTACTCCATCGAATGAAGAGATCAGGAGTTCAAAGATCAAAACCAGTGATGGAGTCAGCAGAGAGGGTTATCTGGCTGCTTTCTTATTTTGTTGGCTATGCAATTTTTTTCCTATCTTTGTGGAGAGAAGTAATCAGCCACAAGATATTTGTGGTGGTTGAGTGAATGACAGCTGGTGTAAGGCATCCTCTGCTTATTCCAATGATGAGTTATACAGAGAGATGGGAGTTATTGCTCAAACCAAGTCTCTGGGCCAACAGCTAGCTCAAGGTCCTTTCCAGTACTAGTTTGGTTGGATTGGCCAATATTTCCCTTCTTCTTATCTGAGAAGGATAACTACCGAGGCCGAGATGGATCTATCGTACTTGATTTACATAGCAGGTCAGACGCCATCGAAATACTGTTCTTGGGAGGCAGTCAAAAACATGTTTGCTGCTCCTAGTCTTTACAAAGCTCGTCCTTTCAAGGGAGCTTCAGAGCTGACTGGAAACATCTATCTGGTAGACGACATGAACCTCGGCTACACCGATAGAGACTTCCTGATGATGATGAGTCTTCGCCCAACCAAATTAATGTGGCACCTCGGAACTAAATGCTTTGTGGAACCTTATTAGCTGAGTCGATTTGGCAAACAATTAGGGTATGACCAAGCTAAACCACAAGCCCTAGAGACCGTTGATCATAATTTGACTGATTTTCATCGGATTAAGCAAGAATGGAATCACTTGATTTATGTTGACACTTAATCAAGATTCTTCATCCCGTCTCAAGAGCAAGAAGGCCGACCCTCAAGGAGATTTTCTGTATGGTGGTTAAAATGTACCTCTACTTACTTAAAGTACGGTGGCCGTGATATCCCGGTTGTAATTATAAAGGAACATCTAGCGAAGATTACTGCTACTACTGATGAGGCAGGTGGACCCACTCCCACTCAAGCACCTGGTTCTAGGAAGAGGAAAGAACCAGCAAAGGCTAAAGCACACGCCAAGAGACAGAAAACAGATGCCACTACCCATAAGCGTCCAAAGACTAGATCAACTTCTAAAGGGAGAGGCAAATGTGACCAGAGAAGCCCATCTCCAATTATAGAAATGAGTGAACAAGAGTTACAGATAGCCAGGATAGCTTCTCTTGCAGCCGAGCATAATTTACCAATTTATATTGACACTGGCAATTTTGAGGAAACATATGAAGAACCTCATGGTGCAGCAAAATATATTGTTCGTCCAGAAGACCCTTCGGCTGTGAACTCTATCAAGGTAGCTATTCGGCCTCATATTTTAGAAAGGTTGGGTAAGACTATCATAGCTTACCCAACCAACAATGTTGACGATAGGTCTGATTCACCGACACATAATGATTATCAATCCACTCCTGATCGACTTTTAGATGAATCTACTGATAATAGTCAGGATGCTCCTGTGAGCCTGAACCCTTATGAAGATCGCTTAGCGACTGCCATAGAAGAAGCTCGTAGAGCTAATAAGTTAAGAGCAAAGCTACTTTTTGACGCTAAAATGGCTGAAGCCACTTTGCTCTCTCACCAAGCCCAACAGGATATCAGGAAATCTAAGAAGCGTGCTCGAGAGAACTCGTTCAACCTATGGGAATTATTTCCAAGGCTACACCAGTTGAGATTGATTCTGGTTCTGTACGAACTGAGGTAGTGGTGACAGTGATTAACCCTGTCAATAAAGTTCCTAATATAGAACAAGCAGCATCAGCTAAACCTGAAAGGCCGGTCGTAGCTAAAACGACACAAGAGCCGGCAAATATTGCTACTCAAGTTGAGACAAGGGCCGACGAGAGGTCCGAAGAAAGGGCTGAGACAACGATAAACTTAGAACTGCAGGCTGAAATAGAGCCAGAAGCTGAAATAGAGCCGGATGCTGAAATAATCGCCAAAGCAAGGCCAGAAGTTAGGATGCATGCTGAGGTCTATATGGTACCTGAAGCTGAGGCTAACGTTGAACTTGAAGTTGAGACCGATGCAAGGACTGAGCCCAAAGCTAGAGTCAATATTGAGGCTGCTCAAGAGCTTGAGTCGAGAACTTCTGAACTTTATGTTCAAGGAGAAGACCAGGATACAGATGTGATTGGGATGGAACTAGTTCCTTATTTTGCACAGTCTATTGGTGAAGGTTCGACTTCTGAAGACTTACCTTTTCTTACCATGACCCCATCACTTGAGTACATGCAATCTAATCGCCCGACTGATCAATCTGCGGGTCCATCATCTCCTGTTAGGCTCCCTTCACCTGAATATACTCCATCCACTCCTCCGCCTAACTAATCCAATGACGGACCTCGTGGATTCGAGGATCTCCCATCTGATAGATGGTTGGAGGACAGAAATGATTTTAATTCCCTTCTCGGGAGAATTTATGGACTTCTTGGTATGTAGTTTTAACTTCTTCTCTTCTTTTCCACTGTTGGTTTCCATGTCTGCTAATTCCCAACTTTTTTGTAGACCTTATGAGAGAAATCATAAATGCTCTGAAGTTCACTTTTGGAGTTTCGAGAACTGCTCCAGTTCCTCCTCCATCCAAGTTTATGACCGATGCTTATGTAGAGAGTGCTAAACACGTACTCCAAGGCTTAAAGATCTCGTTACTTAATAGAGATTTCAAGGATTTTGAACAGATGAAAGGCGACTGTATTTCAGCTTTCAACATTCTTGACCGTCTAGGTATCAGAGATCCTATCATATAGCAGGAAACCGAAGCTTGGATTAGTTTAGCTGAGAAGGTGTACCGACTGAATAACATAGATCCGATTAGCGATCTTGAAGTAGAAGCGAGAGGGTGTGTTAGTAATACATCTTTTAGAATAAAAGAGTTGACCGAAGCTGCCAATGATCTATATGATCGAGTCTATAGAACAGTAGAGCATCAGCGAGCAGCAGACATTGATGAAGATAGTCTTCATCAACAACTACAAGAAGCCTTAGTCAAAGCTTCTAAAATAAAAGGTGCTCGTGAATCAATGGAAGCAGAGCTTGCGACAATCCATTCTGAATTATCAGAGGGGCATTCCATGAAGACCCAAGGTCAAAGAACCAAGGGAAAAATCATTAGATTGAAAGAGGGTCTGGCAAATTCTTGTCAAGAAGCCGCACGTCTTCATAAAAAGCAGCGCACTAAACTGGAGAAATTGTCTTTTTCAGACACCAGCTCTTCAATTGATGTAAACCCTTCTAATGTAAACCCTACTGATGAAAATCTTCCTGATGTAAATCCTGCTAATGAATGAAAAATTCTCATTTTGTCATCTACTCTATGCCATTTTAATTTTATGACACAAGTTTTTTTTTTTACATCCTAAGGGGATAGTGTTCTTTTAGAAGAACTAGCTGAACCCAAGTTGATTTCCTCAGGCTGCCTACGTATCCATGATAGGATCAAACCAAACGTAGTTCAGAATAGTGGCGATTTTGGACTCGTAATTTATAAGTAGATAGTTTTCGTTCATATCTAGGAAGGTTTGGACTTGTAATTTGAGAACAAGCCTTTGAAAATGATGAATCTTTTTAACTCGTATTCATGAGCCTGTCAGATTGCTCTAATTTTTTCCTAAACCAACTTTTGGAGTGTTAGTATAGCGAGCTCTTTATTGCCTTAATTTTTGCCTAGATTGACTCTTGGAGTGTCAGTCTACCGGGCATTTTGTTTTGACTCAATTTTTTTCTAAGCCGTCCTTTCGGATTTTCAACTGAGTCATGTTACCCTAACTTTTGCCTAAGCCGTCCTTTCAGATGTTCAACTTAGCGGGTATTTTGGTGCCCTAATTTTTGCCTAGACCCTCTTTTGAGATTTTGATCTAGCGGGCTTTCAGAATCTTACTTTGGTCGGGGAAGATACTCCATTATCTGTCCATTATAATCAGCAGCTATGCTTCTGATGGTGAGAAGTCCTTCCTTAGAATTGTGGTTTCTTCTTGATGCATCAGGTAGCAGTTTTCTAGTTTCATCCGTATTGAGGGACAATAACAATGATTTTGTATCCCAGGGGGATAGTGTTCTTTTAGAAAAACTGACTGAACCCAAGTTGATTTTCTCAGGCTACCTACGTACCCATGATAGGATCAAGCCAAACGTAGTTCATAAAAGGCATTTAGATTCACATTTTGAGATCTAATAAGTAGTTTCTGTTTTTACCTAGGAAGGTTTAGACTTCGGCCTTGTATTCAGGGGCTTTTGAAGCTTTGATTCACAATTTGATAACGAATAGGTAGTTTCCATTCATACTTAGGAAGGTATGGACTTCGGTCTTTTATTTTGGAGACTATTGAAGCACCGTGAACATTTTTAGCTCGTATTCAGGAGCCTGTCAAATTGCTCTAATTTTTGCTTAGACTAACTCTTGGGGCGCTAGTCTAGTGAGCTATTTGTAGCCCTAATTTTTTCCTAGACCTTCTTCTTGAAGTTTTGGTCTATTAGGCCTTTTATTTGACTCAATTTTTTTGTCTAAGCCATCCTTCTGGATTTTCAACTTAGTGAGTCATTGTCGCTCTAATTTTTGCCTAAGCTGCCTCTAGGGTTTTCGACTTAGCGAGCATGATTTTGACTCTAATTTTTGCCTAAGCTGCCTCTAGGGTTTTCGACTTAGCGAGCATGATTTTGATTCTAATTTTTACCTAAGCCGTCCCTTAGGGTTTTCAACTTAGCGAGTCTTTTGTGCTCTAAATTTTGCCTAGACCATCTTTTAAAGTTTTGGTCTAGCGAGCTTTTTGATTCCTAGGAGTAATATCACTTCAGGAATCTTGTATTGGTTTGAGGGATGATTCGCTCTCCATCCATTGAAGTCAACAGCTACGCTCTATTGGAATATACCTTCTCGATGACGTAGATCCCTTCCCACTTTGATTCGAGCTTTCCCTTGGTTCACCAAGTGACAATGATTGAAGTCCTGACTATTAAGACCAAATCCCCTGTTTCGAAAGACCTTAGTCTTACTCTTTTGTTGAATGCACTAGTTAGCCTTTGTCTAAACATCTTTAAACTCTTTTGTGCTTGGAGACGACGTTCATCAAGAGTTTCGAGTTCTAGAAAATGAACCTTAGCTGAGTCTTCTTTTGTGATAAACTACTGAATTGCCACCCGTAGGGAGAGAATTTGAATTTCTATGGGGAGAACTGCTTCACCGCCGAAGACCAAGGAATACGGTGTGGCCTGTGTCGGAGTCTGGTGAGTCATTCTGTATGTCTAGAGGGCTTCAGGTAGGCGTTCATGCCAGTCCCATTTGCTTTTATCCACAACTTTCTTGAGGATTTTGCACAAAATCTTATTGAAGGTTTCGGTGAGATCATTCGTGGCTGCATAGTACCTTGTGGAATGGTTCTCTCAAATACCAAATTTGGCATACAACTTTTGTATAGAGGTGCTTCGAAAAGGTTGCCCGTTATCCATGATGATACTTTTAGGGATTCAAACCTGTATATGATGTTAGTCCGAATGAAATCTTCCACTGAGTGGTATTTGACCTCTTTGAGAACAACGACTTCAGCCCATTTCGAGAAGTAATCTATTGTAGCTAAGATGTATTGATGCCTAGCAAATGATGATAGGGTGAATGGTCCTATGACATCCATTCCCAATACTGCGAAGGGCCATGGACATGTTGTCATATGGAGAGGCTCAGGAGCCCGATGTATGAAATCAGCACGGAGCTGATAAACTTTGCATTTTCTTGCATAGTTAAGACAATCAGTGATCCCCTTAGGCTAGTAGTAGGCTAATCTTTTCAGCTGCATTTGTAGCTTAGGCTTAGCTGGGTGGGCACCACAGATCCTAGCATAAGTTTCTTCCATGGCCTACTCAATTTCATTTCTTGAGATGCACCTCATTAAGATATCATCCAAAGACCATTTATACAGAGTATCTTCTAGCATTACGAACTTCGTGACACGTCGACGGACTTCAGCGTGTTTGGCACGGTATTCGGGCAATCGAACATGTTGGAGATAATCAATGAATGGTTGTCGCCAGTCTTCGTCTTTTTCTTTGATTGTCACAGAACAAATTTTTTCCAGAAGATCTATCTTTGGAAGGAGTTTGAGAGTTCTTCTTTCCCCTACTGTGATAGTCAGTATCCTGTCTGTTGGTAGAGTTAGAGATGCTGCAAGACCGGCCAGAGCATCGGCTTGATTGTTGAGTCCTCTACGGACATGGAAGAGGATGCTTCTTGAAATTTGAGCAAGTAGCTGGGCCACTCTCTTCTAATAGAGAAGAAGGCTAACTCTTCGCATAGCATATTCACCTCGGACTTGTTTGATGACGAGTTTCGAATCTCCATAGTAGTCAATTCATCTACTGGGATTTTGAGAGCAAATTCGAGACCTGCTATTAGGGCTTGATATTCAGCTTCATTATTTAAACATCTTTCTGTTAGTGCGAAGGAATAGGGTAGGATTACGTTATCTGGTATGACAAAAAAAATACCAACTCCTGACATATTCTCCTTCGGGTTGATGCGTTAGATTCCATTAGGACTTCTTGAAGC
The DNA here is from genome assembly GCA_015143295.1 of Tetracentron sinense. Lineage (NCBI taxonomy): Eukaryota > Viridiplantae > Streptophyta > Magnoliopsida > Trochodendrales > Trochodendraceae > Tetracentron > Tetracentron sinense. The sequence goes on along the minus strand of CM026565.1, from coordinate 2,462,267 downwards.
TCCATCAAAATACATCTTCTAGTCTGGTTTGACCTATACCTGCATAACTTCTTCGTTAGGGAGGTCAGTGACCAAAGGCGAGTCTGCGGGAACCGAATGTGCTACAAGAGAGTCAGCAAGGGCTTGCCCTTTTATCGCCTTTTGAGGGACAAATTTGATTTCGAATTCAGATAGGAGTACCGCCCATTTTGCTATTCTGCCCGAGAGAATGAGGCGGGACATTATGTATTTGAGGGGATTGGCTCTGGATATCAGTTTCACCGAATGCTCAAGCATATAGTGCCTTAATTTCTTCAGTGCGAAGATGAGGGCCAAACAGACTTTCTCTATCGGGCTATATCTGCATTCTGCTCCAACCAGAGTCTTGCTTAAGTAGTACAAGGCATTTTCTTTTCCTTAGTCATTATGCTGAGTAAGGAGAGCTCTGAGAGATCCTTCGAGTGCTGTGACATAGAGGATAAGTGGCTTTCCTCTAATGGGACCCATAAGGACTGGTGAATTTATCAGATAAGTCTTAATGTTTTCTAGAGCATTTTAACAAGCTTCATTTCATTGGAATGGTATTCCCTTCTTCATCAGCCAGGAAAATGGTTGGCATCTTCTAGCCAAGTTGGAGATGAATCTCCGGATGTAAGTGAGTCGACCCTGAAGTCCCATCTTACTACAACGTCCACAAGTTGGTACTCCCTTATCCTTTTCTTGTTTGTTCTTTTCGAATTTTCTTTTCTTGTATCCACCTCCAGATAGTTTCTTATTCCAAATCTTTCCAACTAATTTCTTTCCTTTATAATCACTAAGCTTTTGGAATTCCTCAAGAACTCTTTCAATCTTTATAGCCTAATCCAAAATATCTGTAAACGACGTAAATTGCTGAACTCCTAACTTCCCTTTGATTGTATTCTTCAAGCCTTCTTCAAACTTATCAATTCTCCATTGATCATCTTCCACCAATCGTGGTGCAAACCTCGAAAGTTCATTAAATTTTTGCTCATACTCACTCACAATTAGACTCCCTTGTGTGAGTTGAAGAAATTCGATCTTTTTTTTTCTTCATAGCAGATGAAAAATATTTTTCATAGAATAATTTAGTAAATCGTATCCATGGAATACTCCTAAGGTTCTCGGGGATGGTTCTCTCAATTGTTATCTACCAGTGTTCAGCCTCTCCTTCTAATATAAACACGGCTAACTCGGTCTTATTTTCCTCACACAAGTCATCGCCCTAAAATTGTTCTCAATACCCCGAATCCATTTTTCTGCTACTAAGGGATTGGTAGTACCAGAAAATGTTGGCGGCCTTAATCTCTTGAATTGCTCTAATTGACTTCCATATCTTTGGTTCTAGGCAGGTACAATATGAGCATTATTTAGATTCTATTGTTGTTGTTGTATCAGGTTTGCTTTGCTAGGGCTGTTATGGCTTCAATGGCTCCAGCTATGGTGTCGTTGTTGGGGGCTTTCCTAGGCGGCATGTTTTCCTATTAAACACAACAGTAATTTAAATGCTTGAAAATACTAATACTAAGGCAAAAAACTCAATAAACTCATAACATTCATAGAATTTAAGTTCATTATATTCATAAAACAAATTTCAACAAGCAACATCAATTCAAAACATATAGGTATAAGGCTCTAGGCTCTAGGCTCTAAATAGTTTTCCTAGATCCCAAACTAAACTCTTTGAAGTTATCTCCAAAAATCTCCTCTAATAAGTCATCATCTCTTGGTGGCTTACTTGTCACCTCATCTTCCGATATATATTCATTTGAATCCATACTATCAATCCAAATAGGGGAGTCATTGCTAATTTCCCTTTCAGGAGACTCCTCATCTTGGCTATCTTCAGAAGGATCTTCATCTTCACTATCTTTACTTTCTGAAGAATCTACCTAAACATAAACAGGAGGTGGAGGTACTACCCGTAAGGGTATGGCCCTTATTGGCTCCTGTGGTGGTTGAACCACATGAGTAGACTCTGATGGTGGAGGTACTACTAGAGATGCATGGTATTCTTGAGCCGTCATTCTCTTTGGAACCGATTGTTCAGGAGGTGGATGGACAATCCATGGCCTCATGAAACTCTTCTTGGCGGTTTGCTTCAGGCAAACCATCTTTCCTATAAAACAAACACCTTAATATCAATAAGGTTCAAAACAAATCATTTATTTTTCTGTATATAAATGTATAAAACTAAGTTTTATACTTAGGGGCAAGCAATGATGGGAATTTCCCGCTCTGATACCAACTGTCACAACCTGTCTTAAACTTAAGATTTCACTAATAAAATTTAAGAGTAAATCCATCCGTGAGATCCTCTTTTACTTATATTGCGGAAGCGTAAAATATTAAGGGAATTTAAAATTTTTAAACCCTTACTCATCCATACGCAATTGCCATCATCTCATGTCCAAATGAAACTTTAAAGTTTACATAATTCAACTTAATTACATCCAAAGGATCAAATAACAAAATATAAAAGCATAATTGAAAGAGACTTCGCCCTTCCTCGAACATCACTTTCCATTTGATCCTTAATTGTTCATCTGGTCATTTGGTGATGCAAAATATCAATAAGCTATGAAGCCCAATAAGAATTTCCATAATATTATGCTAAAGAACGGGTTAGAACAAAGTATAATATAAACATGTAATTAAACATCATTTTCGTTATAACATAATATTAAACTCTTTTTATGTAAATACTTTAGATATTCTTCTTTTTAATATCTTTTAATTGGATCCGGTTTATCTTAAACTTGTGTCTCAAGATGATCATTGAAAGGTACACCTCTTTAGGCTCATTCCGTTTTGGAGTTTAACCCCTCATGAAGTATTTCATTCCGTCTTGGAGTTTGCCCCTCATGAAGTATTTCATTCCGTCTTATTACGATTATATATATAACCTTTTCATTTAAATCATAGTTAAATTCCATAACTATTTTCTTGTATACTGTTATAACTCAACATTTAGAAAAGAATATACACACATAACATCATTATTATGTCATTTTCAAACCAATGTGAAAATATAGTTAACATTTCTTAATCATCCTTTAGGATGATATTACATCAATCACTTATGATATTATACCTTTGTATTATTGAATGTTTTACTATTATACTTCATTCCAAAACATTGTTTATTATAAAAACAACTTACATATTTTCTTTCAAAACTACTTCATTATTATCCTCTATTCTAAATCACCATTTAGAATAATATCACATATTTCATCTTATTTCAACAATATTCTTTGTTACTAACCTCCATTCTAAACCATTAATTTAGAATAATATTACCGAATTTACTTACATTATCCTTTACTCTAAATCATTATTTAGAATAATAATAATGAAATATCTTATTTATTTTCCTTGAATTCGAAAATACTTAACATTACTAACCTCTAGTCTAATTCACCATTTAAACTAATATTATAGAAATTTCTTACTCTTTTTGCCGAATCCGAATTCGAGTCGACCGGTACTATCTTCTTTTTATTTCTTTCTCTTTCTTTCTTCTTTCTTTCTCTTTCTTTCTTTCTTTGTTCTTCTTTCTCCTTTCTTTCTTTCTTTCTTTCTCTTTCTATTCTCTCATAGCTTGGGCACCAACTTAGAGTGAGTTCCAAGGGTGGGCATGTGGTATATATAGGGTAAGTGGTTCACCCCCTACTTTAATAGATACACTTTAATTACTAAGTGCATATTAATACTAATACATAAGATAGATTCATGAATTCTCTTAATTCATGTACCTTATTTAATAAATTCATGATTTAGATTCATGAACTACTTTAACTTATGTACCATATTTATTATATTCATGGATTAGATTCATGAACTACATAGTTACCTTAACTAGTTAGTGTGAACACAATCAATAGCCAAGGGGTTTGGGGCGTGAGGTAGTGTTCATGCACAAGAAAAGACCTCCCTCTTGGTTTTTCTCTAGGTTTATACACACTATATTAATCATTTTTAGTGTATACTTATGTGATATTTTTCACATATACCCATCTTGGACGTTTTCCACTTGATATACTTGTCACCTTTTAAGTCATGACTAATTTCCATATTACTCCTAAATGGTTCATGCTACTAACCAAAGTTTTCCATCATGAATCTTATATCAGAATTTACTCAATCAAAGTGAACCACCTAACTCATGGTTTAACCATGGTTGGGCATGTGACTTTGTCCCCCTTTTCCAAGATTTCCTCTTTATTGTAATAACTCCTAATTCATCCATGGGCAAGGGTTAACTATCTAATTTGATACATCTAAATCCAACGTCTAAGGGTGGAGTTCAAATTTATGAGATCCTTAACTCATCACCTTAAGGTTAATCTTTTAACCCTGGGTTAATCTTGGACATCTCTTTTTGTAGTGTTGACATGTGGCTCTTGCCACATGTCCTTGTCTCAGCTCATGATCAACATATCCTTAAATTCATCATAGATTCTCCCTCAATCTCTTGATCGTCTCCCCTATGATTTTGCCATGTGGTACATGCCACATGTTATGATCTCAGCCATTGTCTCTTCTTTATTATATACATGTATTAATTGAGTTTAATACATAGTATATATATACCCTTATACTATAAGCAATATTTACCTTTAATAAATTATATGCTTAAGTGGTAATAAGGATTACAAAATATTCAATCGTATTTGAATATATATATATATAATATTTTTATTTTAAAAATATTCTGGTCGTCACACAAACCATCCCTTCTATCATTCTTGACCCTTCAGTTCCTCTACCTTCATCTGTTCCTGATTCCACTCATTCTTCTATTCATTCTCCTGTTCCTTCTCCTTTCATTCCTCCATCATTTGCACCAAAGCCAGAGCTATCAGCAGAGTCATATTCTAAGAATGAGCCAGATACAATGACAGAGGCAGAGGCAGAGCCAGTATGGCCAGATGTGATAGTTGAGGCTGAGCATCCTGAGTCTTTTCACAGACAGGACTCACCTCACTTTGATTCAGTGCCTGTATTTGAGTCACCCTCCAGGGCAACAGCTTCAGAGGACCAGATGAGCCTTATGGCTGGGCAGGTTGCTTCCATGGCTTCTAGCATGGAGCAATTTCAGAGGGAGATGAGAGAAAGCTAGATTCAGTTAGAGAGAGTTTTGAGAGCCTCCAGTCCAAGACTAGAGACAGATTGTCATTTTAGAGTCAAGGATGGATGGGATCCAGGCTGAGCTGAAAGGGAGAGATGAGCAAATTGAGCCTAGACTTGAGGAGATAGAGATTGCAGGAGAAGTGATCAAGAACAGAGTTGATTCTATTGTGTCATGACTCATAGAAAGGAAGCTGTGGATGCCTCAGTGGTAAGTGTGAGCGTGGGAATTTCACTCACGGGAGTTTAGAGTCGCCATCTATTCATTCAGAAGGGATAAGTCTCCCGGGTTTGGATAAGGTCTTGGTCTGCGATTGAGATCAGGGTAAGGGGTTCAATTAAGTCCAGGGAAGGTTTGGAATGTGTATGGACCAAAGGTAGGTCGAGTGAGAAGGTTGAAGGGAAGGATTGAGGTGAAGGGTGGAGTGTGCATGAATTCTGCAGTCTGCAAACTCGATTCAACTTAGTGTCAGTAGATGGTCTACCGCCATCTAAAAAAACAGGCTAAATTGATAATGTCAGTAAAGGATTTACCGACATTATGAGATTTGAAAAAGAATGGGCCTGGCCCATGCACACTCAGGCTTGGGAGTTTAGGAATAGGGTTTTTGGGCCTTGTGCGCCCAATTTAAGGGTTCAAGCCCTATAGGCCATGGTTTTTAGGGTTCAAGCCCTAATGGCTCTAGGGTTAGGCTAGGGTCACCTAGGGCTAGGTTTTGGACATGTGTTTTGTACTAGAATTTAATTAGGGTTAAACTAGGGTGAGTCCTAAGAATAACTAGAGGCTTACCTAGGGTGTAGGGGACTTGGCAGGGGGTAACCATGGTTAAAAGACCTTAGCCATGGTTAGATAGGGGTATAAAAATTGGGTGCTTATAGCTGCCCCTCTTTGCTGGAGAATGCCAAGGTTGGTGATTTGAACGGCAAACACTGGAATCATCCTATTTTTACATTGAGCTCAGATCTTGGGGATGTGGCATGATGATATGTATGCATGCAGTGCAAATGGTGGGTGCAATGACGTGGTACTATCACTGCTGGGGGTGAGCGAGTAGTTTAGACTACTCACTGGGGATTTGATGGATGCAAGGATGGCGTAGCCCAGAGGCGTTAGCCAGAGGAGGACATCGCTTAGAGGCAGCAGGGGGTTTTGATTGAAACGGTGTTTCCCGAGGGATATTAACCGAACTGATCAGACACACGGGGTGTTGAGAACACACGGGGTACAAAAGGGTGACATGCAAGAGGTAATGCTGCGGTATGACGAGATTACCAAGGAGCACACCGGATGTTAGAGACACGGGGGGTGTCAGAATGACATGCAAGAGGTAATGTTGCAGTATGACGACATTGCCAAGGAGCACAGCGGATGTCAGGGACACATAGGGTGTTGAAAAGGAGTTACGGCATGTCTGAGAGGCATTAGCCAGCTAATTTGAAATGGCCGAGAGGCGCTAAAGAGTGATCCAGAATGATGCTGAGGTGTTTGGTCACAGGATGTGTGACGCTATGCAAGGATGTCATGCAAGGGATAAAGGCAAGAATACTTTCCCATGACTCTGCTGATTACGACTTGCGGGGATGCAGACTGTCGGCTTCTTCTGCTTCTCTTACCGAGGCTGCTCAGTGCAGGTTGGTATGACCTGGTCTGGATACTGGGAGGTCTGTTTTGAAAAAATTTTGGACTTTTGTAAAAGTTTTGACTTTAACAAAAAGAATGTTCAACTAGCTTTTAATTTTGCCAAGAAATTTCCATAGTCAGGGCTTGGGGATTTTGTAATCTGTCTTTCGCTCTTGAAGAGCGGACTATGACCCAGAAAAGGTTTCATCACCGCTGGGGATCTTCATGGGTAGACCTGTTTGTCTTGTCACTGCTAGAGATTAGACTCTGGCTGGGGAGAGGTTTGCTGGGGTGCAAATTGGATGTTTCTGTGCTCTTGCTAGGGAGAGCCCTTGTAGGAAGCAATGGGAAGCTTCATCTGGAGACCCGTTGGGGGAATATGACACCGTTGTAAATTGCTACTGGGGATCTGCTAGGGGTTATGCTACTGTTATGGATCGCCACTGGGGATCTAAATTCTGTTGGTGACTAGTGTCGGGGAAGCTGCTCTCCCCTGCCATCTACTGGGGACTGCTGTAGGGGATTTATCTAGCTAGACTAACTGCTATCGAATTCTTTTGTCAAACTGCTCTTCAACTTTTCTCCCCTTTTTTACCCTTGGAATGATCAAGTCATAAGTTTCGCATAATTTTTGCGCAATGAGGCCGTTGCCGGTTTTCCTCATGCCTATGAGGCTGATTGATTTGTCCATTTTTTGCCCCTAGTTGCAAGACTAGGTCTAGGGATCGTATAATTTTTGCGCAATGAGGCTGTTGCCAGTTTCTACTCATGCCCACGACTTACTGGAGAAACCTCTGATTACTGGGGAAATCCGCATTCGATAAGGAAAATGGATCTTCTCCCATCATTACCCTGAATCACTCCTATGGGATTTGAGAGATGATATTTCCGTTGGGGATACAGATGTGATATTGTACTTGCACTCGTAGTTTTTAGGGGATCTAGAAGGACTTGGAGCAGGACGAAATATAGGCTGGGGGACCGAAGTTTGGGACACCCTGGGATTTCTCCTATTTTGCAGTTGATTTCCACTCCCTTGGAGGTTTGGTTTTCATTATAGTTGATTTTCACTCTCTAGGGAATTCTTCTGTTGAAGATTTGTACCTATGATTTCCTGATGGGTTTTTTTTTTCGCTTTGTTAGGGAATGTTGAGAGAGGTTGTCTCTGTCGGAGAGGGTGAGAGAGATTGTCTCCACCGGAGAGGGTGAGAGAGGTTGCCTCTGCCGGAGAGGGTGAGAGAGGTTGTCTCTGTTTGAGAGTAGAGAGGTTGTCTCTACCTGAGGATTTTTTTTCAGGAGAGGTTGTCCCTGAAAGGTTTTTCTGTTGGGAAAAGAGTCCAGAGAGATCATCTCTGTGGGGAGTCTCTGACTTTTGAAAATGTTTTAACATCTATTTTGGGTTTTCCTTTGATGGAAACTTTGTACCCTCAAGAGTCGACTCGTTTGGGGAGTTTTGAGAGGTTTTTAGAGAAGCTTTGATCCCACCGGGGATGATCTGGCTCTACATGGGGAAATTGGGGAGATGTGTTGCTTTTCTGGGGAAGGGTTGACTCCGCGGGGAAAGCAGAAGAAGTGTAATCTCCTTTTGTATGACTGCACCTGATTTGTCAGGTTGCCTATGTACCCTTTGTAGGATTAGGTCATCACGTAGTTCAGGCAAGTGCCACAGGGGGCAAGGGAGGGTGTCCCTAAAAAGGTGTGACGAAAGAAGGGTTGTTAGGCTCAAGAGGCTAACTAGCAGATTTCTTTTGATATGTAAACGGGCTACATTGAAAAAGGATAAGGAGTGTGCCAAGGATAGCCTCCTTCATTTCCTGGAGAAGCTACAAGTGCAAAGCGCCTATCAGATCTAGACCCTAAGCATAGTATCTTTTAACTTTTTCCATGTTGACGGGCTCTGGGAGGTCTTCGTCATCCATACGTCCGAGTTGAAGGGCACCGCCTAAGAATTTATTTCGGACAATGTATGGGCCTTTATAGTTGGGAGTGAACTTGCCCCTTGGGTTAAGGCAGTTTGGCAACATTTTTTGGGGAACCAGGTCGCCGATCTCGATGCTTCGCAGCTTGACTTTCTTGTTGAAGACCCTAGATATGCGCCTCTGATAGGCCTGAGAGTGATTGATGGCTTTCAGTCGCCGTTCTTTAATTAGATTTAACTGCTCGTACCGGGTCTGTGCCCACTCTGCTTCTGAGAGCTCTGCTTCCATTGACACACAGAGTGATGGAATTTATACTTAGATGGGGAGGACTACTCCCATACCATATGCCAGAGAGAATGGTGTTGCCCCAGTTGAGGTTCGGATGGATGTTCTGTAGGCCATGAGTGCGTATGGTAGCATCTCATGCCAGGCAGAGTACTTGGTTGCCATCTTCTCTATGATTTTCTTCATGTTTTTGTTGGCGGCTTCAACTGCACCATTGGTCTGTGGCCTGCATGGCGTAGAATTGTGATGTTGGATCTTAAATTTTTGGCAAAGGTCTGTCATCCCCTTGTTGCAGATGTTAAGAGCATTGTCCGTTACAATCTCATACGGGACTCCAAATCGGCAGATGATATCCCTTTTCAGAAAACGCTGAACCACCGAGGCTATGACGTTGGCATAAGAGGCTACCTCGACCCATTTTGTGAAATAATCGATTACTAACAGAATAATTCAATGTCTGTTAGATGCTTTCGGAGTTATAGGTCCGATTACGTCGATGCTCCATGCTGAGAATGGCCAAGGAGCAGTGAGATTATGCAGCCTGTTTAGCGGTGCATTTACCCTATCGGCGTAGATTTGGCACTGGTGGCATTTCTATACATGCTTGCAACAATCTAATTCTATGCTGGACCAGTAGTAGTCCAGCCTTAGTATCTTCTTAGATAGCATCAGCCCATTCATGTGTGGGCCGCAAGTTCCTCTGTGAACTTCTTCGACTACCTGTGTTGCTTCACTGGTGTCAAGACATCTAAGCCAGAGTAGGTTCAGCGACCTTTTGTACAAAATGCCCCCTGATAGGACGACTTGAGACCTTGAAGCTTTTTCCTTGAAATGACTGATACTTGGCTTTTGACTTTGATTCGCTTTAGTGGTTGATCTTTTCCATGTTCCATAACTTGAATGATGATCTTAATGCTCTTGTTCTCTGAAAATACATAGACTAAATAGAAATATTAGTATCATAATGATCATTCCATTATTGTGTTATCATCGAAACTATTAAGAATACTGAGAGTTGTAACCTTGAGAGTAACAATCTCGCCCTTTTTGATGATGACATAATAATGTGAATGACTTGGGATTGAGCTCCCCCTCAATATATATATTCAAATAATTTTTTTTAAGTTAGCTCCCCCTAAACATATGCATTTCTATAAAAAGGTTCAGATTTCATTTCTTATGCATGTTTTGCATCATTCAAGAATAAAACATAGTACTCAAAATTTTTAGAATTTTATTGAGTCTTAACCAAAAGTCCAAGCATCCATAGATATAAGCATTTGATTTCATTTCATTTCAAGTTAAGTCAAATTATATATTAACCACAAATCATATTTCAAAACAAAGTAATCATTCATCCATTTTCACATTTTGTTTATAAGCAACATTCACATTTTTCTACCCCTTGGCATCATCAAAAATAGAATGGATTTAATTAATGGATAACTCATTATAAGATTGGAAAAGATCTTATATATATATATATATATATATATATATATATATATATATATCAGAAAATGTAGGTACAAGTATGTGCATTGCTTTAAAAAAAACAGTCAATACATCAAAACAAATAGAAAAACAAGGTCTTCAACTGAGTTTCTCTCTCTTCCTTGAGCTGTCAGGTTTTGAAGAAGTGTGCTTTCTCTTGTAAGTTTCAGTATTTTCAGAGAACAAGAGCATTAAGATCATCATTCAAGTTATGGAATATGGAAAAGATCAACCACTAAAGCGAATCAAAGTCAAAAGCCAAGTATCAGTCATTTTATGGAAAAAGCTTCAAGGTCTCAAGCCAAATCATGAAGACACGTCAAGACTGAAGCTCCATAAGTTCAGAAAGAAGACCAACTATCAAAGGAGTCTAGTGTTAAAGTCAAGAGTATCTAGGACCATGTAAAGTCCTCAAGATCTTGGAACTTGATTGCTCAAAAATACCTAGATAGACCTTAGGATACTTAGAATAATTTGGACATCATTCTAAGGACCTAAAAATGAATAAAATATTGATTTTATGAATGCCTATGGACCATGACATCATTCTTATCTTTTTGATATCATTCAGATGAGTTCTCTATAAAAAATCAGAGAACTCGTTGACTAGTGACCAAAACAGTAGCTCATGTTTGAGCTCTATCTCACCACTCGTCGACGACTCCTCTTCACTCGTCAACGAGTGCTTACGGGAACTAAACATAATGGCTAGTTTTCAATGACTATTTTGCATTAAATGTTCCCACAATAGCCAAATTTGATTGCTCACCTATAAATAGAGCTTATTTATGAACAAGCACAATGATCTAACATTATTCATTGATTCATTGATTATCCAAGCTGTTCAAGCATTCAATACTTTGTTTTTTATTGAAAAACCTAGAATCCCATTCTCTCGATGTTTGAGCATTCAATTCCAATCATCTCTGAGAGATTATTAGATTTTCCTTTCACTCTTATCTAGCTCATTAAGGAGCTTTCAATTTCGGATTTAATATCCAACCACTCATTGTAAAAGCTTAGTCAAGAATCTTGGATTCGTGCACCAGTGAAGAAGAGTTCTTCTTGTAGTCAAGAGAGGTACTCTTTTGAAGAAGCTTTATCCTAAGCCTGAGAAAAGGATTGTAAAAGGTGTAGTCCTCACCCGTGAAGAAGGATTGTAAAGGCTTGCTCTCTACCCATAAAGAAGAGTACGATTACTGGAATCGTGTGAAAATCTTTAAAGTGGGAAGCTTAAAAGTGGGGACGTAGATAAGTTGTTGAACCCCGATATCAATCTTGTGTGTGGTATCTTTTATCTCTCCCTCTCTCTATTTATCTTGTTATTGCATGTAGTATTTTTGTAAACTTATTTAAATTCCCCATAAATCACTTAGAAATTTTTTTAATTGTTGTCATTGACCCTAATCAACCCCCTTCTTGGGTCCATTAGCTGGGTAGCAAAAACCTCTGATTAAGAAGAAGAATAACAAATATTTTTTTAATAAAGTATTTGTATTTATTCAATGGGGTTGCCCAGATCCCATGTAGGCATTATAAGTGCCTCATTGAGGTCTTTGTATTTTTAGAAAAGAAGAGAGAATGGGGGTGACCATTGTATGAGGCTCACTTGATATTCTCCATGTCGAAGGAGTCTTCTTCTTCGGCTGATTTGCTTGCTTTTGCTTGCTGTTATTTGAAGGCTAAGGGAGAGTTTTTCTTCTTTCGTCATTTTTCTCGTATTGCTTCATGTGGGTTTCTTATCAGAAACCCTCCATTTATAGGTTTGAGAGAATCTCTTTTTGGTCTCTCTCTTTGACTCCCTAATTTTAGGGAAGTCAACTTAGAGCTCTACTCTTAGAGGATGCCATCTCACGAGTCTCCTTTATCTGGGAGACTCCTAAAGTTGAAGATAATCCTCTTCTTTTGAGGACTCTTAAACCAGGTTTCCCTTTTTTGGGAGGAAATCCTAACACCTTTCAAAAATGAGAAGATCTTATCTTCCCCTCAAAAGGTGGATGTTAAGTCACATCCCCTCCTAGGATATAGGACATAGTCCTAATCTCTTTATGATTATGGGGTGTCATGTGGCATCCCATGAGATTTTAAAATAGGGGATCCTTATCTTGGGATCTCACAAATTTGACAAAGAATCTTTTTTATCAAGGAATCTCTATCATATGACAATCGGATACTGACTGTCAACTGGCAACAGACTGACCTAGGTCCAAGGCTCATTTAGGCCACAGACTAGGTCTCTAAAAGGGGACTGACCTTGGTCAACCCACGGACCCAAGGGATGAAACCATGGTCAGTCCACGGACCAAAGGGGTGAGACCATGGGTCTTGCCCATGGACTAAAAGGATGAGACCAGGGGTCTTACCCACGGACCAAAGGGTGAGACCATAGGTCTTGCCCATGGACCAATTATGATGATGGTTGATCTGTGAAGGTTTATCCTCACGGATTGGACATGTGTCAGCCTCTTGGAGGTTAACACCCAAAGGTCATTCATGAGGTTTTAATTCTTACGGGTTGGATACATGTTAGTCTCTCGGAGGCTAGCACTAAAGAGTCATCCGTGAGGTCTTGACCCTCACGGATTAGTCATGTGTCAGTCTCTTGGAGACTAACACTAAAGAGTCATCCGTGAGATTTTGGTCCTCATGGATTAGACATGTGTCAGTCTCTCGAAGACTAACACTAAAGAGTCATCCGTGAGGTTTTGGTCCTCACGGATTGGATATGTATCAGCCTCTTGGAGGCTGACACTTAGGGTTAAATTCATGAGGCTTATCCTCATTGATCAAACTCCAATTTGTTGTGCTGGGTGGCATAATGGCCAGCCATTAGCATTTAATGCTGACAGCTAAACAACTACGTGTGCTATAGGCACACGAAAATTTGAACCATCTCTCCGAGAGATGGTGATCTGGTGTGTACCATTGCACATGCACCTAGGAATGGACGGTGAGATTTCACTATCCACAATATCACTCTTATCTTATTCAATACAAACAGATTTAGTACTCTATTTAGTAAATCTGTCATTCTTTTTTCTTCTCTATTTACCATTGCTTTATTTTTCTATCCATTCTGTAAGTGGAAATTCTTGGAGACTCCAGCTATTACCGGTTGAAGGATTGAAAGATGAAAGAAGAATAGAAGCTTGATCCGTAATTGTTGAGAAGAGGTCTTCCACTGTAGAACCCCAGAAATTCCTATTTAGACGAATAGTGCTGTGAATGGTGTCGGTTCATGAGTTGTGAAGGTCAAAAGCCTTCTTGTATTGTTGTGGTTGTAGAATAACCTATAATGAGATTTTTTACATTAATTTTAATTGGGTAGGAGTATGTATTGCTCAGAAACACTGAGTATAAGAATACTCTAAGTGTTTTAAAGTCAAGTATATGAAATACCCTAAGTGTTATGGTGTTAGGGCCACATGGATCTTAATGTTCATGGGGTTGTTTTTCCATGGATGTATTAGAAATTGTGTCAGGGTCCTAAGGACCTTTATGAATAGCTTAAGGTTGTTAAAACAAGAGTGTGAAACACTCTAAGTAATCAAAGTTGAAAAGAAGGATGTCTACACATACCCTTAAATTTAGGGAGAAATAGTTTTCTCACCGCTAATCAGAATCGAGTGATTCTTGAATTTTTGGAAAGATATCAAAACCCTCTTCAAAGTTCATGTTTATCACTTTTCTAGATTTTGAGTTGAGCTTAGGTCAAACATTGGATTTTTGAAAACTAGTCTACTGAAATTCTGGTCTACTGCAATTGTTCCAAGACCAATCAGATTTAGGGTCACTTTGTACCATGAATAAAGAAGAATTAGGAGTTATATAAAACATCCAATTGGTTCCCCTTTGAATAATGATTCCAATGCAAGTTGAATCATTAAAATCCGATGAGTGAGTCAAAAGTTATGGTTGAAATGTCAAATGGGAAAAATCTGGACAGCTCACTGGAGGTTGGACAATAATCGTCCCAAGCCTGACGATCGATCACCTGTAACCCAAAATCTGGACAGCTCACTAGAGGTTTGGATGATCGATTATCCAGACTGACGATCAATCGTCAACACGTGACTATTTTTTTAAAGACGCGAAAATCGGGGTTTTTAATCCCTTGAGCTATAAATAGGAGACCATTCGGGGGTTTGAGATTTAACTAAAACCTAAAGGAGATCTTGAAAGGAGAAGGGAGAAGATTAGGGATTTTCAAAGAGGGGTTTTTGATTGAAGAGTAAGTGAAGCTCAAATCAAGGCTTGGAATCTTCCCCATCAAGCTTAGATCATCTTCTTAAAGAAAGGATCTTCCTACTCAAGGTGGTGTCTTCTCCATCAAGCTTCGGGTTCTTAATCAAGGGTTTTCTTCAAACTAGGAATTGATCCTCAAGAATTAACATACACCATTCTAGTTGGGTTAGTAATAACTTAGGTTTTCTTTTGGAATGAATGTTGGATTAAGCTTGCATGTCCCTTTTCTTGAATCAACCAGTTCACCTATATGTATAGATTAATTTAAATGGATATAGATGGTGTGAGATGTATGGATTGGTTGAGGCTAAATTTCATGGATGCCATGGAGAATGTGGATGGTGTTAGACATATATGCCCTCGAAAGCCAATAAGAGACTTTTCTATGTTGATTAGACAAACATCATATTCACACAACCAACTATAAAGGGTATTTATATTAATTACTGTCTCATATGATGATGACATAAATTTCCATAGGTAACATTGTAGGAAAATCATGCAAAGGTTGCGAGGAGATATGATTTTCCGGTTCCTTGTAAACCTAATATTGTTCGAAGCCTCTACAGTACTGGTTGGGCGCCGTACTTCATCATGGCTTGCACATGTGTAGTTCTATGAGATAGTGTGATGAATCTCATTCACAGAGAGTGGTAACTCTTGACTAACATGTGAGTATATGTAGCAAGTACATAATACTGAACGGGGTCACTAGTGGATACCCTATGGAATACACTGTCAGATTGTATTAGGGTTATCCATTTGACAAATTGTCCTTAGACCTGAGAGGTTAACATCTTCTCAGGCATTTGTCTATATGGCTTTGATGTGCCAATCGGCAATGTCCAATACACAGGACTAACTCCGGGTACGTTGGGTCATGTACACTATGTTTGGAGAAGTGTGTAAACACTCAATAAGGAATCCACAACTCCTTAATTGGAGATAATGATATCAAGGTGATACTTGTTGAACTGAACTGTTAAATCCAATACTGGTGCTTTTCGGTAAAATGGTCTTTATCGAAGTTGATATTTTTAATATGGAAAAGTATATATAAATATATATATCAGTTCTTTTCTAATGTTTTCTTCAAAAATGTTTTGGAGGTTCAGTTCAATGAAAAAGTAATCATGAGAAAGAGTTCTATTCATAAGCTAGGGACTAAGACAGTGGAATAGTTCCAATCCCGGAAGCTTACAAGTGATATCGGAATGTGGAATGATTTATTTGTAAATATATTGTGAGATGGTACTTACAAGCAATTCTCTAATTTCTGGAGGTTAATCACATTGTGTTAATGGACATTAATTGTGATTGGTGGAAGTCCAGGGACTTAGATAACATTCTATGATCCTAATGGAGTTTTAGGAAAGGTGTTTCCTAGTAACAATGCTTCAACCAAAAAGGTGAAGTACTTGGTCCCACAACCGGAAATAGGAGATCCCTTTAGATCCCACACACAAGGACCTTCTTAAAGTATTTAATTTAATTTATAATTAAATTAATTAATTTCTCTAAGTAATCACTGTATGGTATAGTGAAGCTCTAAAAGGTGGAATCACATTAGATGTGAAAAACCAAATGGGTAGGACCCATTGGGAATTATTATAAAAGAATAATTCAAGTGACCAAGAGGGTTTTGGAAACCCTTTAGGCGTGTAGGGTGGGACCCACCTAGGGTGGGACGCCCACTTCAAGGAGGAATAATAATTGTTATTATTTTAATTAGTTTCTAATTAATTAACACCTTATTGGATAAGGTTAGTTAGTTAGTTAGTTAATTAGTTACTAATTAAAGATTCCCTAATTGTTAGGGATTCCATTAGTTAGTTACTAATTCAAGATTCCTTATTGGATAAGGATAAGATTAGTTACTAATGGATAAGGTTGGTTTCTTTTAAGATTAATCCTAATTGGATTAGGAGAATAATCAATAAAGGAAACTATTGAGGAATCCTAATTGGATTAGGATAAGGTTAATGAATTATAATTGGATTACAATTCAAGCAACCAAGAGAGAACTTATATAAAGGATTGGATGCCCAGCCCTTTAATATATACATAATTCTCCAGAATTTTTTCTTCTCTCCCTCTCCTAAAAAACCTCACACCCTTCCCTCTCTCTCATTGAGGTGTATGGTCACACCCATCTCTCTCTTCTTTTTGTCTTCTTGATTGGATCTTGAGGAAAAGCAAGAATTCATCTTGTTCATCAAGAAAGGTTCTTGATCAATAAAGATTGGATCTTTATTCAAGATTCCTAGAGCTGGAAATTTGGAAGGGCCATTAGCTTCCATTAGAGAAAGCTTTAAAGGAAAAAGAAGGTTCGTGTGAATCGATAGGAGACTTGACACTTGTGAAGTTTTGCGAGTACTATTCTAACGTGGATTTGACTTAACAATTTCAAAGTCGCAAAGGTGAATGTTATTCTAACCTTCATTGAATAAAATCAATTAGAATCTTAGTCAGATCTTGGGATTCGATGTATGCCCCCCAAGAACTGTGTTTCTAAAATTAAAAAGAGGCATACTTTCATTGGTATCAGAGCCAGGGCTATGCTTCTCTTTGATTTTTGAGTTTAATCAAGATTTATATCAAGATTACCTTCCCTATGAATTTTGGTAGCCCTAATGAATCAATCTTCTAGATTCTTGATTATTGGATAATCATTATTAGGCTTACGGGATCCCCCTCTAGTTATTGAGGGAGTAATCAAGCCCCTAGAAATTAGTGTGATACTAATTTCAGTTTTTGGATGATTTTAAAATCTCTCTTGATTCTATTAGGGATAGGTATATAGAGATATAAATTTGGTTAAAGCCCTTTAAGGATTCAGAGATCCTTTTTATATTAAATTAAATTGTTTAATTTATTCTTATGAGCCTCGGGCAAGTTTTCCCTTTGATATATACCACTTAGATACCCATTGATATTTTGGCTAGCATAAATAGATGAGATTTTATTTATTAAATGTTAATTAATAAATCTCATGGTGTTAGACACCCTTGCTTAAGTTTTCTTGGAGATTAAAGCTTATTTCGATTAAAATTGATTCATGGATTTTCGGATTTGCATTTGATTAGAAGAATCGATACAATTTTGGTATTTCGGCCATAACTTTGTGACCGTAAGTCCGATTTAGGTCTATCAGTACATCGTTTCAAAGCCGTCAAAACGATCTACAACTTTCATGAAGAAAGTTTTTCCAGAATCAATCGTGTTGAGGGTCAAAACTTGAGTCAAAAATCTAAAGCGGGAAAAGGAGTTTTCTAAATTAATTTTCCAAGAGGCTTTCAAATTTTTCCTAAATTTTATTATTTGATTTGAGAGCATGGGATGCTATTAAATCGTTTAATGAGCTATCAATTAATTAAATAGTTTAATTATTTGATTCGAGAGCACGGGCTAAGATTTAATTAAATTGTTTAATTATTTGCTTCGAGTCCACGGGTTATCATTTAATTAAATGTTAATTATGATATCTTTTATGGTTCCCTAAAAAGTTTATGGGAATAATACCATAATTATTGTAGTTGATTTGGATCAATTACATGTGCTCAAAATTTTCGGCTACATAGTATTTATAAGTTTTTATTTGATTAATAGTTAATCAAGTAGTTACATAAATGCCATTGGTTGAGATACAGGGTTTTATCTCAAGTAAATTTTAATTGATAGAGATCAATTATTTTATGGACATTTAATACTAGTATTTAGGGTATTATTTTATTTAATTGTTAAATCAAATAATCCCTAAAGCAGTTGGCCATTATGGAAAATTTTGAATTCACCTATTATTGATTTTGAATCAATATAAAGTGATATTAAAAATTAGCAATTTGCTGATTTTTATTTTGGTCTTTTAATAGTTATTAGATCAAAATAATATAGAATGGATTAGATCCCTAGCCTAGCCGAATTTAATATGGTGTTTTCTATTTGTTTATCAATTGAGGAATGTGAGGATGAATTTTAAGGTTAGATTAAATTTTAGAGAAATTGTTTCTCTTAATGATTTTCCAAGCATTAAAGGAAAATTGTTTTCTTTTAATGATGATCTAAAAACCCTAAGAATTCATTCTTGTCATGCTTGCTTTCTTTGCTCTAGGGTTTTTCTATTAAATGTTAATAGAGACCTTAACCATATGGGAAAGAGTTTCCCTAAGGTTAGCAAAACCCTTGTTGAGGTTATGGACTTTCTAAGTAATTTGTCATGCCATGTTATTATTCATAGTTGATGAATTGTTAATAAATATTCTTGTTGAATGGTGGATGGGTTCCATGATCATGCCTTCTTCTTCTCTCTCTATTCTCTTCTCTTTCTTCTTATGAGTTATACTCCCCTTGAGCACCCTATTTTGGGTGGTTTCTCAAGGTTTCTTATTTTGAATATGATGTAATCTTAGTATTAGGAGTTGCTGATTTTTCTATAGAGAAATCGAATTGAAGATAGAAGATAATGATAATCGCATGGAAAATAAATCTTAGAAGGTGTTCTACAAGAGTAGTTGTAGGATTTCTAAGATAGCATGATCATGTTGACCCATTGTGCGGCTATATTATGTATTTCATGTGATGATTTATTATAACTTTTAGTTGCTTAGAAAAGTCTATAATCCTTGTGATAATGTGATTATCGTTTTTATGTAAATTTTGGATAATTGGATCAAACCCCACAATATGTGTTTTGTTCAAACATAAAAAGTTTGTGTTTAAATAAAACACATTATTATAACCCTTTTTGGACATGATTCATGTAGTCCATGTTGAAATTTTTACGTGAAATATGTTACTTGCATGATTATGAGATAATTATGTCTTAATTGGCATAGATGTGAGCTAACAATATTCACGATTATGGGAAGTGCTTGAGTGACACTTATAGACCCTAGTAGAGGTCTTAGAGAGTTGTTTAAAGACTTCCATAATTTCTTTTAAGCTTAGGGTTGGTGAACCCTAATGTGCTAAGAATAATTCGTAGAGAATTAAAGGGTAATATAGTCCATTTTGACTTATGGGTTTTAGTGATGCACATGGACACTTTATAATTGTTATTCTGGGCCCATGGTGCTTGGTATGACCAATGGTCCATCATATGGATGAATGAACCATTTAAAGCCCACTGATGTAAAAATGACCTTTGTACCATTGGATTAGATCCATTAAGATTTCTGGGGCTAGTGGGAGTTCATTGGAATTAGTTTGATCTAATTAAATGAAATTTGATTTATTATCATGTGATGATATTTGTATATTGTTTTATACATGTGATACAATGATAAATATTGTGAATGTTTTTGATATATGCATTAGATGTATAATTTATTCATGATATTCTGTTTTCCCTCAAGAAAAATATTAAGTGAATTAAATGGGCTAATCTATCCTACGGGATAATGTTGCCCTATGACCTTCCATTATCAATAAGACTAGGAATTAATTAGCCTGAGTCTTGTCTCTCTGACAGGAATCGGACATAATTCAGTCTAAATTAAACTGCTAGTGTTTTATTTCTATAGTAGATAGGAATGTGTATGGCCTGATAAGGAGTGTCAACTAGCATGGGGGCATATTCCTACTTGATCATATGACAACCGAGAATAATGGGTTTCACTTAATCAAGGAACATGACGGCTGACACAGTGACAGTCATGTTGTCCTTGGAGGTCACAAGAAAATTGGGAATCACTGATTAACATAAGGAGTTATGCATAAGATGTTCAGTGATGGATAGTTACTATCCACCTTGTAGTACATGTGTGGTACTATCCTAGCATAGAAGAATGCATGTGTATTATAAGGCACCCAATGCTCATCAGAAATATGAAGTAGCATATTTCCTAATTTTATAGATTGAGGGGTCTATGAAATTTGACTAAATGATGACCAATATCATCAAAGATCGAAAGCCCTGATCTAATGATATTATAATGTGTGAAATATTATGATGTATGTTTTATTTTCATGTCATTCTATAACCACCTTACCAAGACTTTAATGAGAATCTCTTGACCAATTCAAAGTGTTTGGAATGGAAAATGAATCTCAAGTTTGTGCTTACTATCTAAAGAATTGCCCAAGTTCTCACTACTGATATTAAATCTCATATGAGATGTTTACAGAATACAATAGGGCTGCTAGGCAGCTTACTATATAAAAGGACAAGTGGACACCAAATTGACTAGGGAAACCCAGTCACAAAGAATATGATAGAGATCATTGGATTCATAAATCTCAATTCTTGGTACTGAGATAAATTTATGAGATTAGAGGATATGATCTTCGACAAACTCCCACAGTCCTTTAATATGGTTATGTTGAACAAGTAGGAAGTCAGATTGTCTGAAATCCTACATGTTGCATATGGCTAAGAACCTTTGAAGAGTTCAATGCTACTTGCAAAGATGTTCAAAAGAATTGGATTTTCAAAATCCCGAGCATTTATGCAAAGGAAAGAAATCCAAGATTTTCCATTGGAAAGGTATTCTAGTAGTATGGACAAAGGCTCTTCTCAGAAGAAAGGAAAGTATAAGGATTGTGCTTCATAGTGAAGCAATTGGTCATTGGATACAAGACAAACCTTTGGAAGGATTGTCCAGTTTGTATACTCATCAAGTCCAACTTAATTGTTGGAACCTCCAGCTCCTAATTCTTGGTATGATCTTGCATAAGTGTAATAGTTGCATGTTTGTTAAGGAGAATGAGAAATCTGAGTAGATAAAACTTCTACTTGGGAATGAGACAAAAGTTGGATGATCATAATTATATGAATCTTCCATTAAGAGATAGCTAACTTTATTTCACATTCTTTGAAAAGTTCAAGGAATTCCGCATTGAAATAAATAAACAGCTAGGTAAGTCTTCCATGATTGAGAAGAGTACCTCTTAATAGAAATTTCATAATTTACTCTCATTACATCTGTCTCAGATAATTCTCATAACAAACCATAGCATGATGGTGTTGTTAAATCGAATTATATTGGATATGATTTGATAGAAGATGAGCTTGGGATTCGCGTTAGAGACATTTAGTCTCTATTCCTGGATAACAAAAGATATTTGTAAACAGGAATACAAGTTTCCTAGTAGAGAAACTGAATCTAGAATTGTTCTAGAAGCGGAAGCCCAATAAACCAATAACTATGAGAATTGATAGAGATCAACTCTCTACTCTCACTATACCTAAATAGTACACTAGAACCCACAGGTCCCAAAATCTGTAGATGAACTAACTTTTATTTTGATGAAGTAATCAAACTGTTTGATTTTCATCTAAGAATGAAAGTATCATTTGTGTGCAAATTAGTTAGTGGGAGCATAATTACTTTCCTGGCTCTATGCAGAGATAATATTCTTTTCATTGTGAATGAAGTATGAATATTATTCTTCTCTTAGATTTGATCTAGCAATTATGCAATGTAGGACAAAAACTTTGACATCATGTTTTCTTAGTCCTAAATGATTTAGAGACAAATGGAAAATGATATTGTTATTCTCCCAATAACAATCATATTTTTGTGCAAGTAAGATTCCAAGAAAAGAGTTTCTACCATTATGAGATGGAATCTGTTTCTCTTAGATATATGATATCATGAGAAAATATACTTGTACTAGACCAGATATTCATCACATGTTGATGTGATAAAATATTGATCAGATTAGTCCGGAGCATTGCACAATGATAAAGCACAAGTAAGTTAACTTCTGAAAATGACTGTTGGACAGTATCATTTTTGTTTAGTCTTTTAAGACTATGGTTATTGATAATAAATTTGCAAGAGTTGCAAGTGTTATTGCATCACTACAATAGTTGTGGTAAAGCAGACATGACAGACCCATACATATTAAGTTATGTCTCAATTGGTGTTTGAGAAACATCACTGAGAAGATGGGCATTACATCTAATTGGCTTAGAGTGCAAGTGGGAGATTGTTGGACATATATGCCCTCGAAAGCCAATAAGAGACTTTTCTATGTTGATTAGACAAACATCATATTCACACAACCAACTATAAAGGGTATTTATATTAATTACTGTCTCATATGATGATGACATAAAGTTCCATAGGTAACATTGTAGGAAAATCATGCAAAGGTTGCGAGGAGATATGATTTTTCGGTTCCTTGTAAACCTAATATTGTTCGAAGCCTCTAGAGTACTGGTTGGGCGCCGTACTTCATCATGGCTTGCACATGTGTAGTTCTATGAGATAGTGTGATGAATCTCATTCATAGAGAGTGGTAACTCTTGACTAACATGTGAGTATATGTAGCAAGTACATAATACTGAACGGGGTCACTAGTGGATACCCTATGGAATACACTGTCAGATTGTATTAGGGTTATCCATTTGACAAATTGTCCTTAGACCTGAGAGGTTAACATCTTCTCAGGCATTTGTCTATATGGCTTTGATGTGCCAATCGGCAATGTCCAATACACAGGACTAACTCCGGGTACGTTGGGTCATGTACACTATGTTTGGAGAAGTGTGTAAACACTCAATAAGGAATCCACAACTCCTTAATTGGAGATAATGATATCAAGGTGATACTTGTTGAACTGAACTGTTAAATCCAATACTGGTGCTTTTCGGTAAAATGGTCTTTATCGAAGTTGATATTTTTAATATGGAAAAGTATATATAAATATATATATCAGTTCTTTTCTAATGTTTTCTTCAAAAATGTTTTGGAGGTTCAGTTCAATGAAAAAGTAATCATGAGAAAGAGTTCTATTCATAAGCTAGGGACTAAGACAGTGGAATAGTTCCAATCCCGGAAGCTTACAAGTGATATCGGAATGTGGAATGATTTATTTGTAAATATATTGTGAGATGGTACTTACAAGCAATTCTCTAATTTCTGGAGGTTAATCACATTGTGTTAATGGACATTAATTGTGATTGGTGGAAGTCCAGGGACTTAGATAACATTCTATGATCCTAATGGAGTTTTAGGAAAGGTGTTTCCTAGTAACAATGCTTCAACCAAAAAGGTGAAGTACTTGGTCCCACAACCGGAAATAGGAGATCCCTTTAGATCCCACACACAAGGACCTTCTTAAAGTATTTAATTTAATTTATAATTAAATTAATTAATTTCTCTAAGTAATCACTATATGGTATAGTGAAGCTCTAAAAGGTGGAATCACATTAGATGTGAAAAACCAAATGGGTAGGACCCATTGGGAATTATTATAAAAGAATAATTCAAGTGACCAAGAGGGTTTTGGAAACCCTTTAGGCGTGTAGGGTGGGACCCACCTAGGGTGGGACGCCCACTTCAAGGAGGAATAATAATTGTTATTATTTTAATTAGTTTCTAATTAATTAACACCTTATTGGATAAGGTTAGTTAGTTAATTAGTTACTAATTAAAGATTCCCTAATTGTTAGGGATTCCATTAGTTAGTTACTAATTCAAGATTCCTTATTGGATAAGGATAAGATTAGTTACTAATGGATAAGGTTGGTTTCTTTTAAGATTAATCCTAATTGGATTAGGAGAATAATCAATAAAGGAAACTATTGAGGAATCCTAATTGGATTAGGATAAGGTTAATGAATTATAATTGGATTACAATTCAAGCAACCAAGAGAGAACTTATATAAAGGATTGGATGCCCAGCCCTTTAATATATACATAATTCTCCAGAATTTTTTCTTCTCTCCCTCTCCTAAAAAACCTCACACCCTTCCCTCTCTCTCATTGAGGTGTATGGTCACACCCATCTCTCTCTTCTTTTTGTCTTCTTGATTGGATCTTGAGGAAAAGCAAGAATTCATCTTGTTCATCAAGAAAGGTTCTTGATCAATAAAGATTGGATCTTTATTCAAGATTCCTAGAGCTGGAAATTTGGAAGGGCCATTAGCTTCCATTAGAGAAAGCTTTAAAGGAAAAAGAAGGTTCGTGTGAATCGACAGGAGACTTGACACTTGTGAAGTTTTGCGAGTACTATTCTAACGTGGATTTGACTTAACAATTTCAAAGTCGCAAAGGTGAATGTTATTCTAACCTTCATTGAATAAAATCAATTAGAATCTTAGTCAGATCTTGGGATTCGATGTATGCCCCCCAAGAACTGTGTTTCTAAAATTAAAAAGAGGCATACTTCCAGATGGTTATTGTGTGATGGAAAATTGGGAAGGGCAATATGAAAGTATGCTTCTTTTTAATTTTAGAAAAACAGTTCTTGGGAGGTATACATTGAATCCCAATATCTGACTAAGATTCTAATTTATTTTATTCAATGAAGGTTGAATTAACAATCACCTTTGTGACTTTGAAATTGTTTAGTTAAATCCACGATAGAGCAATAGACCGGCAAAACTTCTCGTTCGCAATCCACACAAACCTTCTTCTTTTCCTTTAAAGCTTTCTCTAATGGAAGCTAATGGCCCTTCCAAAAGTTTCAGCTCTATGATCTTTGTTTTTCTCTTGAATCTCAAGATCCTTTCTTGATTTAACAAGATTGGTTCTACTTTTGCTCAAGAGAGAAACTTGAACCACAAGGAGAAAGGGGGGTGACCGTACACTTCTAAAGAAGAGGGAGTGTAACGACCCTAAAATCCTACAAGGCTAGAATAGGACTTTGGAATCATCACATTTCCTTAACTTGCTTAAATCCATAATATACAAGGCATATTAACAAGAGTCTCCAAAATTGAGGATAATAAAATTTCGATTATAAACTCAAACCATCCTGCTCAAGTCTATAGCCAACATATACAACCCACTATAAACAAAATAATCTGATACACAACTATAAAGAAGTCTAATAAGCAACATCTTCTACGAGTCTATTACAAATCTCTTAACAAAAACAAAACATAAACTAATAGAGGTAACCATCAAAACCCCTGGCTTCCTCCTCGAAAGGCTCACCTCCTCCTCCTTCTTTGACGTAAGCCTCCTCAATCCACGGCTCCATCATGTGCTCCTGCTCTAAACCTGCCAAGACAAAAGTTTGGCCAAGTACAAAAGTACTCAGTGTATATAAAATTCAACCAACAACATAATATACTTGCACTTAGTTAGAATCATATCCAATAGCATAATAACATAATCAGAGGACAGAAGAACATGTGCTCATATAAATCATATCATCACCTTGACTCATGTACTTGTGAAAACCATAGACTTAGGAGACAATATACTTAGGAGATGCTTATGCTCATGAGACCACGTGCTTGTGAGATTCTTATGCTTATACACTTATTCAGATCCCTCATTGGGCTTATTCAGAATGACAAGCGTATGTAATGCTTATGCTTATGAGTCTTGAACAGCTTATTCAAAACATGCACTTATTTACATCCCTTATTGGGCTTATTCATAACATCAGGCGTATGTAATACTTATGCTTGTGGTCCACATGTAAGACTTGTGAGACTCTTATCTTAACATACACGTGCGTTTGTGCATAAGTGTCGATATTAACATTCGAGTTAATAATCATTTAGATTCCGATCTGGGTGCGCGTGCGATCGATCGCACCATTGGTGCGATCTATCGCACTTAGACCTGAAAGAAAATCAAAAAAACTCACCTGAATGCAATCAATCGCAGAAATTTGCGATATATCACATTATTTTGCGATCGATCGCACTTGGTTTGCGATAGATCGTAACCCTCCTTTCCGGATTTCGACTGATTTTTACCTCATTTTCGTATTTTGACCATAACTTTTGACTCACTTATCAGATTTTGACGATTCAACTAGCGTTAGACTCACCTTTCAAAGGGAAACAATTTTTTCTCTGATAGATAAATCTCAATTGTGATTTTTAAAGGTCTAAATGAGCTCTAAAGCTGACTGGTCTCTAATTTCATCAGACAAGACATTGAAAACCCCACTTTTGACTTAGCTTATACTCAAAATCTGGAAAAACATTAAACATGAACCTCGAAGAGGGTTCCGATACCTTTCTAATGGTTCAAGAATCACTAAATTCTGATAAGCGGTGACAAAACTAGAGCTTCCTAAAGTTGAGGGTATGTTATGACATGCCTCTTCTTTACAACTTGATTAAACCTTCATCACACCACACTAGTTAAATATAATTAAATAAACATAAAACATCATAAGGACTTTTATACCCCTAATATTTGCATAAAAAGCATGAAAAAGATTCGGGTCTCTAAATCCTCCCCCCTTGCAAAGAATTTCATCCTCAAAATTTACGTACCTTAGGTGAGCAAGTTCGGGTACTTTTCGCGGATCTCGGCTTCTCTCTCCCAAGTCACCTCTTCTCTAGAGTGATGCTCGCATTGCAAGAGTACAAGAGGAATGACCTTAGAACGCAAGACTTGCTCTTTCTGGTCCAAGATTTGAGCCGGTTGCTGCACTAGAATCAAATCTTCCAGAATTTTCAACGGTTCCAAATCAATGACGTGTGAAGGATCCGAAATATACTTCCTCAACATAGAGATGTGAAATAAATTATACACACCTAGCATGTGAGGTGGCAAAGTGACCCGGTAAGCAACTTCTCCGACCTAGGTGATGATCTCAAAAGGACCCACATATCTCAGACTGAGGTTGGCCCACTTGCCGAATCTCATCACTCCCTTCGTAGGTGAGATTTTGACAAACACAAAATCTCCAACTTGGAATTCAAGATCTCTCCTACGAGTATCGGCATAGCTCTTCTGCCTACTCTGAGCTGCTTTCAACCTCTCCCTGATCAACTAAACTCTATTCATAGTCTGACCAACGAGTGGAATTATGTCCGATTCCTGAGTCTTGTCTCTCTGGAAGAAAATGAGCCGACTTAGTCAATCAGTTGACCACACCCCAAATGGCATCTAAGTTCTTAGCCATCCTTGGCAAACCCTGAAAGTATGCCTCTTTTTAATTTTAGAAAAATAGTTCTTGGGGGGCATACATCAAATCCCAAGATCTAGCTAAGATTCTAATTGATTTTATTCAATGAAGGTAGGAATAACATTCAACTTTGCGACTTTGAAATTATTAAGTCAAATTCACATAAGAATAGTACTCGCAAAATTTCACAAGTGTCAAGTCTCCTGTCGATTCACGCAAACCTTCTTTTTCCTTTAAAGCTTTCTCTAATAGAAGTTAATGGTCCTTCCAAATTTCCAACTCTAGGATCTTAAAATAAAGATCTAATCTTTATTATCAAGAACCTTTCTTCATCAAACAAGAATTGATGATCTTCTTCTTCTTGATATTCAACCTAGAAGACAAGAGAGAAGAGAGGTGGAGGGTGTGACCGTACACCTTTTCAAGGGGAGAGAGAGGGGCGTGAGGTATTGAGGGAGGGAGGAGAGGAATCCAAAAATTCTGGAAAATTAAAATTGCCCACAAGCCGTGGACGTCCACCTCTATTTATAAGGATTTAGGTTGCTTGCAACTCAAGAGTCCACTTTCTAATCCAATTAGAATTCCACAATTTATTTCCGTTTTGATTTCTCCTTAATTAATTAGGATTAATCAAAATAGAAACTAACCTTATCCATTAGTGTCCAACTAATCTTATCCTTATCCTAATCCAATTAGGATTCCTTGATTAGCAAGAAACTAATAGAATCTTTGTTCAACAAGGAATCTTTAATTAGTAACTAACTCTAACTAACTAACCTTATCCAATAAAGATATTAGTTATTAGAAACTAATTAAAAAATAATAATTATTATTATTTCCTTCATGAAGTGGGCGTCCCACCCTAGGTGGGCCCCACTCCACACGCCCCTAGGGTTTCAAACCCTATTAGGTCACTTCAATTATTCTTTTAAAATAATCCCCAATGGGTCCTACCTATTTGGTTTTTCACATCTAATGTGATTCCACCTTTTAGAGCTTCACTATACCATATAGTGATTAATTAGAGAAATTAATTAATTTAATTAATAACTAAATTAAATACTTTAAGAAGGTCCTTGTGTGTGGGATCTAAAGGGATCTCCTATTTCCGGTTGTGGGACCAAGTACTCAACCTTTTTGGTTGAAGCATTGTTACTAGGAAACACCTTTCCTATACTCCATTAGGAATATAGAATTTTATCTATATCTCTGGACTTCCACCAATCACAATTAATGTCCATTAACACAATGTGATTAACCTCCAGAAATTAGAGAATTGCTTGTAAGTACCATCTCACAATATATTTACAAATAAATCCTTCCACATTCCGATATCACTTGTAAGCGTCCGAGATTGGAACAATTCCACTATCTTAGTCCCTAGCTTATGAATAGAACCCTTTCTCATGATTACTTTTTCATTGAACTGAACCTCCAAAACACTTTTGAAGAAACATTAGAAAAGAACTGACATATATATATTTATATATACTTTTCCATATTAAAAATATCAACTTCGATAAAGACCATTTTACCAAAAAGCACCAGTACTGGATTTAACAGTTCAGTTCAACAAGTATCACCTTGATATCATTATCTCCAATTAAGGAGTTGTAGATTCCTTATTGAGTGTTTACACACTTCTCCAAACATTGTGTACATGACCCAACGTACCCAGAGTTAGTCCTGTGTATTGGACATTGCCGATTGGCACATCAAAGCTTTATAGACAGATGTTTGAGAAGATGTTAACCTCTCAGGTCTAAGGACAATTTGTCAAATGGATAACGCTAATACAATCTGGTAGTGTATTCCATAGGGTATCCATTAGTGACCCCATTCAGTATTATGTACTTGCTACATATACTCACATGTTAGTCAAGAGTCACCATTCTCTGTGAATGAGATTCATCACACTATCTCATAGAACTACACATGTGCAAGCCATGATGAAGTATAGCGCCCAACCAGTACTCTAGAGGCTTCGAACAATATTAGGTTTACAAGAAATCGGAAAATCATATCTCCTCGCAACCTTTGCATGATTTTCCTACAATGTTACCTATGGAACTTTATGTCATCATCATATGAGACAGTAATTAATATAAATACCCTTTATAGTTGGTTGTGTGAATATGATACTTATCTAATCAACATAAAAAAAGTCTCTTATTGGCTTTCGAGGGCATATATGTCCAACAAACCCACCACAGAATCCATGGAGATATTTTCTCACTTCTACTCGGGAATAGGAAGTGACTGAAGAAGTCTTGCCGATCTCTGGTGTTCGGCTTTTACCTGCTGACACACCAAACACTTGGACACATAGGTAGCCACATCGTTCTTCATATCTTTCCACCAGAAATACTTTTTGAGGTTCTGGTACATCTTAGTACCTCCCGGATGGACAGTGTACTTGGACTTGTGTGCTTTATCCAAAATCTCCCTTCTTAAATATTCATTATCCGAAACACAAAGTTTATCCTTGAAAGAGATTCCACCATCTTTCCAAGAGAAATCCTGAAATCATAATTCTTATAGAAATCCTGAAATCCATGCAGTTCTCCATCGTTCCACTGCAGGACTTTAATTCTGTCCAATAAGGTTGACCTGACCATAATGTTAGCCAACAAAGCTCCAGATGCTCCCACACTGAAACCCGTATCAAGGCTAGACACTTCTTCATGTAGCTTCCATTCTTGGACAATCAAGTGTACCAAGAATCTAGTAGGTCACCTACTTAGCACATCTACCACCACATTTGCTTTTCCCGGGTGGTATTGGATAGAGCAATCATAATCCTTTAGGAATTCCACCCAACGGCATTGCCTAAATTCACCTCTTTCTGCAAGAACAAATACTTTAGACTCTTGTCATCGGTGAATACTTCAAATTACGCACCATACAAGTAGTGTCTCCGGATCTTGAGAGCAAAGACTAATGCTGCCAACTCCAAATCATAGCTAGGATAGTTCTTCTCGTGATCTTTCAACTGCTAAGAAGCATCGGCAATCACCTTACCGTGTTGCATAAGAACACAACCTAACCCAATGAGTGAGACATCACTATACACCACAAAACATTCACTACCGGATGGAATAGTCAAGATCGGAGCGGTGGTGAGACGCTTCTTCAACTCATGGAAACTCTTGTCACATTTCTCATTCCACTCGAACTTGGCATTCTTTCAAGTTAGGTGAGTGAGTGGAACTGCCAAGATGGAAAATCCTTCTACAAATCTCCAATAATATCCAGCTAGGCCCAAGAAGCTTCGAACCTCTGTAATACTCTTTGGCCTTCCCCATCCTTTCATTGCTGCTATCTTGAAAGGATCCACTAAAATCCCCTCTTCAGACACCACATGGCCTAGAAATGCTATCTTTTCTAGCCAAAACTAGCACTTGCTAAGCTTTGCGTATAGCTTATGCTCACAGAGTGTCTTCAGTGTGATCCGGAGATGCATCTCATGCTCCTTCTGTATCCTGGAGTACACCAGAATATTATCCACGAACACAATCACAAAACGATCAAGAGTCGGCTTGAAGATTTTATTCATGAGATCCATGAATGCTGTCGGAGCATTTGTCAAACCAAACGGCATGACTAGGAATTAAAAATGCTCATATCTGGTCCTAAATGCAGACTTAGGAACATCTTCCACCTTTATCTTCAACTGATGGTAGCCTGACCTTAAATCAATCTCGAAGAAATAATTAGCTCATTGCAACTGATCAAACAAGTCATTGATCCTTGGTAAAGGATATTTTTTCTTGATGGTGACCTTGTTCAGTTGCCGATAGTCGATGCACATCCTCATTAAACCATCCTTCTTCTTCACAAACAACACCGGAGCTCCCCAAGGTGACACACTTGGGCGGATAAACTCGAGATCAAACAATTCATCAATCTGCTCCTTTAACTCTTTCAACTCTGATGGAGCCATCCTATATGGCACCTTAGAGATAGGTGTTGTACCCGGGGCTAATTCAATTGCAAACTTTACTTCTCTATCCGGAAAGTCTTTGGAAAAGACATCCACGAATTCCTCTACAACATGGATACTTGAGGAATCTATTAGACATATATGCCCACGAAAGCCATTCCGGAATTGTATTTATCTATTTTAATCAATAAATGCATATTTTACATTCACACATTTCTTCTGGATTGGGTAATATATCAAAAGTATCTCATTGGATGAGACTACTTTATCCCTTAGGTAACATTGTAGGAAAACCATCCAATTAGTTGATAACTGATTGCTAAGGAGATATAGTTTTCCAGTTCCTTGTACACCTAAAATTGTTCTAAGTTAATCAGGATACATCTGGACAACGTATTCCTAATAACTTACACATTATTAGTTTCATACGATAGAGTGATGAATCTCAATCACTGAGAGAAGGGTCTCTTGACTAAATGTGGATATAAGTAAGAAGTACTTATAATTGCAACTGGATTGCTCAGTGGATACCCTTAGAAATATACTGTTTTTATATTTAGGGTAGTCCATTTGATAGATTGTCCTTAACCTGAGAGGTTGACATCTTCTCTAGTATTTGCCTATGTAGCTTTGATGTAGCCAATCGTCAATGTCCAACACACCGACTAAATACGGGCTCGTTGGGTTATATACGCTGTATTAGAAGAAGTGTGTGTATGCTCAACAAGGATTCCACTACTCTTAACAGAGTAAATAATATTAAGTTAATACTTGTCAAAACAGGACTTAAAAAACCCAGTGCTGGTATTTATCGATGAAATGGTTTGATCGAGGAATTTATTTTCTGTATAAAAGAAATGTAATTATTATTATTATTTCTTTTAAAGAATTTCTAAAATATTTTGAAAGTCCAAGTTTGACTAAAAGTATCAAAGAGAATGGGTTCTCAATATAAGCCAGGGATTAAAGATAGTATTAGATATTGTCTCGTAAGCTTATAACAATATTGGAAGTGGAGGGACGCATCTGTAAATAAATCTTGAGATAGAAATACCTATAAGTAATTCTCTATTTCTGGAGGTTAATCACATTGTGTTAATGGACATTAATTATGATTGGTGGAAGTCCAGGGATATAGATAAAATTCTATAATCCTAATGGAGTATAGGAAAGGTGTTTCCTAGTAACAATGCTTTAACCAAAAGGTTCAGTACTTGGTCGCACAACCGGAAATAGGAGATCCCTTTAGATTCCACACACAAGGACTTTCTTAAAGTATTTGATTTAATGATTTATTAAATTAATTACTTTCTCTAAGTAATCACTTTATGGTGTAGTGAAGCTCTAAAAGGTGGAATCACATTAGATGTGAAAAACCAAATGGATAGGACCTATTGAGAATTATTTTGAAAGAATAATTAAAGTGACTAACAAAGGTTAAGAACCCTTAGGGGCGTGTGGAGTGGGGCCCACCAAGGGTGGGAAGCCCACTTCATAGAGGTATTAATAATAATAATTGTTATTATTATTTAATTAGTATCTAATAACTAATATGCTTAGAATTTTGGAAATCCTCTCCTCCCTCAATCTCACGCCCTCCCCTCTCCTTTCAAAGGTGTACGGTCAACCCCTTGTTCCCCCTTTTCTTGTTCTCTTGAGTTCTAGCTTTTGAATATCAAGAAGAAGATCAAGCACCCATCTTGAAGATAGAAGATTGGATCTTTTATTCAAAATCCTAGAGCTAGAAATTTTGAAGGGCCATTAGCTTCCATTAGAAGAAGCTTTAAAGATAAAGGTCTCTGTGGATTGTGAAGGAGACTTGACGCTTGTGAAGTTTTGCTGGTCTAGCATTCTATCGTGGAATTAACTTAACAATTTCAAATTCACAAAGGTAATTGTAATTCATACTCTCATTGAATAAAATCAATTAGAATCTTAGTCAGATCTTCGGACTCGATGTATGCCCCCCAAGAACTATTTTTCTAAGATTAAAAAAGAGGCATACTTTCAGTGGTATCAGAGCCTTGGCTATGCTTCTCTTTGATTTTAGGGCATAACCAATTTTTATTTGGAACATATTACCTTCCCTATAAATTTCGGCTACCCCTAGTGATGAATCTTTTCGATTCTTGATCACTTCTTGATTATGAGATAATCATTAGTAGGGCTAAGGGGTTCCCCTATAATTATTGAGAGAATAAAAATTAAGCCCTAGAAATTAGTGTGATACTAATTTCAAGTTTGGATGATTCCAAAACCTCTCAAAATTTTAATAGGGATAGGTATATATAGATAAATAAATTTGGTTAAAGGCCTTAAGGATTTAGAGATCCTTTTTAGTATTAAATTAAATTGTTTAATTTATTCTAAGAGCCCCGGGGTAGCATAAATAATATATATTATATTTATCATGATAAATAAATATTATTTTATGTGTTGGATGGGTTCCACAAATCATACCTCCTTCTCTTTCCCCTCCCCTCCTGTCGTGCCCCAAAATACCCCCTAGGAGTTAAGGGATACCTTAGGAGCGACTATTCGTGCCTGTCAAAAAAGGTGAACATACCATAATATAACATGAATCAGAGTGCAGAAGTTATATCATGAATGCAAAAGCATAACCAAATTTTTTTTCTTTTCTATATAAGGTGGTCTGTATTCCAAGTTCACATATACAAAACATAATCATAAAGGTAAAGGTAGACATGCCCACCTATCAAAATACAAAAAGAACTTCACTCTCACTCCTCTCAATAGTAATCTAAGTACGGCCACACATCAAGATCTCTATCTGCTTGTGACTGCATCGGGATAGGTGGCTATCTCTCTTCTATGTACTCTTCCTCAACCCAAGGCTCAGGGTTGAGGACATCCTCAGTATCTGCCAACATGAAAGTACGGCAGAGTATGGAATACTCAGCGAGTACAAGCTACTAGCCAAACAATAGTAATAACATGCACAATAGAACATATCTAGCACAAGCAGTGAAGCAATATAAAGTCATTATATATATACATGAATGCGAAAACGCCGATAAAACTCATACTTTAAAAATCATGTCATGTTTTGTCCTTGAAAACAGTTGTTTGGGTATATGTTCATATGTTTCAAAACTTGCTTGTCATACTGTAAAAACAATGTGTTGTC
Source organism: Tetracentron sinense (assembly GCA_015143295.1). Taxonomy (NCBI): domain Eukaryota; kingdom Viridiplantae; phylum Streptophyta; class Magnoliopsida; order Trochodendrales; family Trochodendraceae; genus Tetracentron; species Tetracentron sinense. The sequence goes on along the minus strand of CM026565.1, from coordinate 2,427,651 downwards.
TTGGGTCTCATTCGTAAGAATCACGCATGTATCGTGTCTTGCTTGGAATCACGTGTTTTGTATTCTTGCTTGACTTTCCTTGACTTGACTTGACTTGCCTTGTTTTCTTGTGAGCCAGATGTTAGTGCCCTTGGAGTAAGAATACATATATATAGAAATAGAAGAGGGTACACTAACTTCCTTGACTGGCCCTATGTCCGGTTTGATTAACTTGTTTTCTTGTGAGCCAGGTATGACATATCTAGCGATATGCCCTACCCTTGACCGGCCCGATGTCCGGCTTTATCCACCTGCTTGTTTACTTGTAAGCCAGGTATGACATATCCGGAGATATGTCCTACCCTTGACCGGCCCGATGTCCGGCTTTATCATTCGTGTCGTGAATCACTTTTGTTGTTGTCTTTCAAATACTTGTACTTTGAAAACATCGGTTCATGCATGCATGTGTGATTGTGTGCAACCATTTGTGGCAATCATGCTCGCATAAGTGATAAAAAGGGGAAAACATAGAACATCTTAATCCTACTTAAATTCATGTGAAAATTGAGCAATAAGGAAAACATTACATCAAGGTTAGTCTTTTAAGAAGAATTACATGGTTCGTGCCTTCATAATCATCATCTAATTCATTTTATTCTCATTTAGGCATTTTATCAAATACTTGACAAGCATCACATTCCTAGTCCTGTGATTTAAGTTTCTTAGTGCATATTTTTCAACAAAACACAAGGGTGTATTCATTATGTTTGAAATGCCCATCCACCATTTTCCATCACACCACACGGCATCCAATCGCCAACTCTACCACCCATTCACACATCCCCACACATTTATCCATTTATCTTGTTTATGTTTAGGAAAAGTAGTATATTTCAAGATAGGAGAATAATAAGATAAAATCATCATATTCAAGGGAAAAACCTAGTTATTACTAAGCTAGTTAGTAAGGGTGTACTAACCTTTGAGATCAAAGCTTTGATCTTGAAGAACCCTTTGATTTGGAATTCCTTGCTTGAGGAAGAACACCACTTGAAGATGGAGGTGTCCTTGCTAGGTGAGAAAGACCCACCTAGATTTGGGCTCCCTTGATATCTAATCCAAAAACCCCTCTTGGATTTTTTCCCCCAATATCCTCTTCTCCCCTTTCCCCTCTTTCTCTCCTCAAGGTTTAGAAAAGCCCCAAATGAAGTTCCCTAAAAGCCAAGGGTTTAAAACCCTTAAAAATTCGGAATCCGACTACCCCGTGCGATCAATCGCACACTTAACTGCGATCAATCACGGATCAATGCGATCGATTGCACCTGGATGCTATCTATCGCACATGAACCCAAACACTTTTGTTTGATTTCCCCCTACATGCGATCGATCACACACTCTTGCGATCGATCGCAGATCCCTGTGATCTATCGCACCTAGCATCCCATCCATCGCATATGGTCCAGAATGTTTGGGACCAATTTCACCTGCATGCGATCGATCACACCTAACTTGCAATCGATGGCACTTCCCAGATTTTGTTGTTTTTTCTCATTTTTCCCCACTTTGGTATTTTGGCCATAACTTTTGACTTGTTCGTCGGATTTTGACGATTCAACTTGCGTTGGATTCGTCATTCGAAGAGAAAAATTTCTGGCATTTTAGAATTGTAGAATTATTCTTTATTTATTAATTGGACTACATGAAAGGCCAATTGACTATGAGAACGCTGTTCATTAGATACAAAAAGTTTCGGGGTGCTACACCTCCCATTTTTCTTATTTTTAGAATAGGGTTGCTAATTTATGATGGACTAAATCAACCAAAGGAGATGCCTGGAGAACCATTGCAAGATAGCAAATTATAGTAGGGCTTTATTTCATTCCCCTGTTTTAATTAAATAAGGTCGTATGATTTTTGTGAACCCATTGTGAGATTATAATATGATTATAATTATTATATTAATATTCATGTGATGATTAATAGTATTTCCTTTGGCCCGGAAGCTGTGATAATTGTGATTATCGCTTTTATGATAATTTGGGATAATTGGATTTTACTTCTATTAATGCATTGTGTTTAATTGTAAATTATTTCTATTTAGACACAATACATTACTAGTACTCTTTTGGATGTGGAGTTTGTGACCCATGCAGAGATTTTTACTTAAAATCTTTGCATACGAGATTATTGGATAATTGTGTTTGAAAAGACATTAATCATAAATAGATCACTAAACTGACATCCAAATACCCTAAAGTTATAGGAATGAGTAGGTTTTGATTATAAGGTGAAAACCCTAATGATCAAAACCCCCTGTGAGGGCTAGTGGGAGTTTATCACTCCTTGATAATCCTATTATCGAAAATTTTCATAATTCATATGATGAATATTTGGATAATGATATGATCATGCCTGTTTAATATTGTTCCCTTCAAGAAAAATATTAAGTGATAATAAATGGGATTATCAATCCTAAGGCCTTCCATTGTCAATAAAGACTAGGAATTAATTAGCCTGAGTCTTGTCTCTCTGATAGGAGTTCGACATAATTCAGTCTAAATTAAACTTCTAGTGCATTATTTCTATTGTAGATAGGTATGTATATGGCCTGATAGGGAGTGTCGACTAGCATGGGGGCACATCTCTACTTGATCATATGACAACCGAGAATAATGGGTTTCACTTAAACAAGGAAACATGGCGGCTGAAACAGTGACAGTCATGTTGTTCTTGTAGGTCGCAAGAAAATTGGGAATCACTGATTTACATAAGGAGTTATGCATGAGATGCTCAGTGATGGATGATTGTCATCCACCTTGTAGTGCATGTGTGGTACTATCCTAGCATGGAAGGTTACATGTGTGTTATGAGGATCCCAATACTCATCTAGAATAAAAGGTTTATTCTCTAATTTAATATACTGAAGGGAATGATGAAATTGAAGAAAGATGAGAGGATCAACAGATTTTAAAATCCTAAAAATCCGATGAATATATGTGTGAAAATTAATGTAATAATTTATGTTTATCTTATTATGTAGATAGCCATGAATCCCCTTTCCAAGATTCTAGAAGAGAATCTGTAGAACCCCGGATCTTGATGGCCATGTACGATGAATGATATCAGGTATAAAAGCATTTAAGAATGTATTTATGGGATATGGGTGTATGGAATGAAGTAGGCAAGAGTATAGAATACTCTTGAGTATTGACAAGGATTATGCCTTGGCATACCCTCGACTTTAAATAGCCCTACCGTTCACACCGCTCGTCGGAATCAAGTGATTCTTAGATTTTTGAAAAGGTAATTGAACCCTCTTTGGGGTTCATGTTGATCACTTTTCTTGGTTTTGAGTTTGTGTTAAGTTAAAAGACCAATTTCTGAAGTCGGGTCGGTTTAAAATCTGGACTGACGAAACCCAATTTCGGATCAGTCAGGTTTAGGAGCAAAATGGTCTAAGAAAAAAGAAGAATTGGAAGTTATGAAAAACATGAGAGTTGTTTTCCTTTGAAAGACGAATCCAACGCAATTTGAATCGTCAAAATTGGACAAGCGAGTCAAAAGTTATGGCCGAATTACGAAAACGCAAAAATGCTGAAACTTTCTGCAAAAGTTGCGATCGATCGTAGGGACCCTACGAACGATCGTAGAGGCGCTACGAACGATCGTAGAATTGCTACGATCGATCGTAAAGCCCCAGAAATGCTGGAAACTCTCGGGTGAAACTACGATTGATCGTAGGAAGCTACGATCGATCGTAGAAAGCTACGATCGATCGTAAATCGCTACGAACGATCGTAGATACGCGATTTTACTTTCCTTAATGCGATTTTTGGGGGTTTTCACCCCTTTGCCTATAAATATGAGATCAATTAGAGGGTTTTGGTTTACCCTAAACCAAAAAGGAGTTCTTAGAAAGAGGAGGAGAATCTCTTTGAGATTATCAAGGGGGTTTTTGGATTTGCATCAAGAAGAGCATAAATCAAGGGTTTGATCTTCCCCAAATCAAAGCTTGGGTCCTTCCTCAATCAAGTGGGGATCCAACTCAAGGGTTTTTCTCCAACCTAGGAAGTGATTTACAGGTAAGTACCTCTACCATCTAACTTTGCTATGATCTAAATATTGAAATGAGAATGAAATCATGATTCGAATCTATTACTCCACCATGTTATGATGCAAATGGGAGATAGATGATTTTGGGTAAACAAGGGTTATAATTTGGGGGTTTTTCAAAAAGAGGGATGAATGTAGCTATGCTTGCAAGTAAATGACATTACCTTTAAATAAACCATGAATTTAAATTGTAATATGATGGAATAGGCTTAAAAGCCATGGTTTTGATGATGCAATGCAATGAGTGAACATATGCTATGTTTCTAGAATTCTTCAAGTACGCTATAATGAAAACATGTTTTGTATGAGATCATATGAATTGTTAAGGCTTTCCCTATGTACATGATGATGCTCACAAGCACTCCACGCACTCTATGCTTTACATGACGAGATTTTTACAAGCTACCAATAATTCATAAGAACTCATAAGCTACTAAGAACTCATAAGAACTCATAAACTATTACGAATTCATAAGAACTCATAAGCTATGAAGCATCCATAAGTACTCAGAAGAACTCTCACAAGTAAAGGGAATGTCAAGGAGGTTGGTAGCCCAGGGTAATGCGGGTGCTAACCTCTGGCTCACAAGAATATCTCATAAGAAAGCTCACAAGTAAAGGGAATGTCAAGGAGGTTGGTAGCCCAGGGTAATGCGGGTGCTAACCTCTGGCTCACAAGAATATCTCATAAGAAAGCTCACAAGTAAAGGGAATATCAAGGAGGTTGGTAGCCCAGGGTAATGCGGGTGCTAACCTCTGGCTCACAAGAATATCTCATAAGAAAGCTCACAAGTACATGGAATGTCAAGGAGGTTGGTAGCCCAGGGTTGTGCGGGTGCTAACCTCTTGCTCACAAGATACTCACAAGAACTCATAAGCTCACAAGAAACTCACGAGAACTCATACGCTCACAAGGAACCTCACAAGACTTCATACGTCTCATAAAGAACTAATAAGAAATCGTAAGCTCATAAGGACTCATCAGAACTTACAAGAACTATAAAAAGTGTTTTATTTTCTACGAAAGATAAGATTTGACAAATGAATGCCTATGTTGTTTTAAGCATGAATTATGAACTGAATTCTTTTAAAAGTACTCGCATGTGATATTATTGTGATATAACATTGTTAGCTAGTAGTAGGTATACGCTGAGTATTCCATGCTTAGCCGTACATCTCATGTCAGCAGGTCAGTTCGCCATCCCCAACCCGGAGCCATGGGTTGAAGAAGAATATGAGGAAGAGAAGGAATCTCCTATCCCGATGCAGTCGCAGGCGGATAGAGATCCGGACGTGTGGCCCTATTTGGACTACTGTTAGAGAGAGAGAGGGACTATGAGTTTTATTTTGTATTTTGATAGGTGGGCATGTCCACCTTTATCTGATATATTTTGTATAGAACTTGGAATACAGATTTTGTATAGAAAAGAAATTTTTGGGTTACGCTTCCGCACATGATTAAGCTTCCGCATTTCTTTATGCTTCCATTATATATTGCCTTGTGTATTTTAACAGGATGGTTTGCCAGGTTAAGTATAGTCACACCTAAATTATCCCTTAACTCCTAGGGGGTATTTGGGGGCGCGACAGAATCAATTGACTGGTCCAAATTTTGTGGACTAGAAAAGAAACTTTGACATTGTGCTTATCTCTCAGAAGATAGCTTATGTCCTCACTTCTGACTATCCGGAATTTGATGAGGCAATTCAGACCCTTGAGGCAGTTGAGAAAGCCTCAAAGTGGCATGATTCAAATAGTTTGGCCAAATGCTACATGCTTGCATCCATGTCGAATGTCTTTTAGCAACAGCTTGAGGGTTTTGCTACAACTAAGGACATATTGACTAATCTCAAGGACATGTTTGGGGAATAAAACAAAACTGCTAGGCAGGTGGCAATGAAAGGACTGATAGGAACCAAGATGTCTTGTGGTAGCCCAGTCCGGGAGCATGTTGTCAAGATGATGGGGTTCATTAATGAATTCTTGACCCTTAGAGCAGATCTTGATCAACATAGTCAAACGGATGCGATCTTGAACTCTCTCCCAGAATCATTTTCTGCTTTTGTGTTGAATTTCAACATGACAAATTGGAGACATCTCTGCCAGAGCTCCTAAACATGTTGTAAGAAGCTGAGGACCTTATGAAGCGTACTAAGCTCTATGCAAATGTTGCAAAGGGAGTTGGACCTTCAAGGCCCAAGCCTAAGGGCAAAGGCCAGAAAATGAAGAAATCCAATTTCTCCAGGTTCCTCAAAGGCAAGAAGGGTAAGAACAAGAATAAGATAGCTTTTGAGAAAAAGGACAAAGAAAAGAATAAGAATGTCTGCTTCTATTGCAAGAAACCAGGTCACTGGGAGTGGAATTGCAAAGGTTACTTAGCATCCCTCAAGGACATGCCTTTGGAAGGTATGTCAGAATCTTTCATCATTGAATCCAAATTCATTATTGGTTCCTCAAACTCTTAGTGTGTAGATAGTGGATCTACCTCACATATTTGTAATATGTTACAGGGGTTTCAGGAGAGTAGAAAGCTCAATGATGGGGAAGTCAAGATAAGGATGGGAACAGAAGCAAGTGTTGCTGCAATCGCCATCGGAACTTATGTTTTAGTATTTGCTTTTAATAGGATCTTAGTTTTAAAAGACTGGTTATATGTGCCAAGCATGCGCAAAAATTTGATTTCTGTTTCTAGTTTAATCTTTAATGGTTATTCAGTGAATTTTGATACTAATATAGTTATCAAATACAATAATAGTTTTATTGTTTCCAGCACATTTTCTAATGGTCTTTATTATCTTGATCATGTAAGCAATTCTGTAAATAACATTGAGGATAAAGAGTCCACCAGTGTGACACCTCAGAAAAGAGGTAGAGATTCTGTGAATCCAAAATACTTATGGCATCTCAGATTAGGCCATATCAATTTTGATAGGCTCAATAGATTGGTGAAGGATGGTCCTTTAAACCATTTACATGTTGAACATTATCCAACTTGTGAACCTTGTTTGCAAGGTAAAATGACCAAAAGGCCGTTTATAGGCAAACCTATGAGAGCCACAAGTATATTGGAATTAATTCATACTGATGTATGTGGACCCATGAATCATTCAACCAGAGGTGGCTTTGTCTACTTCATTACATTCACAGATGATTTTTCAAGATTTGGTTATATATATCTAATGAAACACAAGTCGGAATCTTTTGAAAAGTTCAAAGCATTCCGAAATGAAGTAGAAAAGCAATCAGGTAAATGTATTAAAACTCTCAGATCCGACCGAGGAGGAGAGTACCTCTTGAATGAGTTCATGGATTATCTTAGAGATAATGGAATGGGGGATGAGCAACCCGACTTTGCTCAAGCTTTCGCATCAATAGCCGAGACTTTGGCTATGCTAGCGGCAAGGCAACTTGCTTCGCCTAATCCTGCTACCGAACTTATAACTGCTCCTCCAAATCGAGCACAAGCAAGGATAGGAAGTTTCCGGACAATGAGGCATGGATCTGGAAACTCGAAAAGGCATTCTTAGTGCTATCGCCTACAGAGGCAAAAAGGGTCACTTAGGCCGCCTTCATGTTAGAAGGTGAGGCCGACCATTGGTGGCGGTCAGCGATGAGGACCCGGGATTTGATCCGACAGGGTCAAGATTGAACGTGGGGAGAATTCTTGGACGTGTTCTACAAGAATTACTTCCCAATAGGAATGAAGGAGAAGAAGGAAGTTCAATTTATAACTTCAGAGAAAGGTAATATGTCAGTGGTGGCTTATGAAGCCAAGTTTTCGGAGCTATCCAGGTTTGCTCCACATATGATAGTGATGGAGGCTATGAAGGCCCAGAAGTTCGAGAGGGGGTTGAAGGCCTATCTCAAGGAACAAGTCTCAATGTTCAGGCATGAGACATATTCCGAAGTTGTGGGTAAAACACTCTTGGCCGAGGCAAACTATAAGGAATTTTTCAAAAGAAGAGGAATGGAGAAAGGCCAGTTCAGTAGTTCAGGGGAGAGGAGAGCCAAGACTAGTTCTTATCAGCCTTCAGGGCTGGCAAAGTTGCAGAGGTTGTACTCTACACCTCAGTCCACTCGCCCTTTTGTTCCACCGGCTTCAAGCCCGGCTACTACACAGGCCCCTCGCCCTGCACTAACTCATGCCTATTAGACATATATGCCCACAAAAGCCATTCCGGAATTGTATTTATCTATTTTAAATTAATAAATGCATATTTTACATTCACACATTGTCTTCTACATTGGGTAACATATCAAAAGTATCTCATTGGATGAGACTACTTTATCCCTTAGGTAGCATTGTAGGAAAACCATCCAATTAGTTGATAACTGATTGCTTAGAAGATATGGTATTCCGGTTCCTTGTAGACCTAAAATTGTTCTAAGTTAATCAGGATACATCTGGACAATGTATTCCTAATAACTTACACATTGTTAGTTCCGTATTATGGAGTGATGAATCTTAATCACTGAGAGAAGAGTCTCTTGACTAAGATGTGGATATAAGTAAGAATTACTTATATTGCAACTGGATCACTCAGTGGATACCATTAGAAATATACTGTCATTATATTTAGGGTAGTCCATTTGACAGATTGTCCTTAACCTGATGTAGCCAATCATCATTGTCCAACACACCGAAATAAATACTGGCTCGTTGGGTTATGTACGCTATATTGGAAGAAGTGTGTGTACACTCAACAAGGATTCCACTACTCTTAACAGAGTAAATAATATTGAGTTAATACTTGTCAAAACTGGACTTGAAAAACCCAGTGCTGGTATTTATCGATGAAATGGTTTTATCGAGGAATTTATTTTCTGTATAAAAGAAATGTAATTATTATTATTATTTCTTTTAAAGGATTTCTAAAATGTTTTGAAAGTCCAAGTTCGACTAAAAGTGTCAAAGAGAATGGGTTCTCAATATAAGCTAGAGATTAAAGACAGTATTACTTATTGTCCCGTAAGCTTCTAACAATATTGGAAGTGGAGGGACGCATCTGTAAATAAATCTTAAGATAGAAATACCTGCAAGTAATTCTCTATTTTCTGGAGGTTAATCACATTCTGTTAATGGACATTAACTGTGATTGGTGGAAGTCTAGGGATAAAGATGACATTCTATAATCCTCATGGAGTGATAGGAAATGTGTTTCCTAGTAACAATACTTTAACCAAAAAGGTTGAGTACTTGGTCCCACAACCGGAAATAGGAGATCCCTTTAGATCCCACACGCAAGGACTTTCTTAAAGTATTTAATTTAATGATTTATTAAATCAATTAATTTATCTAAGTAATTAATATATGGTATAGTGAAGCTCTAAAAGGTGGAATCACATTAGATGTAAAAAACCAAATGGGTAGGACCCATTGGAGAGTATTTTGAAAGAATAATTAAAGTGACCAACAAGGGTTAAGAACCCCTAGGGGCGTGTGGAGTGGGACCCACCTAGGGTGGGATGCCCACTTAAATGAAATAATAATTTTTATTATTTTTTTAAATTAGTTTCTAATAACTAATATCATTATTGCATAAGGTTAGTTAGTTAGTTAGAGTTAGTTACTAATTAAAGATTCCTTGTTGGACAAGGATTCTATTAGTTTCTTGCTAATCAAGGAATCCTAATTGGATTAGGATAAGGATATGGTTAGTTTGTTACTAATAGATAAGATTAGTTTCTATTTTCATTAATCCTAATTAATTATGGAGAAATCCACAAGGAAACAAAATTGAGGATATCCTAATTGGATTAGGATAAGATCTAATATGGATCTATTTAAAGGGCTGGATGTCCAGAACTTACTGACTAAAGAAAATTTCCATATTTGGAAATCCCTCTCCTCTCCTCAAAAACTCACGCCCCTCTCTCCCTTTCCCTCAAAGGTGTACGGTCACCTCTCCCCTTTTCTTCTTCCTTTTGTTTTCTAGTTTGAAAATAAAGAAGAGAAATATCAAGGTTCTTGAAGATCAAGATTGGATCTTTTATTCAAGATCCTAGAGCTGGAAATTTGGAAGTGTCATTAGCTTCCATTAGAGAAAGCTTAAAAGAAAAAGAAGGTCTGTGTGGATTGCGAAGGAGACTTGACGCTTGTGAAGTTTTGCCGATCTAGCATTCTATCGTGGAATTGAGTTAACAATTTCAAAGTCGCAAAGGTGATTGTGATTTTAACTCTCATTGAATAAAATCAATTAGAATCTTAGTCAGATCTTGGGATTCGATGTATACCCCCCAAGAACTGTTTTTCTAAAATTAAAAAGAGGCATACTTTCAGTGGTATCAAAGCCTTGGCTATGCTTCTCTTTGATTTTCGGGTATAATCAAATTTTAATTATATCACTAAGGCCTTCCCTATGAATTTCGGCACCCCTGTGATGAATCTTTTTAATTCTTGATCACTTCTTGATTATGAGATAATCATTAGTAGGGCTAAGGGGTTCCCCTGTAATTATTGAGAGAATAAAAATTAAGCCCTAGAAATTAGTGTGATACTAATTTCAAGTTTGGATGATTCCAGAAGCTCTCGAAATTTTAATAGGGATAGGTATATATAGATAAATAAATTTGGTTGAAGGCCTTAAGGATTTAGAGATCCTTTTAGTATTAAATTAAATTTTTGTAATTTATTCTAAGAGCACCGGGCTAGCATAAATAATATGTATAAAATTTATCATGATAAATAAATATTATTTTATGAGTTGGATGGGTTCCACAAATCATACTTCCTTCTCTTTCCCCTCCCTTCCCATTTTTCTTATTTTAAGAATAGGGTTGCTGATTTATGGTGCATTAAATCAACCGAAGGAGAAGCCTGGAGAACCATTGCCAGATAGCAAATTCTAGTAGGGCTTTATTCAATTCCCCTGTTCTAATTAAATAAGGTTGTATGATTTTTGTGAACCCATTGTGAGATTATAATATGATTATAATTATTATATTATTATTCATGTGATGATTAATAGTATTTCCTTTAGCCCAGAAGCAGTGATAATTCTAATTATCGCTTTTATGATAATTTAGGATAATTGGATTTTACTTCTATTAATGAATTGTGTTTAATTATAAATTGTTTATATTTAAACACAATACATAACTAGTACTCTTTTGGACGTGGAGTTTGTGACCCATGCAGAGATTTTTACGTAAAATCTTTGCATAAGAGATTATTAGATAATCGTGTTTGAAAAGACATTAATCGTAGATGGATCACTAAACTGACATCCAAATACTCTAAGGTTATATGGATGAGTATGTTTTGATTATAAGGTGAAAATCCTAATGATCAAAACCCCCTGTGAGGGCTAGTGGGAGTTTATCACTCCTTGATAATCCTATTATCGAAAAGTTTCATAATTCATATGATGAATAATTGGATAATGATATGATCATGCTTGTTTAATATTGTTCCCTTCAAGAAAAATATTAAGTGATAATAAATGTGATTATTAATCCTAAGGTCTTCCATTATCAATAAAGACTAGGAATTAATTAGCCTGAGTTTTGTCTCTCTGATAGGAGTTCGACATAATTTAGTCTAAATTAAACTTCTAGTGCATTATTTCTATTGTAGATAGGTATGTATATGGCCTGATGGGGAGTGTCAACTAGCATGGGGGCACATCCCTACTTGATCATATGACAACTGAGAATAATGGGTTTCACTTAAACAAGGAAACATGGCGGCTGACACAGTGACAGTCATGTTTTCCTTGTAGGTCGCAAGAATATTGGGAATCACTGATTTACATAAGGAGTTATGCATGAGATGCATAGTGATGGATGGTAACTATCCACCTTATAGTGCATGTGTGGTACTATCCTAGCATGGAAGATTACATGTGTGTTATGAGGATCCCAATACTCATCTGGAATAAAAAGTTTATTCTTTAATTTCATATACTGAAGGGAATGATGAAATTTGAAAAAAGATGAGAGGATCATCAGATTTTAAAATCCCAAAAATCCGATGAATATATGTGTAAAAATAAATGTAATAATTTATGCTTATTTTGTTGTATAGATAAGCCATGAATCCCCTTTCCAAGATTCTAGAAGAGAATTGGTTAACTGAACCAAATTTTGTGGACTGGAAAAGAAACCTTGACATTGTGCTTATCTCTCAGAAGATAGCTTATGTCTTCACTTCCGACTATCCGGAATTCAGACCCCTGAGGCAGTTGAGAAAGCCTCAAAGTGGCATGAGCCAAATAGTTTGGCCAAATGCTACATGCTTGCATCCATGTCGAATGTCCTTCAGCAACAGCACGAGGGTTTTTCTACAACTAAGGACATATTGACTAATCTCAGGGAGATGTTTGGGGAACAGAAAAGAACTGCTAGGCAGTTGCCAATGAAAGGATTGATGGGGACCAAGATGTCTGATGGTAGCCCAGTCCGGGGAGCCTGTTGTCAAGATGATGGGGTTCATTAATAAACTCTTGACCCTTGGAGCAGATCTTGATCAACTGAGTCAAACGGATGCATCCTGAACTCTCTCCCATAATCCTTTTCTACTTTTGTGTTGAATTTCAGCATAAACAAATTGGAGACATCTCTGCCAGAGCTCCTAAACCTATTGCAAGGAGCTGAAGCCTTATGAAGCGTACTAAGCTCTATACAAATATGGCAGAGGGAGTTGGACCTTCAAGGCCCAAGCCTAAGGGCAAAGGCCAGAAAAGGAAGAAATCCAATTTCTCTAGGTTCCTGAAAGGCAAGAAGGGTAAGAACAAGAATAAGAAATCTTCTAAGAAAAAGGACAAGAAAAAGAATCAGAATGTCTGCTTCTATTGCAAGAAACCAGGTCACTGAAAGAGGAATTACAAAGTTTACTTAGCATCCCTCAAGGACAAGCCTTTGGAAGGTATGTCAGAATCTTTCATCATTGAATCCAATTTCATTATTGGTTCCTCAAACTCTGAGTGTGTAGATTGTGGTGTTAGGGTAGTATTTCCCTAGTTCAATACATTCTTTACATTACCTGTGTTTATATATTTTCATATTCCATACATGCTTCACTGGGTATTTTGTTTATGAGCATGTGCAGGTGCAGGGTTGTAGCAGATAGATTTTACTTGACAAGAGCTTCAGTGTCTTTATTTAAAATGATTTTTCAAATTGTGTCATTTAAGAGTGTTGGTGTCATGTAATGTCCTAATTCACCATTTTGATGTGTTTGGGTGAGTTTGTGTCAAGTCATGTACTTTAGTTTTGTTTTGACACGGAATTGCCAAAGGGGGAGATTGTAAAGTTCATGTTTTTTTGTGTTGGCTTATTCTGGTGTCAAAACAAGTGAATCTAGGTGTCTAGGTGTGTGTCTTGTGTCATTGCCTTCAAGCATCCATGACAAGTGAAGTTGAAGACCGAAGAAAACCGTTGAAGACTTGGTTGATCATTTCCCTCATAGGATGGTAAGTGACCTAGATACCATGTTACCTTAGGTGGGAATTGACTTAGAATAAACTTAATATGATACCTTAGGTGGAAATGGTCTTAGGCTAATCATACGGACCCTAGGTGATTAGATATGCAGTGCAAAATAAGCTAAAAATTCTGAAATTTTTCAAAAAACTAAAGTTGCTTGTAGGTGACATATCTCCCAAACCGTATCTCGGATTTTGCTCCATAATATATCAAAACGACAATGTCGAAAAAATATACAACTTTTATACGGGGTGTGAGACCCAAAAATGAAGTTTTAATTTCAGGATTGCACCTCAGGTTCGACCCTGACCATTGAGGGTCAACCCTGGGTCTAAAAACTTTAGTATGGGAAATCAAGGCAGAGAGTTGGTTTTTTGAGGGTCGATCCTGAAGGATGTTTGGGTCAACCAAAGTGGGGATTTGGGTCGACCCAAACATCCTCCAGGGTCGACCCTGATATAGGAGTTTTGCTAAAATAACTCATTTGCTTGCCTCTTTGGTTTTTAAAGCCTTTTAGCAACTTCTAAACATGGTTTTCACTTCCCTATATATTGTGAACCCCTCTAGTTCGTGGGGTACAACTTTGAGGGAGTATAGAGAGGGTTTTTAACTCCTTCTAGATTTTATAAAAACTCTGGAATCTTATTGTTCCCCTCCCCTTTGGTTGATACTTTCAACCTAGAGTTGGCAAGTCAAAAGCTCTAATCTTGCTTGTTTGGACTTGTCCATTGAAGGAGTCTATCTAGGTGTTGATTTCTATCAAATCATCAACCCATTTTGGATAGAACACCTTTTTCAGAGTGTTCTGGAGCCTTTGCAAAGGAGATCAATCCGAGATGGATCGTAGATGTGTGATTTGGTCGATGAAATCCGAAGCCGTCAATGATGGAGATTGATCGAAAGATCATGGATTTCGAGACACAAAGAGAAGTACGATCAGCTGCGGTTGATCACAGGACTTGTGAGTACGTGATGAATTTTCGAGACGTGGAAGACTAAGAATTGAAGGATCGTAGTGTCGAGTCTGAAGGAGTCAAGTTCGAGTCTTGTAAGTTCTTGTTTACTTTGTCTTAGTGGATTCTCATGGCTGGACTAGGTCCCGTGGTTTTTCCCGGAAGGGTTTCCACGTAAAAATCTTTGTGTTGTGGTTTGCTTGGTTTTCTATTTTCCGCACTTAAAGTTCATCATCCTGTAATTTATAACTTAATTGTTAAAACATCAAAAAGGGTTGATAGAATTGTAGGGAAACCTAACCATCCTCTCGATCTCTTGAGTTCTCAACTCAAACCTTAGATTTGAGGTTCACCGAATTTTTTCAAGTGGATGTACCTCACTTATTTGTAATATGTTACAGGGGTTTCAGGAGAGCAGAAAGCTTACTGATGGGGAAGTCAAGATAAGGATGGGAACGGAAGCAACTGTTGCTGCGATCACCATCAGAACTTATATTTTAGAATTTGCTTTTAGTAGGATCTTAGTTTTAAAAGACTGCTTATATGTGCCAGACATGCGCAAAAATTTGATTTCTATTTCTAGCTTAATCTTTAATGGTTATTCAGTGCATTTTGATACTTATGTAGTTATCAAATACAATAATAGTTTTATTGTTTCCAGCACATTGTCTAATGGTCTTTATTATCTTGATCCTGTAAGTAATTCTGTAAATAACATTGAGGATAAAGAGTCCACCAGTGAGGCACCTCAGAAAAGAGGTAGAGAGTCTATGAATCCAACATACTTATGGTATCGCAGATTAGGCCATATCAATTTGGATAGGATCAACAGATTGGTAAAGGATGGTCCTTTAAACCATTTACATTTTGAACCTTATCCAACTTGTGAACCTTGTTTGCGAAGTAAAATAACCAAAAGGCCATTTACAGGCAAACCTATGAGAGCCTCAAGTATATTGAAATTAATTAACACTGATGTATGTGGACCCATGAATCATTCAACTAGAGGTTGCTTTGTCTACTTCATTACTTTCACAGATGATTTTTTAGATTTGGTTTCATATATCTAATGAAACACAAGTCAGAATCTTTTGAAAAGTTCAAAGAATTCTGAAATGAAGTAGAAAAGCAATCAGGTAAATGTATTAAAACTCTCAGATCCGACCGAGGAGGAGAGTACCTCTCGAATGAGTTCATGGATTATCTTAGAGATAATGAAATTTTATCCCAATGGACTCCCCCAGGAACACCCCAGCTTAATGGTGTTTCAGAACGAAGAAATCGAACCCTATTAGATATGGTTCGTTCAATGATGAATAATACTGATTTGCCAATATCTTTTTGGGGATATGCATTAGAGACTGCAATCTATCTATTGAATAAGGTACCTCCTAAGTCTATTTCGAAAACTCCATTTGAGCTATGGAATGGGCAAAAGCCTAGTCTGAAGCATGTCAGGATATGGGGTTGTCCAGTTCATGTGCAAAATTTGAACTTCGACAAGTTAGAAAGTATGTAACACCCCAAAATACCCCCTAGGAGTTTTGGGATATTTTAGGTGTCACACTGCGAACCTATCAAACCATCCTGTAATGCACAAGATAAAATACAGTACTCATAACGATAATCAGAGCGCGGAAGCTATCATATATGCGGAAGCGTAAACAAATTTTCATTTCTTCTGATGATCCAAAATAGTATTCCAAGTTAACATAAATACAAGACATGTCTAAGCCTAAGGTGGACAGGCCCACCTATCAAAATATCAAAATACACCAAACCCTCTCATACTCTCCCCTCAACAGTAGTCGAGGTATGGCCACGCATCGAGGTCTCGGTCCGCCTGAGACTGTAATGGGATAGCCGACTCTCTCTCCTCTGTATACTCTTCCTCGACCCAAGGCTCCGGGTCGAGGGCTCCCTCAGTACCTGCCGACATGAAAGTACGGCTGAGCATGGAATACTCAGCGAGTACAAGCTACTAGCAGACCATAACAGTAATAAAAACACATAACAGTAATATCATACAAGCAGTAATAGAAACATCACAAGAAACAGTATAGGGCATGACACAATACAAGCATCCTGACGTGCGTACATGAATGCGAAAATGCCAATAAAACTCATGCTTGAAAACCCTTGTCATGTCCCGGTATGCCTCGTAGAAATCATGTATGCGTGCATGCATGAATGCATGATCATCATCTTGTAAACCTCCATCTTGTAAACTTGTGAGCCAGAGGCTAGCACCCGAATCTCCCTGGGCTGCCAACCTCCTTGATATGCAATGCACTTGTGAGCCAGAGGTTAGCACCCGAATGGGACACCAACCTCCTTGTTATGCAATGCACTTGTGAGCCAGAGGCTAGCACCCGAATGTCCCTGGGCTACCAACCTCCTTGTTATGCAATGCACTTGTGAGCCAGAGGCTAGCACCCGAATCCTCCCTGGGCTACCAACCTCCTTGTTATGAAATGCACTTGTGAGCCAGAGGCTAGCACCCGAATGTCCCTGGGCTACCAACCTCCTTGTTATGCAATGCTTTCTTGTTGTTTATTATATGCACATGCTCTTGAAATCACGGTTCATGTTATCATGCGTGCTCGTGTACGTGTCCATAGTGACAATCATGATAATGGAAATAACCAAATATGACATTATAATTCAATTCATGATATGAACATAAGTAACATAAGTAGTTTGCATAACATTTGATCAATTTATCATTTATAAGGACACATGCATAAAACCCATTTCTATGTCCTTCATTGAGATCATTTATTCATAGTTTAGGCATTTTGTCAAACACTTTCATACGTTATTCCTTAGTAGTTTATCTCCTTCTTTTTAATGCATATTTTCCATTCAATCACACAAGGGTAAGTTTGTTATTTGTACAATGCCCATCCTCAATTTTCCAATCCACATCCCACACATCATATATCACACATTCGGCATCCAATCGCCGTATCCAACCTCCATCCAAGCATCCCTACTCTTTCTTTATCTTGTTTATATTTATTATAGATGACACATTTTGTAAGGAATAAAACACACTAACAAGAATCATATTTCATAAGGAAAAACCTAGATTTATTGCTAGGGTAAGTTAGTAGGGTGTACTAACCTTAAATCAAGGCTTGATCCTTGATAGAAACCTTGATTGAAGCTCCAACTTGAAAAAAGAACACCTTTGCTTGAAGGAGACTTGAGTTGGGGAAGAAACCCCTTTCAAAAACGTGCTTGGGTTGCTGCCCTAGCTTGGAGAATGGTTCACACACGAGCTTGAGCCTCGATTTTGAAGCAACTTGAGTTGGGGTGAGCTATGGTTCTTAAACCCCCTTTGATTTCCTTCTCAAAACCAAACCCTAGGTTAGAGCTTTCTCCTCTTCTCTCTCTATCTCTCAAAATGTCTAAGGGTTGTGAATGAGGGCTCAAAGGGTCGAGCAAACCCTTATGGGTAAGGGTTTAACACCCAAAAGACGAAAACGCCCTTACTGAAATTTCTGCAAAAACGCGAAGACCGAGCGATCGGTGGTTATGACCGATCGATCGGTTGCCTACCGAGCGATCGGTGTTTATGACCGATCGACCGGTCAAAAACTCACTCTCTGGAAAATTTCCCCATACAAAATTTCTGACCGCGCGATAGCTACCGATCGATCGGTTATGGACCGATCGATCGCTGACTGGACCGAGCGATCGGTTCTCTGTATGTCTGGACTGTTTTGACCATATCTTTTGACTCGCTCGTCGGATTTCGACGATTCAACTTGCGTTGGGTTCGTCTTTCGAAAACGCACATTTCTGACGTTTCGGAATTTCCGATTTTTCCCTTACTTATTAATTAGACTACAAAAACGGCCAATTAGCTACGAAGGTGCTATTCATTAAGGATGAAAAAGTCCGGGGTGCTACAAAGTAGGACTGAGAAGTGTCTATTTATAGGATACCCAAAAGAAACTCTCGAATATTATTTTGATAATCCTAGCGAACAAAAGGTGTTTGTAAGTAGGAATGTCATTTTTCTAAAAGAGGATATGATCCTCAATAGAAAAGATGGATTTAGAATTGATCTTGAAGAGCAAAGTCAAAATAAAGTGACCATGGTTAATCCCATCTTAACTGAACCTTTAAATACACAACAGCCTAGGAGAAGTGCACGGATCAGTAGACCTCCAGATAGATTGTCTTATTAGCATGAGGTATATTCTATGGAATCAGATTCCTTAGATGATGATCCTTACACTTATCAAGAAGAAATATGTGATATTGATTTTCATAATTATCATAAGGCCATGGAATCTAAAATGGACTCCATGTACTCGAATGGTGTCTGGATCCTGGTTGAAAAGCCTGAGGGAATTAGACCTATTGGGTGCAAATGGATCTACAAGAGGAAACGTGGATCCGAACCTTTAAAGCAAGGCTTGTGGCAAAAGGTTATAGTCAAAGAGCTGGTATCGACTATAAGGAAACCTTTTCACCAGTAGCAATACTAAAGTCCATCAGAATTCTGTTATCAATTGCAGCTTTCTATGATTATGAAATATGACAGATGGATGTCAAAACCGCTTTATTGAATGGAAACATTCAAGAGGATATTTATATGGACCAGCTCGAAGGTTTTGAACTCCATGGCCAAAATAATAAAGTCTGCAAATTGATAAAATCCATTTATGGCCTTAAGCAAGCTTCTCGGAGTTGGAATATCCGTTTTGATAAATCAAATCATTTGGTTTTCAACAAAACATGGATAAGGCATGTGTGTGCAAGAAGGTTAGTGGGAGTGCAATAACTTTCCTAGTTCTTTATGTAGATGATATTCTACTCATTGGGAATGATGTTGGAATGTTATCAACGGTTAAAATCTAGTTGTCATGTAACTTTGCAATGAAAGACCTCGATGAGGCATCCTATATTCTTGGTCTTAAATTGTTTAGAAATCGAAAGAAAAGGATGTTGGGATTGTTCCAAGTCAATTATATTGACAAGATCTTGCGCAAATATAGCATGGAAAATTCCAAGAAAGGGTTTTTACCCTGTAGGCATGGAATTAGTCTCTCCAAATCAAAGTCTCCAAAGACTGATGATGAAAGAGAACAGAAGAGTCATATCCCATATGCATCTGCAGTGGGAAGTCTCATGTATGCTATGTTGTGTACAAGACCTAATATTTGTCATGCAGTGAGTATCGTGAGTAGATATCAATCAAATCCGGGTCCTGAGCATTGGACAGCAGTTAAACACATTTTCAAGTATTTGAGGAGGACAATGCACCACTGTTTGGTTTACAGTGGAGAAAATCTGATTATTGTAGGGTACACAGATTTAGATTTCAGGCAGATGTTGATGATAGAAAGTCCACCTCAGGATTTTTCTTTACTCTTGGGAAAGGAGCTTTTAGTTTAAGGAGTTGCAAGCAATCAACAACTGCTAACTCAACAACTGAAGCTGAATATATTGCCGCATGTGATGCTGCAAAGGAAGCGGTGTGGATAAAGAAGTTCATTCTTGAACTTGGTGTTGTCTCCTCGACTGAATCTCCTATCACACTTTATTGTGATAATAGTAGTGCTGTAGCTCAAGCCATAGAGCCTAGAGCACATCAAAGGACAAAGCACATTGAAAGGAGATTCCATTTGATTCGAGACATTGTCAAGAGAGGAGACATTGAGTTATCCAAGATTGCGTCAACGGATAATGTGGTGGACCCATTTACTAAAGCACTACCTCAGAAGGTGTTTGAGAAACATCTAGAGTCGATGGGTATTAGATACATAGGAGACTGGCTTTGAGTGCAAGCGGGAGATTGTTAGACATATATGGCCACGAAAGTCATTCCGGAATTCTATTTATCTATTTTTAATCAATAAATGCATATTTTACATTTACATATTGTCTTCTACATTGGGTAACATATCAAAAGTATCTCATTGGATGAGACTACTTTGTCCCTTAGGTAACATTGTAGGAAAACCATCCAATTAGTTGATAACTGATTGCTAAGGAGATATGGTTTTCCGGTTCCTTGTAGACCTAAAATTGTTCTAAGTTAATCAGGATACATCTGGACAATGTATTCCTAATAACTTACACATTATTAGTTTCATATGATGGAGTGATGAATCTCAATCACTGAGAAAAGAGTCTCTTGACTAAGATGTGGATATAAGTAAAAAGTACTTATATTGCAACTGGATCGTTCAGTGGATACCCTTAGAAATATACTGTCTTTATATTTAGGGTAGTCCATTTGACAAATTATCCATAACTTGAGAGGTCGACATCTTCTCTAGTATTTGCTTATGTAGCTTTGATGTAGCCAATCGTCAATGTCCAACACACCGGACTAAATACGGGCTCATTGGGGTTATGTACACTGTATTGGAAGAAGTGTGTGTATGCTCAACAAGGATTCCACTACTCTTAACAGAGTAAATAATATTGAGATGATACTTGTCAAAACCAGACTTGAAAAATGTAGCACTGGTATTTATCGATGAAATGGTTTTATCGAGGAATTTATTTTCTGTATAAAAGAAATGTAATTATTATTATTATTTCTTTTAAAGGATTTCTAAAGTGTTTTGAAAGTCCAAGTTTGACTAAAAGTATCGAAGAGAATGAGTTCTCAATATAAGTCAGGGATTAAAGACAGTATTCGATATTGTCCTGTAAGCTTATAACAATATTAAAAGTGGAGAGACGCATCTGTAAATAAATCTTGAGATAGAAATACCTGCAAGTAATTCTCTATGTCCTAGGGGTTAATCACATTGTGTTAATGGACATTAACTATGATTGGTGGAAGTCCATGGATATAAATGACATTCTATAATCCTAATGGAGTGATAGGAACGGTGTTTCCTAGTGACAATACTTTAACCAAAAAGGTTGAGTACTTGGTCCCACAACCGGAAATTGGAGATCCCTTTAGATCCCACACACAAGGACTTTCTTAAAGTATTTAATTTAATGATTTATTAAATTAATTAATTTATCTAAATAATCACTATATGGTATAGTGAAGCTCTAAAAGGTGGAATCACATTAGATGTGAAAAACCAAATGGGTAGGACCCATTGGGGAATATTTTGAAAGAATAATTAAAGTGACCAACAAGGGTTAAGAACCCCTAGGGGCGTGTGGAGTGGCACCCACCTAGGGTGGGACGCCCACTTCAAGGAAATAATAATTGTTATTATTATTTTTAATTAGTTTCTAATAACTAATATCCTTATTGGATAAGGTTAGTTAGTTAGTTAGAGTACTACTAATTAAAGATTCCTTGTTGGACAAGGATTCTATTAGTTTCTTGCTAATCAAGGAATCCTAATTGGATTAGGATAAGGATATGACTAGTTTGTTACTAATAAATAAGATTAGTTACTATTTTGATTAATCCTAATTAATTATGGAGAAATCTATAAGGAAACAAAATTGAGGATATCCTAATTGGATTAGGATAAGGATAAGATCCAAGATGGATCTATTTAAAGGGCTGGACGTCCAAGACTTATTCACTCAAGAACTCACGCCCCTCTCTCCCTTTCCTTCAAAGGTGTACAGTCACCTCTCCCCTTTTCTTCTTCCTTTTTTTTTCTAGTTTGAAAATAAAGAAGAGAAATATCAAGGTTCTTGAAGATCAAGATTGGATCTTTTATTCAAGATCCTAGAGCTGGAAATTTGGAAGGGCCATTAGCTTCCATTGAAGAAAGTTTTAAAGAAAAAAAGGTCTGTGTGGATTGCGAAGGAGACTTGACGCTTATGAAGTTTTGCCAGTCTAGCATTCTATCGTGGAATTGACTTAACAATTTCAAAGTCGCAAAGGTGATTGTAATTTTAACTCTCATTGAATAAAATCAATTAGAATCTTAGTCAGATCTTGGAATTCGATGTATGCCCCCCAAGAACTATTTTTCTAAAATTAGAAAGATGCATACTTTCAATGTCATGAGATATGCACCCTCCAGTTACGCATACGAGCCTTGTACTTATTGTGGAAGGAAACATTTGACAGGAGATTGCTGGAAGATCTCAGGCGGATGTTTCCATTGTGGTGACCAAGGCTACATGATTCGAGATTGTCCTCGCTGTCAGATGCCGACTGAATCTCAAGGGAGTAGACCCCCTATCAGGCAAGTGTCTCAGCAGAGCTCCTCACAGGCATCGAGGCCCTCACTGTCTACATGACCACCTTGCCAAGCTACTCTGGGCTGAGTTTTTACCCTGTCAGAGATAGACGCATGTACATCCGATGATGTCGTGCAAGGTATGCAAGGATACTAGAGTTTTAAGCTGTGAATGCTAACTATTGTGTGATATATTGTTTGGCTATATAATAGGTTGTCTATGTATGATGCGTGTTATTGCTAGAACTCTATTGACGTTAGTTATTTATCATACAGGCGCTTTATTAGTGAACGAATGTCTAGTCCGAGTGTTGATCGACATAGGATCCACTCATTCTTTCGTTTCGCCTAGTTTTACGAAGGCTTTTCAGATGAATTTAGTTCATTGGAGCGGAAGTTAACCATTTCGACTCCGCTTGGCAAGTTAGTTGACACGGACCGGATATATGAGGATAGTGTAGTTCAAGTAGGAGAATGAATTGTTGGCCGAGCTCATCGTCCTAGATTTCCAAGACTTGGACTTCGATGTCATCCTTGGGATGAATTAGCTATCAACCTACCATGGACATGTAGCATGTTTTGAGAAGGTGGTGAACTTCAGGCTGGAAGGAGTTAAACCGTTTCATTTTCGAGGGCTACAAAGAAGGGACATTGCTCGCTTCGCAGCTTTAAGCTTACCGAACTTAGAGGCATAAAACTCCTCAACCATTTTGGTTGTGAGTGAGTTTCTAGATGTTTTTTCAGAAGAATTTCCTGGATTTCCTCCAGATAGAGAGATTGAGTTCACAATAGAGCTTATGCCTGGCACTTCTCCAATCTCTAGGACTCCCTATAGGATGGCCCCGATTGAACTCAAGGAGTTGAAGGTACAGTTGGATGTACTACAAAGCCTGGGTTTCATTAGACCGAGTGTCTCACCATGGGGTGCCTCAGTGCTGTTTGTGAAGAAGAAAGACGGCTCAATGCGTATGTGCATTGATTACAGACAATTAAACAAGGTCACGATCAACAATCGTTATCCTTTACCATGGATAGACGACTTGTTTAACCAATTAAAGGGAGCAAGATTCTTCTCCAAGATTGATTTTAGATCGGGGTATTATCAATTGAAGATGATGATGTTCCAAAGACGGCTTTTAGGACTAGGTACGGGCACTACAAGTTTCTCGTCATGCCTTTCGATCTCACGAATGCGCCGACAGCCTTTATGGATCTGATGAACTGGGTGTTCCGATCGTACTTAGATAGATGTGTGATTGTGTTCATTGACGACATTTTAGTGTATTCCCAGACACAGGAAGATCACACACGAGACCTCCGCCTTGCTTTAGAGATGTTGAGAGAGCATAGGCTATATGCCAAGTTAAGTGTGAATTCTGGCTAAAAAAAAGTAGCATTCCTAGGCCACGTGGTGTTAACAGAAGGGATCTTAGTTGACTCGGCGAAGATAGAGGCAGTTATGAGCTGGGAGAGACCCAAGAGTGTCACAAAGATACATAGTTTCCTCGGTTTGGCAGGCTATTATCGGAGATTTGTAGAGGGGTTCTCCAATTTAGCTGCACTACTCACATATTTGACTCAGAAAAATGCTAAATTTTTATGGAGTAACAGATGCGAGATCAGCTTCCAGGAGCTAAAAAAGTGGCTCACTACGGCTCCTGTACTCATAGTGCCATCCAGGAGTGGTGGTTTCATAGTATACAATGATGCCTCCCACGTGGGATTGGGATGTGTGCTCATGCAGCACGGTAAAGTCATTGCCTATGCCTCAAGGCAATTGAAGGAGCATGAGAAGAATTATCCCACTCACGATTTAGAACTCATTGCGGTTGTGTTTGCCTTGAAGATATGGAGACACTATCTCTATGGGGAGCAGTTCGAAGTGTTCACAGATCACAAGAGCCTTAAGTATCTATTTTTCTAGAAAGAGCTGAATCTGAGGCAAAGAAGATGGGTAGAATTTTTGAAAGATTATGAGTGCTCCATCTAATACCACCCAGGTAAAGCAAATGTGGTAGTGGATGCATTGAGCAGGAAGTCACAGGGGCTTGTTGCATATATCATGGTTTGAGAGTGGAAGTTGTTGGAGGATGCCTCCAACCTCGACATTAGTTTCAGTCCTCCTACTCATGGGTCATTTATGGTGAATATCACGGTGAAGCCGTGCATCTTAGATCGGATCTGGCAGTTGCAAGTAGTGGATGCCGAGTTGGTTACTTTCCATGACAAGACGGCTAGCAAAGGAAGCAATGAGTTCACCATGAACAGTGATGGGGCAATCACGTTCAAGGGTAGACTTTGTATCCCGGTCGATGTAGATCTCCGGAGAGAGATTTTGGATGAAGTCCACCGTTCCAAGTGTACAGTGCATCCTGAGGGTACGAAGATGTACCGGAACCTCAAGGGGCATTTTTGGTGATGGACCATGAAGAGGGATGCTGCAGAGTACGTATCTCAGTGCTTGGTGTGTCAGCAAGTGAAGGCATAACACATGAGATCGGTGGGCCTATTACAGTCTCTCCCTATTCCTGAGTGGAAATAGGAGCACATCTCCATGGACTTCATTGTTGGCTTGCCATGGATGGCAAAGAACCCAAATGCAATATAGGTTGTGGCAGATCGTTTGACAAAGTCGGCACTTTCGTGCCGTACAAACTACTTTCAACTCGAACCAACTGGCTGCATTGTACATCAAGGAAATCGTTCAGTTGCACGAAGTTCCAATGAGTATTGTATCAGATAGGGACCCAAGATTCGTATCCAGGTTCTGGAAGAGTTTTCAAAACGCCATGGGTTCCCGCTTGGACTTTAGCACGGCTTTTCATCCACAAACCGACGGGCAAACAGAGAGAGTAAATCAGGTAATAGAGGACATGCTCCAAGCCTATATGCTAGACTTCAAGGGTAGTTTGGAGGATCACTTGCCATTGGTTGAGTTCGCCTACAATAACGGTTATCATGCAAGCATCCAGATGGCGTCTTTTGAGGCTTTATACAGGAGAAGTTGTAGATCCCCTTTGTATTGGGATGAAGTCGGGGAAAGGAAGGTGCTGGGTCCCGAGTTGATTGAACAGACCGCAGACAGGGTCAATGTAATCAGAGAAAGGTTGAAGGCTACACAGGATCGCCAGAAGAGCTATGCCGATAACCATAGGAGAGATCTTGAATTTCATGTTAATGATATGGTATTTATCAAGATTTCTCCGACAAAGGGTGTCATGAGATTCGAAAAGAGAGGCAAGTTCAGCCCTACATATGTAGGTCCATTCGAGATCATCACCAGAGTGGGTGAAGTTGCATACTGGATTGCTCTACCCGCTCATATGGCAGCGGTCCACAATGTATTTCACGTCTCTATGCTCCAGAAATACATCCCAGACCCTTCACATGTAATCGAGCTTGATCCGGTAGATATTTGGGAGGATCTCACGCTAATAGAACAACCAATTCAGATCTTGGATAAGCGAGATCAAGTCCTACACAACAAGACCATGCCCCTAGTCGTAGTAAGATGACAACATCATTCGATGGAAGAAGCTATGTAGGAGTGAGAGGCCGAAGTGAGAGAAAAATATCCTCAATTGTTTGTTTAGAACTTTGGCATTCTCTTTTGTGATTGTTATTGTTTTGTACATGTATGTATCGCCAAATTTCGAGGATGAAATTTTTGTAAAGGGTGGAGGATGTAGCACCCCGGAATTTTTCCTGGCTTATGAATAGTACATTCAAAGCCAATTGGCTTTCTTGTACTTGGATTTGAGATTTTATAAGAAAATGGGTGATAACGACCCATGTGTAGCATGAAGGAGGGAGTTTAGAGCCTTAAGGATGATGAAAATGAGGTTGAAAATACTCCTATGGGTATGCAGGGGGAAGAAAACCAAAATTTGGGGAGTACGATCGATCGCAGGTTAGGTGCGATCGTTCGTATGCAGGTGGAATTGGTCAAAAACATTCTGGACCAAGTGCGATAGATGGGTCTCCAGGTGCGACAGATCGCAGGATCTGTGATCAATCGTAAGGATGTGCGATCGATCGCATGCAGGGAGAAATCAGACCAAAAGTATGCAGGTTTATGTGCGACAAATCGCCTAAGGTGCGATCGATCGCACTAATCCGCAATCGATCGCAGTTAGTGTGCGATCATTCGCACACGTGTGCTAATGCCGAATTTAAGGGTTTTAAACCCTTTTTTTTATAACGGGATTCATTTGGGGGTTTTCTTAGACAAGAGAATGATCAAGAGGAGAGGAAGAAATTGAGGATTTTCCAAGGGAGGGTTTGGATTGAAGTTCAAGGGAGGCTCAATCAAGGTTGGATCTTCCTCCTTCAAGTAAGGGTTTTTCAAATTCTCAAGGTGGGGTTCTTCTCCAAATTTGGACACCAAATCAAAGGGGTTTCTTCAAGATCAAGCTTTGATCTCAAAGGTTAGTACACCCTACTAACTAACTTAGTATTAACCTAGTTTTCTCTTGGAATGGATTGTGATTTCATAATGTATACCCCTATTCTCCTTAAAACCAATGATTTCTAAAAATTATACAAGATAACTTAAAGATGGAAGGGTGAATGGAATGTATGGGTGATGTGAATGGTTGAGGCGATTGGATGCCATGTTGTGTGATGGATGTTGGGTGATGGATAATGGTGGAAGGGCATTGTACAAATAATGAACATACATGTAATGTTTGATGAAATGTGTAGTCAAAAAAAGAAATAAAATGACTATGTAATGTTTGCACGCCAAGTGTTCGATAAAATGCCTAAATGAAAATTAAATGGATTTAATGAAAGATATGAAAGTAGGATGTGTGTAGGCTTCCTTAACATGATAAATTGATCAAATGCTCTATATGCTTGTCTAATTTCCTCACTAATGATTATATCAAGAATTGAAATGCTATACCATATCCCTTGAGTGTACATGTCATCATGATTACTACGAATTGCTACACACACACACATGCATGCATTAACCGAGATTTTCTAAAGTATATGTAAATAAACAAAAATGAGACATGTGATTTACGATACAAATGATAAAGCCAGACATCGGGCCTGTCAATGGTAGGGCATATCCCCCGGATATGTCATACCTGGCTCACAAGTAAACAAGCATGATAAAGTCGTACATCAGGCTGGTCAAGGGTAGGGCATATCACAAGATATGTCATACCCAGCTCACAAGTAAACAAATTAATCGAGCCAGACAGAGGGCCGGTCAAGGATGTTGGTGTCCCCCATTTTCTAATTCGCTGAAGGATACTTACGTATCTGACTCACAAGTTGCTATTCTATTCATGTTTTGCTGAAGGATACTTACGTATCCAGCTCACAAGTCGCTACAAGGGGCACTAACATCTGGCTTACAAGAAAAAAAACATGGCAAGGCAAGTCAAGACATGATAAGACAAGCATGACAAGTGATTCCAGACAAGACAAGACATGCGTGATTCTTACGAGACAAGAACAAGTTTTTAAATGACAAGCAAGTTTTAAAACCACGAAAAGCTATTTTCAAGAACAAGCCATGAATTTCAAGTATGAATTTTATTGGGGTTTTTGCATTATCTCATGCATGTCACGATCATAGCATTGCTTTAATTCTTGATTGTTGTATTGCTTAAAATGTTGTGATTATGAATTGTATTTATTCATTGCTATTGTAGCTCGTTATTACTATGAGTAGTTAGTAGCTTGTACTCGCTGAGTATTCCATACTCAGCCGTACATTTCATGTCGGCAAGTTCGGTGGGTACCTTAAACCCTGAGCCCTGGTTTGAGGAAGAATACGTTGAGGAAAGGGAGCCGCCTATCCCTATGCAGTTGCAGGAGGATAGAGATCTAGATGTGTGGCCGTATCTAGACTACTGCTAGGAGGGGTTATGGAATCAGAAAGAAAGAGACCTTGTCTTTTGTATTTTGATGGTGGGCATGTCCACCCGTACTTATGATGTTTTGTATTTAACTTGGAATATAGATTATATATAGAAAAGAAAAAGTTTATTCACGCTTCCGCACTATTATGAGCTTTTGCACTCTAATTATTTTCGTTATTGTATTATGTTTTACCTTGTTCATCACAAGATGGTTTGACAGGTTAAGTATAGTCACGACTAAAGTATCCATCAACTCCTAGGGGTATTTTAGGGTGCGACACTTACATACATAGGACAACTGACAGCCTATGATAAAACAAAAGATACATTCCTTTTTACCAAAAATAATTTCTTCTCTCTCTCATATCTCTATGCCATATCATTTGGTGCCTAAGCATCCTATCCTGATATGGCAAAGGCTTGCCCCTGGTTAGCCTAGCGAGGCGGCTGTGTGGGCTGCTGGAGCCTTGAAGCCTAAAAGGACTCCTGTTGCATGGGCAGGCTAACTAGGAGTCTAGTTCTCTAAGTTTCAACGCATGGTCGACAGCTTGGACAATCTCTAACTTGGTGTCCCTGGCCACCGCACTGATAACATGCACCTGTGAGCGCGCGGCAATCCCCAACCAAGTATTTTCTCCTACAGTAGCCGCAGAACTCAAACGTAGATGTAGAAGATGTGGGCCGCTCATGCCGAGTAACCGGCATAGTAGTAGGGCGAGGAGCCTGAGATGCAATAAGGGGATTCTGCTCCTGTGTAGGTCTAAAGGGCTGGTATAAAGCCGTTTTAGCCTCTTCTCCATTTGCGTTGGGCCAATGGACTGACCTCTCAGCATTTCTCTCTTCCTATAGAATTCTTCAAAATTCGTTTATGCCAACGGGGCTTTATCCACAACTTCGGCGTAGGTCTCATGCCTGAACTTGGAGACCTTGTCTTTGATATAGGCTTTCAATCCTCTCTTAAATTCCTAGCCTTCATTGCCTCCGTGGCTATCAGGTATGGAGGAAACCTTGACAATTTAGAGAACTTGACCTCGTACTCAGCCACTGTCATGTTCCCTTGTTCTAAGGTAATGAAGTCCACTTCTTTCTTTTTTCTAACTCCTATTGGGAAGTATTTCTTGAAGAAAACATCGAGAAACTCTTCCCAAGTCCATTCTTGATGTCGCAACCCAAAACCTACCCTAGGAGTTAGAGTGAACTTTGAACGACTAATCATGACTTGCTTGACAAACCAACCTGCAAAAACCCACAGAGCATATACAATAGAGGACATAAATAGCGGAAACAAACTCTAACATGGCACAGCGGAAGACTTAACCAACCCTCTATTGTATATATATGTAATGCAAGTTGACACAAAAAGATTACACAAAAGAAAGTACGGACAGGCCCGCCAAAATACATGAACATATATCTCTCAACTCACCCACAGCTATTCACTCAGAATCTACCACATCTAGTAATAACCCTCTACCGGCGATTCCTCCATAGGTTCCTCGGCGTACTCTTCTTCTACCCAAGGGCTGGGAGCACAGATATCAAAAGGAGCAGCCGCCCCGCTATCACCTGCCGGCATAAGAAGTACGGCTGAGCATGGAATACTCAGTGGGTACCAAATACTAACCAACAGTCATAGCAAAAGCATAGCAATATAGAAAGCAGGAAGCAGTTCACATATAGAAAACAGAAACAAATCATATCATCACAAGAAAGTAAAGAAGTTTATAATCATGCTTGCATTCATAAAAGCTGATAAAATCCTTGAAAACATCGTGCACTTGACTTGACCTAAAACACCCTTTTCGTGCTTAAAAACTTATCTTGTCTGTCTTGCTTGATCGTGTCGAGCGTGTCCTGTCATGCGTGCTTGCTTGGAAATTAAACTACTTGTGAGGGAAGAGAGACCCTTCTTCCTAAATGCTCATGCTTGTCATGTCATGTATCATGCTTGCTTGGAAAATAAACTACTTGTAAGGGAAGGGAGACCCTTCTTCCTAAATGCTCATGCTTGTCATGTCATGTATCATGCCTACTTGAAAAATAAACTACTTGTGAGGGAAGGGAGACCCTTCTTCTTAAATGCACTTGAGAGGGAAGGGAAACCCTTCTTCTTGATATGTACTTGCGAGGGAAGGGAAACCCTTCTTTATGCATGCTAGTCTTGTTCTTGCCAAAAGTGAGGTAAAACATATCGTAGGATATGTCCCAGCTCTAATTCTCATTCTTGCAAAACCTCAGTAAAGCATGTCATGCATGCCGTGCTCGTGGAATCTTATACATACTTACATTTGGAATTTAATATGACATTTGGGGATTTCACAATACATAGAACATCAATAATTTGAGCAAGTCAATATTCATACCAATTTAGGGAAAGAAATTTATCACACTATCATAAACCCTAGCAATTTCTATAAACTTTTAAGCATGCATTTCTTAATTTCAACTCATTTTATTCACCTTGGCATTTCATCAAACATGTGGTGTGTACATTATTTGTTAAACGTATCATATGATTTACTAGGTGGGTTTGTATTCACAACATCCACGTGTTTTTGTTATTTGCACAATACCCTCCCCATTTCATTCATCACATCATCCACACGGCATCCATCGCCCTTTCATATCCACACAACCATCCATCTCATATTTACATTCATGATTGTAGGAAAACATAAGAAAAAAGGGAAGAAAAGAGGGAAAATATGAACTAGGAGGGTAGTAAAAAGTACCAGCCTTGTATAGAGGAAGAAACCTCTTGCAAAAACGTGTGTGAGTTGCTGCCCTAGCTTGGAGAGGGTAGTCCCCACGAGCTTGAACCTTGAACTTGGAGGAAAACGAGCTTGAAGTGATCTAGGGCCTTCAAACCCCTTTGATTTCTTCTCAAAAGCAAACCCTAGGTTTAGAATCTCCTTCTCTTTCTCTAGCTCTCAAATAACCTAAGTGAGGTGAATGGAGCCCTCAAGGCTCGAGCAAAGCCTTTAAGGCATGAGTGAAACGCCCAAAAGACGAAAACACCCTTACTGAAATTTCTGCAAAACACGATACAGCAATTGATCTGTGATTATGACCGAGCGATTGGTTGCCTACCGAGCGACCGGTGATATTGACCCAGCTCTCGGTCAAAAAAAAGCTCTCTGGAAAATTTCCCCATACAAAAAATTTAACCAGTCGATAGCCACCGATCAATCGGTTGTGGACCGATCGATCGCTACAATGGACCGAGCGATCAGTGGTCTGCAGGTTTTTGACACTGAGTCCATTTTTCACCCATTCCCATTGTTTGGACCTATTCTACTTCTATTCTAATATCTTCTAAACTTGACTAGGACCTCTTTAAATCTTATAGGCTTTATTAAATAATTTATCTAATTAATTATAGCATTCTTGACACAATTCCATCGAAGTTTCAAATTCTCATTTCACGAAATTGGGATTTCAAGACATATTGCCTTGACACACATCCCAAGGCATATACAAAAAGTTTTGGGGTTCTACACTTGACATGCTCGAGTTAAGTCCCTCGTTCTGATGGCAGATCTCAACTAGTGATCGGCCTCACCCTCCATCATGAAGGTGGCCCATGTGACTCTCTCTGCCTCAGTAAACAACAGCACTGAAAACAGCTTCTCCAGCTGCCTGGTCCATGCTCTAGCAACCAATGGATCAATGCCACCATAAAATATCAGGGGCCTCATTCTCTTAAATGCCTCAATCCCCATGGCATGATGTGCAGGAGTAGGCACAAGTGCCTCAGTAGGAGTAGGGGTAGAGGGCTGCCTAACTGCAAGCATCGCTAGTGTCTCCGCTATGGATCCCAAAACCTGGGTGAGGTCAGGGTGCTCATCCCCCGGTAGAGGAGAAGATGCTCCACCCCTTCTAGTGTGGTATCCACAACCCCCGATTGCCACATCTCATGATTTAATCCTGGAAACAATAGCAAGGCATGAGTCTAACTCGGATCCCATCATTATTCAAGCATTGAAATCTTATAATATCAGGTATTTATCTAAGTATAGAATATACATCAAGATATACACACCATAGTACAATAATACACTCTGAGGTTCCTAGCGGAGCTAAGACACAGGATCGGTTGAGTTTCAACCAATTTTAACTAAAACTAACTTATTAGTCTAAACTTTGAATATGACTCCTAAGATGCACCTAATGCCTTGGTTTACTCATGGTATCATTCTCTAAGTGACCCTAATGACCTAAAGCCTAGGATCTGATACCACTCTAACGCCCCAAAATACCCCCTAGGAGTTAGGCGATACTTGGGCTCGTTACTTATCACAACAACCATGTTGTAGAAGCATATAAGACAAGCTAAATAGTGAACTGAAAATTTCTTTAATAACTTAACTGTATTCTAAGTGCAATTGTTTACAATACTGAATATGAACTAAGACATGTACATGAAATCCTTAACTTGAGTTATCAACTCAAGTGATACAAATATGCCCAGAAATAAGAACCCAAAATACATGTCTCTCCCTCTGTATCACTCAACCACAAGGTCATATATCCAGACCCCTATCATCCTCAAGAACATCTCAAGAAGGCTCTTGCCCTCCATAATCCATCTCGATCTAATGTCCTGGGATACGATGTAGAATGAACCTGCCGACATAAAATGTATGGCTAAGCATGGAATACTCAGCAAGTACAAGCTACTAGCTAACAATAATAATAACATTAACATGTCATATAGGATACAACTCATCATAAAGATACATAATCAGAGTGCTGAAGAAAACAAGATAACAGTTGCATAATCCTGAACATCACCAATTAAATCATACTCTAAGTTCGTGCTCTTACAATACGTATTTCAATATCTTACGAGTCTTGTAAGTTCCTTATGCTTCTTGCAAGATTCTTAGCCTACACAATCATCCTCTTTATTTATCTTGTACTTACTTTGACACAGATACTAGTACCCATACCTGGTCATAGTATACCAGTATCCTCTCATTATTACTTGGAAACAGATATTAGTGCCCATACCTAGTCATAGTACACTAACATCATTTCATGCTTATCTTGGAAATATATACTAGTGCTCATACCTGGTCATAGTACACTAGCATATTTTCATATTCTTTATTAGATGGAGACAGATACTAGTACCCATAACTGGTCATAGTATACCAGTATCCTCTCATACTTGTTTGGAAACAGATGTTAATGCCCGTACCTGGTCATAGTACATTAACATCCTTTCATGCTTTTCATTTTTACTTGGAGACAGATGCTAGTACCTGTACCTGGTCATAGTATACTAGCATCCTCTCTTATTTACTTGGGAACAGATGTTAGTGCCTGTACCTGGTCATAGTACACTAACATCCTTCCATGCTTTATGTTTCTTAGTTCTTTACTTGTCTTTTTCTTGTCTCGTGGAGATCATTCTTGTCTTGTTCTTGGTTTCTTTCCGTACACTTCTACTTTCAAAAAACTAGGTTCATGTGTGCATTTGTGCTTGCCCATTTGTGAGCATAGTAACATGAAACAATTTAAAAGACATCATAAGCGATTCAACATTTTTGTAGGCATGCGAAAAGCTTAACTTAACGTATAGAGCATGCTAGCCAAATTCACCAACTTGGGGCAAACCCTTAAATCATGTTTGTCTAGTCTTAGATTCTAAAGTCCATACATGCGTTTGATCAAACATCTTGCATTCAATAATTCTATGAGCTTTTAACTCCCATTTACTTAGTCTTAGGTTTTCAAGCCCATACATGCATTTCATCAAACACACAATGTCCAACATTTCATAGAGATATGAATAATTCAAGGAGTGACATATAACATTTCCAAGCTTTCTATAATCATGCGAGTTGTTGAGTAAAACACATATATCATTTATCAAAATTTCTATTTAGGAAACTCCATAAATCATGCTTTCATAGTCTTGATCAATTTCTCTTACATGCATTTCATTGAGCATATGACATTCAACCTCTTTATAGTATTTTATTCATGTCTTTATGTTCAAGTGTTTCTTCAAACATGTGGTGTTCAACATTCTTATAGTCTTTCTTTCATGTTTTCTCATTCTAACATTTCATCAAACACATAAGGTACATTCATTATGTGTATTTCAAGAAGAGGAATGTATAAAGTCAAGCAACATCATTTTTTAAAGAGAGACTCTAGGTTATTACCAAAATTTACTAGGAGGGTGTACTGACCTTGAGGATTAACTCTAAATCTTGAAGAGAAGCCCTCCTTGGTTTGGAAATCCAAGCTTGTGGAAAATGCAACACTTGAGGAGGAAGATCTTGCTTGATTGTGGAAGATCCAACCTTGATCTTGAGCTCCATTGATCTTCAATCCAAAATCCTCCTTGAAATCTCCCTTCTTCTTTCTCTTCTTCTAAGAACTCTCTTTAGGTTTTGGGTAAACCAAAACCCCCAAAAAAGATCTCCTATTTATAGGCCAAGGGTGAAAACCCCAAAAATCACGCACCCAAAAATGTTGATTCGTGCTCCTACGTTCATTCGTAGGCTTCCTATGATCGATCATTGGTTGTCCAGTGAGTTTACAGTATTTTTGGGGCTTTACAATCATTCGTAGCGTCACTACGATCATTCGTAAACAACATACGTTTCTAGGTTTTTCCCATTTTGGTATTTTGGCCATAACTTTTGACTCGTTTATCGGATTTTGACGATTCAACTTGTGTTGGACTCAACATTCAAAGGGGGACAACTTTGATATTTTACAAATTTTCTAATTCTTTTATATTCATAGACCAATTTGTCCCTAAAGCTGACTGGTCTGCAAATGGATTTCAACAATCCAGATTTGTAGCAGACCTGGTTTCAGAAATCCAATGTTTATCCTAACTTCAACTAAGAATCTGAAAAAATGATAAAAATGAACCTCAAAGAGGGTCCCAATACCTTTCCAAAAATTCAAGAATCATTAGATTCTGATAAGTGATGACGAAACTAGAGATCCTACAAGTTGAGGGTTGTTAAGGCCTCCCCCATCCTTTAACACTTCGAACTCTTCACCTTTTAAATTTTAACACCCATAAACATCAAAAAGTGTTCTCTAGTACCCTCACACACCATAAAACTTATAATAACTCCTCACATCATTCACAAGCACCTAGGGAACCTTGGCCTCAAAAGCACTATTCACAGTACTATTCACTTCCAACCCTTTAAGCACTTAGGGTATTTTATATACTCTTGCTTCTACACATAGAGAGTATAATTATACTCTCGTTTTGAGGTTTAACATGTTGTGCCCCAAAATACCCCCTAGGAGTTAAGAGATACTTTAGTCGTGACTATACTTAACCTGTCAAACCATCCTGTGATGAACAATGTAAAACATAATACAATAACGACAATAATCAGAGTGCGGAAGCTCATGATAGTGCAGAAACGTAAATCAACTTTTTCTTTTCTATACAAAATCTATATTCCAAGTTTATAATACAAACCTAAGCAGTAAAGGTGGATATGCCCACCTATCAAAATACAAAAGAATTCTCACAGTCACTCAGCTCAACAGAAATCTAGATACGGCCATACATCTAGATCTCTATCCTCTCGTATCTGCATTGGGATAGGCAGCTCTCTCTCCTCCACGTACTCCTCTTTAACCCATGGCTCGGGATTGAAGGTGTGTCCCGGATCTACCGACATAAAATGTACAGCTGAGTATGAAATACTCAGCGAGTACAAGCTACTAACTAACAATAGTAATAACAGAATACAGTAGAAACAACAAGATATAATTCATCACATCAATTTAAAGCAATTATAGTAACATATGACCTTTATAGTATCAAAGTTAAAGAAATTTAATAATTGTGACATGCATGCGTGAAAGCAAAAACTTTGATAAAACTCATACTTTAAAAGTCATGTCTTGTTCTTGAAAATAGCTTTTCGTGATCTTAAAACTTGCTTAACGTTAGAAAATTATTCTTGTCTTGCTCTTGTCTAGTAGGAATCACGATGTCTTGTCTTGTTTGGAATCACTTGTCATGCTTGTCTTGTCATGTCTTGACTTGCCTTGCCTTGCTATGTTTTCTTGTGAGCCACATGTTAGTGCCCCTTGTAGCAACTTGTGAGCCGGATATATAAGTATCCTTCAGGGAAACATGAATAGAAAGCAACTTGTGAGCCAGATACGTAAGTATCCTTCAACGAAATAGAAAAGGGGGTCTACCAACATCCTCGACTGGCCCTCTGTCCATCTTGATCAACTTGTTTACTTGTGAGCCAGATATGACATATCTTGCGATATGCCCTACCTTTGATCGGCCCGGTGTCTGGCTTTATGATGCTTGCTTACTTGTGAGCCAGGTATGACATATCCGAGGGATATGCCCTACCCTTGACCGGCCCAATGTCCGGCTTTATCATTTGTGGCGTAAATCACATGTCTTGTTTTTGTTTGTTTTTATATATACTTATACTTTAGAAAACTCGGTTCATGCATGCATGCGTGGGTGTGTGTAGCACTTGTGGTGATCATGATGGCATGAACAACTAAAGGAATGACATAGGGCATTTCAATTCTTAATATGATCATGAATGAGGGAAATCAAACAAGCATATAAAGCATTGGATCAAGGTTAACCCCTTTTGGAAGATTACTCAATTCATACTTGCATTATTATTCTTTAAATTTGTTGCTTTCTCATTTGTGCATTTCATCAAACACTTGGTGTGCAACTTATTCGTAGCCATTTATTCAAGTTCTTAGTTCATACATTTCAACAAACACATAGTGTGCGTTTATTATGTGTACATTGCCCATCTGTCATTTTCCAACACACATTCATCACAACCACATGGCATCCAATCGCCACAACCACCCTCCATTCATACATCCCCACACATTCATCCATTTATCTTGTTTATTTTAGGGATTTCGTCATAACTCAAGAAAATGGAAACACAAAATCAAGTCATCATTTTTGAAGGAGAAACCTAGGTTATTATTAAGCTAGTTAGGAGGGTGTACTAGCCTTTGAGATCAAAGCTTGATCTTGAAGAACCCCCATGATTTGGAACCTTCAAGCTTGAAGCAGGATGATCCTAGCTTGGGAAATCTTCAAGCTTGAGCTCCTTGATTTCCAATCCAAACCCTCTTTGGAGGTTTTCCCCAAATCCCCTCTTCTCCTCTTTCTCTCCCTTAGGTCTAAGAAACCCCAAATGTGTTTCCTCTCATAAATCAAGGGTTTAAAACCCTCAAATTCGTCTTCAGCTCACGTGTACGATCGATTGCACCCTAACTGTAATCGATCACGGATCAGTACGATTGATCACACCCGAGGGCGATCTGTCACACATGAACCCGCAAATTTTACTCTGATTTCTCCCTACATGCGATCGATCGCACACCCTTACGATTGATCACAGATCCCCACGATCTATCGCACCTGGAGGCCCATCTATTGCACTTGGTCCACAATGTTTGGTACCCAAATCACCTACATGCGATTGATCGCACCTAACCTACGATCGATCGCACTCACCAGATTTTGGTTTCTTCCCCCTGTAGACCCATAGGGGTGTTTCCAACCTCATTTTCACCATTCCTAGGGTCCTAAACCCCTTCCTTCATGCTG
Source organism: Tetracentron sinense (assembly GCA_015143295.1). Taxonomy (NCBI): domain Eukaryota; kingdom Viridiplantae; phylum Streptophyta; class Magnoliopsida; order Trochodendrales; family Trochodendraceae; genus Tetracentron; species Tetracentron sinense. The sequence goes on along the minus strand of CM026565.1, from coordinate 2,389,556 downwards.
CCCTTGGGTTGTTAATCTTCTAATTTATCATTAAACACTAATTTCCACACAGGGAATGCCATTTGGCTTTGAATCACTATTCATTAGCTATAAAAAGTTTCGGGGTGCTACACAACACCCGCACCTAAAACCCTCACTTAACTCACCACACTACCAAGAACAAAATGAACCAATCTACCAAGAACAAAATGTGAAGGCCTTAAGCCTTTACACACATCATACACAAGCACTATTCACCACCTAGTGAACTCGGTTCCGAGGTTCTACATCTCAGTCTTCCTCCCATTGACCTTTCAGCTCCTACTCACTCCACTCCACCTCCAGTTTCAGACCCCATTCCATCATCTACTCCATCTATCCCTCCTACCTCTTCTACTCCCTCTCTCCCTCCAGCTTCAGCCCCTTCACCAGCAGCAGATGAGAGATTCAGGCTGAGCAGCAGCCAGGGTCAGTTTCTGCAGATGAGCTCCAGGGTGAGCAGTAGCCCTAGCATGAGATGCCAGAGTCAGAGTGGCCTAAGTTTGTAGTGGATGCTGGAGAGATTCTAGAGAGCTCACATAGATAGGAGTCTCTTCACTTTGAGGACCCTGGTCACTTCTATGAGGGTCCCAACAGGCCAGCTACTTCTGAGGAGACCATGACCATTATGGCAGGCCAAATTGCCTCTATGGCATCCAGCATGGAACAGTTCCAGCTGGAATTGAGGCTGAGTCAAGTGAAGTTTCAAGAGGAAATAAGAGCCTCCATGCTTTCTTTTATGGATGATCAAACTAGAGCTAGCATGGCTACTATCCAGTCAGAGACTAGGGAGTGCTTCCGAAGGCTCCAATCAGCCACTTCTGAGAGATTTGTAGCTCTTGAGTCTAGGATAGTAAGCATCACAGAGGAAATGAAGAACTTCTCAGCATCTATAGAGCCTCGATTGGGAGAAATTGAGATGTCAGTTGATGTGACCAAGAACAGAAGTGATGTTATCCATAGACTGATTGAGAGAAAAGGCACAGTTGCCTTGGAACAGAGTATGATTTTGAATGCAATGGTAGCTGTCATGAAAGGCAAGATAGAAGGTACTGAAAAGCACCTTAAGCATCAATGGCCTACCATTGAGAAGGTAGTTGATCATCTTGGAAAGCAGGCCACTGTGTTAGTCCAAATGGCCAAAGGAATAAATCAGTTGTCCCTTGAAGTCTCTACAATGAAGAAACAGTCCTTCAAAGTGGTCAAGCCTAAACCTCCTAAATCATCCAAACTTCATTCCATTCCTCCCTCCTCAAATGAGGTTTCCAGCAGTAGCAGCTTAGATGGAGATGAAGATGAAGAAGAACAAAAAGAAGAAGCAACTTAAGAAATCCGAAAGGATCAGGATGATGGTGCTGGTCCTTCAAAGGATGTCTTCCAAAAAGTTGTCGATCTTTTGAAGAAGCAGAAGAAGGATGGCTTGTAGCTCCTATAATTTTTGTTTTTTTTTATGATGGCATAGGGGGAGAAAAACTGACATGTAATGAAATAAAAACTTGATATGTAATTGAAAATTTGATTGTTGACAATTTTATTGAAATGAAATTGAAACTTTTTTACTAAAATGAATGAGTTTCATTTTTTTTGTATCTTTGGCAGTAAAGTGAAATTATTTAGCTTATCTCATTTGTGAAAATGAATTGATCATATTTGTTGAAAATTAAACATTTGATAAATCTTGTTATGGAACTTCTTTTGGTTCAAAACCATATCTTGTTCAATTATATCATGGAACTTCTCTTAATTCAAAGATTATCTCATTTTTTTTGGTATCATAACTAGTTGTTTACTTAAAACTGATTTCTTGTAATAAAAAAATTGATAAGATAAAATTACCTTTGTGGAACTTCTTTTGGTATTATTCCTAATGATATACCTATTAAACCTATCTAAAATGTGCACAAAAAAAAAATTTTTAATTGCTTCAAATTTGTATATGCATATGTTTAAGGGGAACTTACCTCATGTTTTAACTTAATTCATATTCTGAGGAGGAGCTCAATCCCATTTCATTACATTATTATGTCATCATAAAAAATGAGGAGATTGTTAGCCTCAAGGTTACCACCTTGAGTACCCCTACTAATTTTGATAATAACATAATAATGATAATGAAATGAAATTTAAAGTATTAATAAATGTGTTCAAGTGCTTTAGCATTTCAAATTCTAAGGAAGAAAGCACTCCAATCATGGTAGAAGGATAGAAATTATCCAAGAGCAAGTTCAACTCAAAGTATACAATTAAAGACTTAAGATAAGACCATAGTCTAAGTCGGGTCCCTGAAGACATGTCAAATCATCAAAACCCAAGATCATCTCTCAAGAAGTTTGTAAAATTGTATTTTTTTTATTGTTGCCTTGAGAGTGGTTAGGACTTATGTAAAAAAACATCCTCAAAAGATTGGTAGGTTAAATGCTCAAAGATCATAGATTGATCATAGGAGCCTAGGACACTTTTTGTTTATCATTCTAAGACCATAAAGAATCATAAAATCATGTTAAAACATAACTAATTGACCTAGGAATTTATTCCTATCTCTTTGGTCTAATCAAAGAGAAATTCAGAAAATCTGTTCTGAATTCGTCAACGAATTATCAGAGCCATCTGAATTCGGCGATGAATTGATGACAGTAAAATAAAAATTGCTTACTGTCTTCATAATTCGGCGACAAATTCAAGTGGGAACTCAACTTCATTGACGAATTTAAGCCTGAAACAGAAAATCATTATAACGGCTTGTTTTCAATGGCCTAAAACGCATTTAATGTTTCATCAACGGCTATATTGGATCAAGTGCTATAAAAGGAGTTCATTTATGAACTAATAACAACTCTTGATCACTGTAATAACTACTATTGATCACTCATTCATTGTCTTTTGATTTCTCACTCACTTACATAGAAATCCCCAAATCTCTCTTGAGCTCATTCAACTCCAATTTCTTTTGAGAGACTTTATTAGAAATTGTACTCTACTCTTATCCAGTTCATTCAATGAGCTTTTATTTAGGATTTCTAAATTCAAACTCATTTATTGAGGTTAGTCAAGAATCTAGGATTCTTACATTAAAGCTGTTGTTTCAGTTTTAGTAAGAGAGTGAGGTGCTCTTGCAAGGTCCCAACTCGACCTAAAGGAGAGTTTGTAAAGGTTGCATCTCGACCTGTAAGAGCGATTGTAGATGTTTGAGCTCTACCTGTGATGGAGTCTGTGCGATTAAGGAATCGTGGTAAATCCTCTAGCTGGAAGCTTAAGGCGGGGAGTAGGCTGAATTCCTGAATCTTGTGAACAAATCTTTGTGTTTACTTTTTCTAACTTTTCTCTTTTTCTTTGAGTACTTTTCTTGATTAATCTTGTATTGCAAATAATTTTTAATTCCACATCTTGGACTTAGAGTCCATAAATTTTTAAATCTGCCATAAACCCTATTCACTCCCCCTTTAGGGTCATTATTAAATTATGGTCATGATTATATATATTATTTTTGAAATACCTGGATGAACGAACCCTTGGGGTGAGTAAATCTTAACCACCACAGACAACAGTTAGTGGGTGTATTATATCGCACACATTATAATTTCATTTCGTTCTCCACTATCTTATACTCAAAATATGAAATTGGAGTTGTATTTAAGATCTTGATTCTTGAGAAATATTTTTTAGTAATAAAAGAAGAAAATACTCCCACTTCCAATTCTCTGTAACGTACAAAGATGATATGGTTAAACCCTTGCAAGGTTTCGTTAATGGCTGTTACAGAAGCCCTGCGGGCTCAATGAATGGTAAGAAGTCGAAGTCAATTACAGAGTTCCGCTTAATTCAATTCACTTCGCAGCACAGACGATTTCAAGTATTACATTTTAGGTCACGCTTTGTTCTAGAATTCTGGTTTGAGAATTTCGGCCGGAGAGGAGGATATAGGTGTTTGTCATCCCGCAGGAGAGAAGTAGAGAAGTATTTGTACATCTTAATTTATGAACTTGAGCTCTTTTCTTCGTTCTAGTTTTGATGAATCATGTTAAGACATTGAATCTAGGGTTTTCGTTTAGGTCTTAGGGTTTCCATGTCTTTTAAGTGTTTGAGTTTCGCGGTTCTTCTGTTTTGAACATTCTACAGGGGGGTATATTTTGCTGAGAATGTAGTTATCTGTTTCTTATCTTGGGATTTCAAAATTTGCCTTTGATTTGGTGTGTTTGGAGGTCTCTGTTTTTTTAGTTAAGAGTCATCTTTTTGCCTTATCGTCGAATTAGGGTTTTGTTTTATATTATCTACTCCCATGTGAAAATTTAGTTCATGAATGCATATATTGATGTATCATTTATTTACAAGGTTGCCTTCTCAATAGATGAATGCGGCTATCAATTCATAATGGGACTGTAAATTGAATTATTTAGTATTTGGATCTTAAAGTGTATTTGGAAGGCATTTTACTTATGTAGTCCCTGTAGTTGGTTTGTTGTTTGGGAAGCTGGATGAAAAAAGGGACTTATGTTTGGTGATTCTTGATTAAAATTTTGTACTTTGAACTCTTGCATATAGGAAACTGAGCTGAAATTTGTTTTCACTTTCTTTTTATCTGTTTTGGGATACACATGGAAGACTCTGTTTCTTATGCACTATTAAAACATAAGTGGTTTTCTTGATTGGCTTAGAAATTAAAATGCTGAGAATTAGGGAGTTCATTTTGAATGTATATGCTAATCATGCACCCAATACTGTGGTTTCAATATGTTGTAATGTTGTTCTTTCATTTTTGCACTGGTCTAACAAATTGTTACTTAGTTGGTCTTGTCCGATTGTGGAATACCAACAAACCTAGGTTTGAAGTCCTTGACCAACAAGACTTGGGCAAAAATTCACTTACAAGCAGCTTACCTAACCTTAAAAAAAGGAAAAAAGGACTGGTCTTTTAGGGGAATTAGTGATATCTGTTATCATCTCATATGGGAATTATAAATAAGTTTAATGTGACACTTTTATTAATATTTTGATGTTATTAATATTATATGGATGCATTCTTTCAGAAAATGTTTATTGGTGCTTACTGCTTAAGGATCTCCAATAAGGATTTCCTTTCGAAAGACTTCAGTTCTTGAAAGGGAAAAAAAGAGAGAAATCTTCACAAAATTGAGAGGACACTGGTTCCAGAAAGAAAGGTTGAGCTTGGTGTTATATTCGACAGTTTACTGTTCTGAATGATATCTTTCAAAATTCAGCGACCATGTTCAAGGGGTGACTTGCCCCAGGGTGGCGAGTACAGCCTTTTCCCTGTTGCCCGGAGGGTGAATTCCTCCCATGCTCTAGTGATGGATGACGACATGGAAAATGGTACTATGGGGCCTTACCAAGATAGGCTGAGGATTTTCCCTTCCATGCGTAGTAAACCATATACCCCATTGGTAAGGTTTCATTTTTGGCTTTTTGTTTCTTCCTTTTTTCAGCAGTGTATTTCTTCAGTTTTACTTCAACATTTTTCCTATATTGTTAATTATATTGCTTATGAAGTAAAATTTTTGCATCTTGGTTATTTCGGGTTGGAATCTTCTTTCCATCTACTCCTTGCAGCAATTTTCCTCTTGATGACCCATGATCAATTTGAAGGGATTAATGAAATCATATTTTATGACATCATCATGGTTTGATGACGTGGACCATGTGGGTTATCGTCCAAGTTGGAAACAAGTGAAATAGTAGTCCTACTTTTTTTCCATGTCCCATTAGTAACAATTTTTTTGATACATCCAAGGGCGTCTGCATAGATTGACTGCACTTAATGCTTCCCGATTCTGCTAGAAAATCATCAGCATCCAACCAGGATCATTCAATATGACAATATGAACATTTAAGATTGAATTGAACCTCAATATTGTGACGCCCCGAACCCGCGCCTGGGAAATCAAGTTCCAAGACGCGTGCTCGTTCGTCATAACCACGCATGCGGAAGACTTTACCCTAAAAAATGCGGGGATTTTTCAACTTTTCTGATGAGCTTGCATAAGCAAGAACAACTGGTCATCACAATAACCCATCATAAGCAAATACGTTACCTCACTGGTTACAATAGCCGTTACTTTTAGCGGCACAACTGTACTGGTACACTTTTAGAATCCAGAATCCATCAAGTATAACTCCTTACCAATCGGCAACTGCTTCCAAATCTGAAGACATAAAATGAGAGGAGTGAGCTATAGAGCCCAGCAAAATCCACAATCCATCTAGGCTATTTTTCACCTAGTAACAATCATCATCATCAATAACGATATAGTGTTGCAATACAATTTTCATATTATAGTAATATATAATATCGTAAATCCGTGACCTAAGGTCACTCAGGGCTATTTCACCCTATTTCGAGGTTTCGAACCTCAATTTCCAAGTTCATCCAATCATCGTTTACACCACTAGGTTACCCTTCCAGACAACCGCTCATACTCTATCCTTGAGTCCGCAGACTCAATCAACTAGCCTTCGCCCGTATTCAACCTGAGTCCATGACTCAATATCCAAGTTAGAGTTCGTAGACTCGTTATCCATTTCCAAATCCGTTAACATTTATTTTGTTACCATGGCGTCCCATACCCCCATGATAACTATCGAGATCAAATCGGGCTTACACCCAATGAAATCAAACCTTGAGTCTTTAGACTCTGTACAACCTTGAGTCCTTAGACTCCGTACAATCTTGAGTCCATAGACTCCGTACATAATTCGGGCCTTCACCTGCTAGAACCAATACAATCGTCTGATCTCAGCCACGGTGAAGAACTCTAGCCTCACGGCATCTCTATCGGACAACACAACCATCTGACTCAGCCATGGTGGAGAATTCTATTCTCACGGCATATCTATTAGATCACAGATAACACAACCGTCTGACTCAGCCACAGTGGGGACCTCTATCCTCACGACATATCTATCAGATAACACAACCATCTGACTTAGCCACGGTACGGACGACATATCAATCAGAGGCATCACAACCTACTGACTCAGCCTCGGTACGGCATATCTATCAGATAACACAACCATCTGACTTAGCCACGGTCGGGACTTCTATCCTCACGGCATATCTATCAGATAACACAACCATCTGACTCAGCCACGGTACGGACGACATATCTATCATAGGCATCACAACCTACTGACTTAGCCTTGGTACGGCATATATATCAGATAACACCACAATCTGTTCTCTCTTGACCTAGTCGAAGAGGATCTATGGATATCAAATCCACCCACTCCCGACTATCAGTCACGGAGGATTATACTTTAACCCTGGTTAGGTTTTCTAACCATAGGTTAACCCCAGTTAACCCAAGCCTCACTTGGTTAACTAAAATACTCAGGCGTCGCGCCCGTGAACCAAATCCGGTAACACACCGTCCTGTTAGGGAACGCTTCCAGGATAATGGATGTGTCCATAGCCTTATATGACCTACAAAACAACTTTTCAACACTCGAGGGTTACGATACAATTTACCCGGGACCCGATCTGGGCTCCCCGAAGGTCCACAGAAAATCACAACATCACATAGGGGTTTCCGACCCTTTTTCCATCCACGCATTTTCCACAGTGAGTCTAAATCTGAGGTTTTGAGACTTAAGACCGAAGGCTACACCCCTCTACTCATTTTTCACACACAACCACCTTCCATAACACATCCACGGGGTCTCAGACCCTTTTCCATCAACGCACATACATTCCACATAAAGAATATAGCAAATAACAGGGAAAAGAGAAGAGATGGAAGAGGTTTTTACTTGGTTCACGCTTTTTTGAGGCAGCTAGTACAAAAGCGGACACTGTCAATGCGTCCAAGAGGGCGATCAACCCCAAGGTAGAGCGCATGCAACTTTCTCTCTCCACTTTCTTTCTCTACCTTTTTCTCTCTCTACACGCTAAACGAGACACTGGAGAGAAAATCAGACGCCGCCAACGCGTCGGGGATGTCGAAAAACCCCATGGTGAACTCCCTTTTCCTTTCTCTCTCCTCTTTCTCTCTCCTCACTTTCTCTCTCTAGATTGGAGTCGGGGCAGCACTTTGGTGCTCTTTAAACTCTGTGAGAAAAGAGGGGGGTTGCCCCCTTTATATAGGCAAGGATATTTGGTAAGATCATGTGCAACGCAAATGACCAAAATGGTGTGGCGTTGACTGATTTGACTAGGTTTGATCAATTTGACCGGTTTGACTAGAGTTTCCCACTTTTTCACGCATATGCTGTAACGACCCAGAATTTTAATAGAATAAAATTATATGTTTATAGGTCCTTAACTGAGGTTGATTAGTTAAGTGTTTGATAAATTTGTGGAAAATCAGGTTTGAAGGCGAGGAGCTTCACTTTGGGCGTTGATCTTTTTCCCGAACGTGTTGGCAGTGTCCGTTTTGCCACTAGACGTCTCGAAAAGCGTGAAAGAAGTAAAATCCCTCTCCATCTCCTCTTTTCCCTTATTTAAGCTACTTTATTTATGTGGAATGGTTTGGTGATATTATGTGTGGATGGAAAAAGGTTGGAGACCTTATGAATGATGTATGAATGGGAGTGAAAATGGAACAGAGGGACGGAGCCCTCGGTTTCTGGCTGTTTCTAGCTCGGAATTTAGGCTCAGTGTGATTTGCGATAGATCGTAGGGGAAGTGTGATCGATCAGAGGTGCGATCAACCGCAAGAAGTTATGAGAGCCTGACTGGGTTTCTATGTGATGTGATGTGATTTTGACATTGTAAGGCAATGGTAGGATCCATTGGCCTGGTTAAGTTCCCTATCAGAACTACTCTTGTATGATGTGATGTTTGTTTTAAGGCAATGGGAGGCCCATTGGCCTGGTAAAAGTCCCACCTTGGGATAACCTTTGTGTATGATGTGATGTTGTTGGGATATGGTAAGGCGATGTAATGGTCAATTGGTTGGGTAATGTTCTACACCGGAACGGTATACCCTCGGATTTGGTTCATGGGCGCGAGACCCAAGTATTTCAGTTAATCAAGCAAGACTTGGGTTAACTGGGGTTAACCCGTGGTTAGAAAACCTAACCAGGGTTAAAGTATAATCCTTCGTGACCGATAGTCGGGAGTGGGTGGATTTGATATCCGTAGATCCTCTTTGACTAGGTTAGGAGAATAGATGGTTGTGTTATGTGATAGATATGCCTTACCGAGGCTGAGTCAGTAGGTTGTGATGCCACTGATAGATATGTCGTCCGTACTGTGGCTGAGTCAGATGGTTGTGTTATCTTATAGATATGCCGTACCGAGGCTGAGTCAGTAGGTTGTGATGCGTCTGATAGATTTACCGTCTGTACAGTGGTTGAGTCAGATGGTTGTCTTATCTGATAGATATGCCGTACCGAGGCTGAGTCAGTAGGTTATGATGCCTCTGATAGATATGCCATCTGTATCGTGGCTGAGTCAGATGGTTGTGTTATCTGATAGATATGCCGTGAGGATAGAAGTCCCTACCGTGGCTGAGTCAGATGGTTGTGTTGTCTGTGATCTGATAGATATGCTGTACTGAGGCTGAGTCAGTAGGCTGTGATGCCTCTAATAGATATGTCGTCCGTACCGTGGCTGAGTCAGATGGTTGTCTTATCTGATAGATATACCATGAGGATAGAAGTCTCCACCGTGGCTGAGTCAGATGGTTGTGTTATTCGATCGATATGCCGTGAGGATAAAAGTCCCTACCGTGGCTGAGTCAGATGGTTGTGTTATCTGATAGATATGCCATACCGAAGCTAAGTCAGTAGGTTGTGATGCCTCTGATAGATATGCCGTCCGTACCGTGGCTTAGTCAGATGGTTGTGTTATCTAATAGATATGCCGTGATGATAAAAGTCCCCACCGTGGCTGAGTCAGATGGTTGTGTTATTTGATAGATATGCCGTACCGAGGCTGAGTCAGTAGGTTGTGATGCCTCTGATAGATATGCCGTCCGTACCGTGGCTAAGTCAGATGATTGTGTTATCTGATAGATATGCCGTGATGATAGAAGTCCCCACCGGAGTCAGATGGTTGTGTTATCTGATAGATATGCCGTACCGAGGCTTAGTTAGTAGGTTGTGATGCCTCTGATAGATATGCCGTCCGTACCGTGGCTAAGTCAGATGGTTTTGTTATCTGATAGATATGCCGTGAGGATAGAAGTCCCCAACGTGGCTGAATCAGGTAGTTGTGTTGTCTGTGATCTGATAGATATGTCGTGAGGATAGAAGTCCCCACCATAGCTGAGTCAGATGGTTGTGTTGTCTGTGATTTGATAGATATGCCATGAGGATAGAATTTTCCACCGTGGCTGAGTCAGATGGTTGTGTTGTCTGATAGAGATGTCGTGAGACTAGAGTTACTCGCCGTGGCTGAGATCAGACGATTGTGTTGGTTCTAGCGGGTGCAGGCCCGAATTATGTATCGAGTCTATGGACTCAAGGTTGTACGAAGTTTAATGACTGAAGGTCGTATGGAGTCTATGGACTCAAGGTTCTACGAAGTCTAAGGACTCAAGGTTTGATTTGATTTGGTGTAAGCCCGGTTGATCTCGATAATTATCATGGGGGTATGGGATGCCATGGTAACAAAATTAATATTAACGGATTTGGAAATGGATAGCGATTCTACGAACTCTGACTTAGATATTGAGTCTACGGACTCAGGTTGAATACGGGTGAAGGCCAGTTGATACAGTCTGCAGACTCAAGGATAGAGTGTGAGCGGTTGTCTGGGATGGTAACCTAATGGTACAGACGATGATTGGATGAACTTGGAAATTGAGGTTGGGAACCTCGAAATAGGGTGAAATAACTCTGAGTGACCTCGGGTCACGGATTACGAGATTATATATTATTATAATATGAGAATTGTATTGCAACACTATATTATTTTTGATGATAATGATTGTTACTAGGTGGAAAATAGCCTAGATGGATTATGGATTTTGCTGGGCTCTATAATTCATTCATCTTATTTTATGTCTTCAGATTTGGAAGTTGTTGCTGATTCGCAAGGAGTTATACGTGATGGATTCTAAAAGTGTACCGGCGTAGTTGTGGTGCTAAAAGTAACGGCTATTATAGCTAGTGAGGTAACGTATTTGCTTATGTTGGGTTATTGTGATGACCGGTTGTTACTGCTTATATAAGCTCATCAGAAAAGTTAAAAAATCCCCGCATTTTTGCGGATAAAGTCTTCCACATGCGTGGTTATGACGAATAGGCACGCGTCTTAGAACTTGATTTCCTAGGCGCGGGTTCGGGCGTCACAGTTGGTATCAGAGCTAAAGCAATAACCATCATAACAAATCGTATTAGTTATAGGGTTTAGTTGTATATTAGACTCTATTAGGACCATCGTACACTGCCAGTTTCGAATCAAATGATGATTTGAAACCTTGTGTATATTGTTAGGAGTGAAAGCTGGAGATATAGATCATCTCCAGGAGAGTGTAAGTGGAAGTCTTACTATACCAAAAGGGAATTAAACATTATTAGCATAAGTAGGATAGATGAGTGAAATATTTTTTGATATCTTTGGATGTCATTTTGATTTTGATGTCCCTATTACGAGATAGTAAAACGTTGTTATTTTCATAATAGGAATGTGATGCCGCCTAGATGAGCACTTGGAAATACTCTGGCCGGAACATTTGAGGCCATCATTACTCTAACAAAATTGATTCAATGGTAACAGAGTGGTAGCCATGTCCCTATTAATCTAGAACAAGAGTAAGGGAACGGTAATAGACATGAGAAGTTCAGGAGACTTAAACCGAACTCGTTCTCCGGTGCCACCAATCCGTTAGTGGCCAAAAACTGGATTAGAGAAATTAAGAAGATCTTTTGGGCGATGGCATGCCCAGAAGAGGTTAAGCTAGAGTTAGCAATATTCATGTAGTCAGGAGAGGCTGAGCATTGGTGGACGATTGTCGAGCGGATAGTTCCAGAAAATCAAAAGCCTATCTCTTAGGTAAAATTTGTAGAATTAATCTACGAGAAGTATTTTTCTGTCTCCATGAGGAAGACAAAGGAGATGAAATTCCATCAACTGACTCAAAGCAATATGTCAGTCAGTGAATATGAACAGAAGTTCAACCAGCTCTCCCGATTTGCAATGAGACTTGTTGAGGATGAACAATGGAGGGTTGACAAGTTTGAGGATAGATTGAAGCCAACAATCAAAGGAAAATTGGCAGTTCAAAGGTTTACTTCGTTCTCGGAGATTCTAGACAGAACTTGGAGAATTGAAAAACTGCATAAAGAAATACAAGTCATTGGCAGTCAGAGAAAAGAGGCCAGCTGAAAGACTAATGGAAAAAGAGAGCTCAGAGGATAACAACAAGAAAAGAAGATTTGAAAATTTTCGTAGAGAAAATGCTTCAGAAGGAACAAAAACAACAAATTTTGGGCGTGGTGATCGAGACCAGTGCATTGAAGCTTATAAAGCTAGGGTTTGCTATCAGTGCGGCAAACCGGGCCACATAAAAAGGGATTGCCCTGATTTGAAGCAAAAGTCAGGTGAGGACAAAAAGGGTCACGTCTTCGCAATGTCATAAGAAGAAGTCCAGCACAATGAGGACATCATTAGAGATAGATTTGACACTTTTGTTTTGCCATAGTAGGCATTGTCATGATATATGTTTTGTATGGTTTGTAGTTTACCCTTGTTAATATGTATATAAAAACTCAAAAGTTTTTTTTTTTTTAATAGAATCCATATATTTTGTAATGTGTTCAAGTGCATATGAGAATGGAATGCTACTTGACTAATGTGTTCAAGTGCATATGAGAATGGAATGCTACTTGACTAAATAGAACTCTCATAACCTTATGGTGAAATTGGCAGTAGGGTATAAGGTACCCTCTACTATTGGAAGATACAGGTTCATCAAATTTCGAGGACGAAATTTTTGTAAGGAGGGGAGATTGTAACGACCCAGAATTTTAATAGAATAAAATTATACGTTTATGGGTCCTTAACTGAGGTTGATTAGTTAAGTGTTTGATAAATTTGTGGAAAATCAGGTTTGAAGGCGAGGAGCTTCACCTTTGGCGTTGATCTTTTTCCCGAACGTGTTGGCAGTGTCCGTTTTTGCCCCTAGATGTCTCGAAAAGCGTGAAAGAAGTAAAATCCCTCTCCATCTCTTCTCTTTTCCCTTATTTAAGTTACTTTATTTATGTGGAATGGTTTAGTGATATTATGTGTGGATGGAAAAAGGTCGGAGACCTTATGAATGATGTATGGATGAGAGTGAAAATGGAGTAGAGGGACGGAGCCCTCGGTTTCGGACTGTTTCTAGCTCGGAATTTAGGCTCAGTGTGATTTGTGATAGATCGCAGGGGAAGTGCGATCGATCGCAGGTGCGATCGACTGCAGGAAGTTATGAGAGCCTGACTGGGTTTCTATGTGTGTGATGTGATTTTGACATTGTAAGGCAATGGTAGGGTCCATTGGCCTGACTAAGTTTCCTATCGGAACTACTTTTATATGATGTGATGTTTGTTTTAAGGCAATGGTAGGTCCATTGGCTTGGTTGAAGTCCCACCTCGGGACAACCTTTGTGTATGATTAGATGTTGTTGGGACATGGTAAGGCGATGGAATGGTCCATCGGCTGGGTAATGTTCCACACCGGAACGGTAAACCCTCAGATTTGGTTCACGGGCGTGAGGCCTGAGTATTTCAGTTAACCAAGCGAGGCTTGGGTTAACTATGGTTGACCTGTGATTAGAAAACCTAACCAGGGTTAAGGTATAATCCTTCATGACTAATAGTCGGGAGTGGGTGGATTTGATATTCATAGATACTCTTTGACTAGGTCAGGGAGAACACATGGTTGTGTTATCTGATAGATATGTCGTACCAAGGCTGAGTCAGTAGGTTGTGATGCCTCTGATAGATATGCCGTCTGTACTATGGCTGAGTCAGATGGTTGTGTTATCTAATAGATATGCCGTACCGAGGCTGAGTCAATAGGTTGTGATGCCTCTGATAGATATGCCGTCCGTACTATGGCTGAGTCAGATGGTTGTGTTATCTAATAGATATGCCGTACCGAGGCTGAGTCAATAGGTTGTGATGCCTCTGATAGATATGCCGTCCGTATCGTGGCTGAGTCAGATGGTTGTGTTATCTGATAGATATGCCGTACCGAAGCTGAGTCAGTAGGTTTTGATGCCTTTGAAAGATATGCCGTCCGTACCGTGGCTGAGTCAAATGGTTGTGTTATCTGATAGATATGCCGTGAGGATAGAAGTCCCCACCGTGGCTGAGTCCGATGGTTGTGTTATTTGATAGATATGCCGTGAGGATAGAAGTCCCCATCGTGGCTGAGTCAGATGGTTGTGTTATTTGATAGAAATGCCGTGAGGATAGAAGTCCCCACTGTGGCTGAGTCAGATGGTTGTGTTATCTGATAGATATGTTGTACCGAGGCTGAGTCAGTAGGTTGTGATGCCTCTGATAGATATGTCGTCCGTACTGTGGCTGAGTCAGATGGTTGTGTTATCTGATAGATATGCCGTGAGAATAGAAGTCCCCACTGTGGCTGAGTCAGATGGTCGTGTTATTTAATAGATATGCCGTACCGTGGCTGAGTCAGGAGGTTGTAATGCCTCTGATAGATATACCGTCCGTACCGTGTCTGAGTTAGATGGTTGTGTTATCTGATAGATATGCCGTACCGAGGCTAAGTCAGTAGGTTGTGATGCCTCTGATAGATATGCCGTCCGTACCGTGGCTGAGTCAGATGGTTGTGTTATCTGATAGATATGCCGTACCAAGGCTGAGTTAGTAGGTAGTGATGCCTATGATAGATATACCGTCCGTACCTTGGCTGAGTCAGATGGTTGTGTTATCTGATAGATATATCGTGAGGATAGAAGTCCCCACCGTGGCTGAGTGAGATGGTTGTGTTATCTGATAGATATGCCGTGAGGATAGAAGTACCCACCGTGGCTGAGTTAGATGGTTGTGTTATCTGATAGATATGTCATACCGAGGCTGAGTCAGTAGGTTGTGATGCTTCTGATAGATATGCCGTCCGTACCGTAGCTAAGTCAGATGCTTGTGTTATCTGATAGATATGCCGTGAGGTTAGAAGTCCCCACCGTGGCTGAGTCAGATGGTTGTGTTGTCTGTGATCTGATAGATATATCGTGAGGATAGAAATCCCCACCGTGGCTGAGTCAGATGGTTGTGTTATCTGATAGATATGTCGTACCGAGGCTGAGTCAGTAGGTTGTGATGCCTCTGATAGATATGCCGTCCGTACCGTGGCTGAGTCAGATGGTTGTGTCATCTGATAGATATGCCGTGAGGATAGAAGTCCCCACTGTGGCTGAGCCAAATGGTTGTGTTGTCTGTGATCTGATAGATATGTCGTGGGGATAGAAGTCCCCACCGTAGCTGAGTCAGATGGTTGTGTTGTCTGTGATCTGATAGATATGCCGTGAGGATAGAATTATCCACCGTGGTTGAGTCAGATGGTTGTGTTGTCTAATAGAGATGTCGTGAGGCTAGAGTTCCTCACCGTTGCTGAGATCAGACGATCGTGTTGGTTCTAGGGTGTGAAGGCCCTGATTATGTATCGAGTCTATGGACTCAAGGTTGTACGAAGTCTAATGACTCAAGGTTGTATGGAGTCTATGGACTCAAGGTTGTACGAAGTCTAAGGACTCAAGATTTGATTTCATTGGGTGTAAGCCCGGTTGATCTCAATTGTTATCATGGGGGTATGGGACGCCATGGTAACAAAATTAATATTAACGGATTTGGAAATGGATAGCGAGTCTACGAACTCTGACTTGGATATTGAGTCTACGGACTCAGGTTGAATACGGGTGAAGGCCGGTTGATTGAGTCTGCAGACTCAAGGATAGAGTGAGCGGTTGTTTGGGATGATAACTTAGTGGTGTAGATGATGATTGGATGAACTTGGAATTGGAGATTGGGAACCTCGAAATAGGGTGAAATAGCTCCGAGTGACCTCGGGTCACGGATTACGAGATTATATATTATTATAATATGAGAATTGTATTGCAACACTATATTGTTATTGATGATAATGATTGGTATTAGGTGGAAAATAGCCTAGATGGATTGTGGATTTTGCTGGGCTCTATAGCTCACTCATTTCATGTTATGTCTTCAGATTTGGAAGCAATTGCTGATTGACAAGGAGTTATACGTGATGGATTCTGAAAGTATACCGGCGCAGTTGTGGCGCCAAAAGTAACGGCTATTGTAGCCAGTGAGGTAACGTATTTGCTTATGATGGGTTGTTATGATGACTAGTTGTTACTGCTTATATAAGCTCATCAGAAAAGTTGAAAAATCCCTGCATTTTTGCGGGTAAAGTCTTCCGCATGCGTGGTTATGACGAACGGGCATGCGTCTTGGAACTTGATTTCCTAGGCGCGGGTTCGGGGCGTCACATATGCCCTCTGAAACCCTATTATATGATACCCGATAGTGATGAAACTTCAGGTGACTGAACTTGGGACAATATGACACGTACTGTAAAAATTTCGGGGAAAAATACTGAGTTTTGACCGTTGCACTTTAGTCTGGAAGAAAACTGGAAAACCTACTAATTTTCTGATTTCGGACACAAAACAGGTCGCCGTTTCTTCGTCTGAGATAACTAACTGCTAAGACGATAGACATTAGTCCCCATGGCCGACCGGCACGCATTAGTACCAGCCGCACAGATTTCTATTAGGATCTCTTAATTTCTGGAAATCTGGAAATTTCCCATTTTTCTCAATTTTATCACACATAATGGCCTCGCGGTCCCGTGAAATGATACCTGACGGAACCGATACGATAGGGGTGTGTCCCGGCAGTCGACTGGCACACTGTGTGTGATTTTCGGGAAGAGATTCTGAGATTTCCTCGGTGCACTTCAATCCTGAGTAAAACCTACTTTTTATTAATTTAATAAACACTTAAATATTTAACCCCAGTTAAGGACCAATAAATGCATAATTTTATTATTTAAAATTCTGGGGCGTTACAAATATTGCCATAGTGCCTTCTTGCCACTCATGTTATCTTCTGAATACTAGCTTCCTAGGTCTCCTTTTCCTTCGTCTGGCTTATGTTCTTCCTGAAGCATTAGACCAAATGACACTTTTGAAATTTACTTCATTACTTCCAAATATTATGGGGAAATTACAATCCCGTCCTCATAATACTGAACCTCCACAGATGCATCAACATTGGTTTTTGACCTGAAGATTGGGAGCTAACTGTTGAGACTTTGGGTTACCAGACACATACTTCCTGAAATGGTTCATGCATTTTCTTTACTGGGGGAAACAATGCCATTGACATGCTTTCTAAACATTTGAATGGCTGCTTACGGTTTGCTCATTGCAAGAAATGCAGCTGCTCTGGGATGCATTTTTTATATTTGAAATCTGTGTCTTTTTGTGAAGGTAAGAACTTTATGGAGCAGAAATGCCAAGATTTCTACAAGTTCTTCCGTACCGTACATATAATTATTTTGATGATGGCAGCTTTCTAATGTTAGTGAGATGTAAATGATTCTAATACACCTTGCAAAGTGTAACAATTGATTAAATTTATTAAGGAATATACTTCTATGATGTTTATGGATGACAAATATTCCAATCCCTGCAGTCAAAAGGACCAATAAAATTCACGGATAAAATAAAAGAAAACTGAACAGAGGATAAAATTGTAGACTTAAGTAATCAAGCATGTTTGAAAAGAGATTGCAGTTTCCACAACTTAGAGCTCAAAACCTCAACAGTAATACTGGCAACCAGTAGTTACTGCCTATATATGGAAATCAAACAGCAGTTGATATTATAGATCTTCATTTTTAATTTCTTATCCTTTATTCAGAGATTTCATAGAGGGGATTTCTTGATTCACTTTATCATATTTGTAATTATCTTATTATAACGTTTGATGATGTGTATGTTCTTTTTATTTTTTTTTAGGGATTATTGTCTGTCTGCTCTGTGCAGATTTTTAAAATTCTTATGAGAGTATTATGTCCATGTCCTTTCTATACTTTTGCTCTTGGGCTTTGGAGCTGTCTTCTATATTGGAGCAAGTACTTCTCCAATCATTGTATTTGTTTTCTCTATCTGCATCATCAGCTTCCTTTTTTCAATATTCTTGCAAAGTGGGTCATTTCAAAGGACGAGGGGCCTCCTGAGACTGCTCAGTTAAGTTTGTTTCCTATATGTTTACCTAACCAACAAATAGTTGAAAATTTGATATACCTATTTGAAAGTATGCCTCTTTTTAATTTTAGAAAAACAATTCTTGGGGGGCATACATCGAATCCCAAGATCTATCTAAGATTCTAATTGATTTTATTCAATGAAGGTAGGAATAACATTCACCTTTGCGACTTTGAAATTGTTAAGTCAAATCCACTTTAGAATAGTACTCGCAAAACTTCACAAGTGTCAAGTCTCCTGTCGATTCACACGAACCTTCTTTTTCCTTTAAAGCTTTCTCTAATGGAAGCTAATGGCCCTTCCAAATTTTCAGCTCTAGAATCTTGAAATAAAGATCCAATCTTTATTATCAAGAACCTTTCTTGATGATCAAGATCCTTGATTTTTTTCTTCTTGATTATTCAAAACTTAGAACACACAAGAGAAGAAAGGGGAGAGGGGTGACCGTACAACTCTAATAGAGAGAGAGGGGGCGTGAGGTATTTGAGGAGAGGGAGAGAGAGATCCAAAAATTCTGGAAAATTAAATTGCCCACAAGCCTTGGACGTCTACCTCTATTTATAAAGATTTGGGTTGCTTGCAACTCAAGAGTCCACTTTCTAATCCAATTAGAATTCCTCAATTTGTTTCCTTTTTGATTTCCCCATAATTAATTAGGATTAATCAAAATAGAAACTAATCTTATCCATTAGTGTCCAACTAATCTTATCCTTATCCTAATCCAATTAGGATTCTTTGATTAACAAGAAACTAATAGAATCCTTGTCCAACAAGGAATCTTTAATTAGTAACTAACTTTAACTAACAAACTAACCTTATCCAATAAGGAGAGTAGTAATTAGAAACTAATTAAATAAATAATAACAATTATTATTTCCTCCATGAAGTGGGTGTCCCACCCTAGGTGGGCCCCACTCCACACGCCCCTAGGGTTCCAAACCCTATTAGGTCACTTCAATTATTCTTTTAAAATAATCCCCAATGGGTCCTACCCATTTGGTTTTTCACATCTAATGTGATTCCACCTTTTTCGAGCTTCACTACACCATATTGTGATTACTTAGAGAAATTAATTAATTTAATTATAAATTAAATTAAATACTTTAAGAAGGCCATTGTGTGTGGGATCTAAAGGGATCTCCTATTTCCGGTTGTGGGACCAAGTACTTCACCTTTTTGGTTAAAGCATTGTTAGTAGGAAACACCTTTCCTACACTCCATTAGGATTATAGAATTTTATCTATATCCCTGGACTTCCACCAATCACAATTAATGTCCATTAACACAATGTGATTAACCTCCAGAAATTAGAGAATTGCTTGTAAGTACCATCTCACAATATATTTACAAATAAATCCTTCCACATTCCAATATCACTTGTAAGCTTCCGGGATTGGAACAATTCTACTGTCTAGTCCCTAGCTTATGAATAGAACCCTTTCTCATGATTACTTTTTCAATGAACTGAACCTCCAAAACACTTTTGAAGAAACATTAGAAAAGAACTGACATATATATTTATATATGCTTTTCCGTATTAAAAATATCAACTTCGATAAAAACCATTTTACCGAAAAGCACCAGTACTGGATTTAACAGTTCAGTTCAACAAGTATCACCTTGATATCATTATCTCCAATTAAGGAGTTGTGGATTCCTTATTGAGTGTTTACACACTTCTCCAAACATTGTGTACATGACCCAACGTACCCAGAGTTAGTCCTGTGTATTGGACATTGCCGATTGGCACATCAAAGCCATATAGATAGATGTCTAAGAAGATGTTAACCTCTCAGGTCTAAGGAAAATTTGTCAAATGGATAACTTTAATACAATCTGACAGTGTATTCCATAGGGTATCCACTAGTGACCCCGTTCAGTATTATGTACTTGTTACATATACTCACATGTTAGTCAAGAGTCACCACTCTCTGTGAATGAGATTCATCACACTATCTCATATAACTACACATGTGCAAGCCATGATGAAGTACGGCACCCAACCAATACTCTAGAGGCTTCAAACAATATTAGGTTTACAAGGAACCGGAAAATCATATCTTCTCGCAACCTTTGCATGATTTTCCTACAATGTTACCTATGGAACTTTATGTCTTCATCATATGAGACAGTAATTAATATAAATACCCATTATAGTTGGTTGTGTGAATATGATGCTTGTCTAATCAACATAGAAAAGTCTCTTATTGGCTTTTGAGGGCATATATGTCCAACACTATTATTACCAATACAAAAAAGTAGTGGATAATATTATTACCAACACTATGATGCTTTATGTCTTGGTTGGAGACTCCTACAACTGCCTCCTCATTTTGCCTCCTCATTTGCTCACTCAGGTACATCAACTTCTGTACATAGTGCCTCCCTTTTTACTACTAGCCCTTCCGGATGATTGATTCAGGAGCTATTGATTACATGACATGTATGTCATCCCTCTTCTCCTCTTATCATATTTGCTTAGGGAAAGATAGAATTAGAGTAGTTGATGAAACCTTTTCCTCTATATTGGGGAAGGGTAGTGTTGTTGCTACTTCTATGCCCCTAGCACCTGTCTTACATGTTCTTAACTTTGCAACTAATTTTATGTGTGTGAGTAGTATCACAAAATCTTTGAATTGCAGTGTTACATTCGTTTCCACTAATTGTCTACTGAATCATTCACCACAGTTGCCTCATCAGTCTTATTTTAGGAGTAGCTCTCATGTTACTGATATGATGTAGTGACATTAATGATTGGGTCAACCTTTTTTTTTATAAAAGGAAATGTTCCCTTATTTTTTGTCTTATCTGAATTTGCATTGTGAACTTGTGAAACATTGTAGATCTTTATACTCATTTCATTAAAATAGAAGCAGTTCCTTTTTTGATATAATTCACTTTGATGTCTGGGGTCTATCTCTTACTATTTCTTTATTTGGTTACATTTTACAAGTACTTCATTATTACGTGTTACATGGGTCTACCTTTAAAAGTGATGTATATTCTATATTTGAGACCTTTTATAACATTGTTCGCACCCGGTTTTCCACTCAATTTAAATCCTTCGATTTGACAATTGTGGGGGGGAGGGAGTAGATGTCTAGTGACCATGCTCCCAACCTTTCAGAATAGGGGATTGAACATCAAACTGTGTATCAAAACCTTGAACAAATGGGGTGGCTGAAAGGAAAAACCGTCACAGGTTGGAGATCACCCATTCCCTTCCCTTTACTATGCATGTTCCATCATCCTTTTGGTTTGAAGCCCTACTCATTGCAACTTTTCTCAGGAACTGTATTCCTTCTAGACTGCTAGGATTCAAAACCCCCTTGTCTTTCTCCATGGGCTTCCCTATTTTCTATTCCACCCAAAGTGTTCAGGTGTGTCTGTTATGTTCATGCCTATCGCCCTGATCGCTCCAAGCTTAATCTAAGGCCTTCAAAAATCTTTATTGGCTATTCTTCCACACATAAAGGGCACAAGTGCTACCATCCTTCGTCTTGAAAGCGTTTGATGTCTCTTAACGCCACCTTCTATGAAAACACTCATTTCTTTTCTAGACCGAAAACATCTCTTGCAATATTTGTGAAATTTGCAATGACAAGAAATACATAAAATATGCAAGGTCTTAAGTGTTATTGTGACAGGAGATACAGTAAATATGTTATGTTATCTAAAAAGAGTAAGCTTAGGCTTTGCTTATTCTTTTATCTATTTTTAGTATGTGGAAATGATTCTGTTTTTTCCTTCACCCAAATGATATTTTGTCGTTTTTGTTCTCCAGAATAGAATTTGGTTGATTGCATTCAAATAGGTTTTAAGTACAGAACCATTCTTAAAAATTCAGACTGTTCCGTTTTCAGAGATTATAGTTTGCCCCCATTGCCCCCTCTTGGAGTTTTTGAAATTACATTTTATCCCCGGAGTTTCTGAAATTACAATTTGCTTCCAAAGTTTCTGGAATTTACAGTTTGCCCCTAGAGTTTCTGAAATTACATTTTGCCCAGAGTTTTTGGTTGCCTTTTGATCCCCGAAGTTTTCGGGAATTACGGTTTGTCCTTTAAAGTTTATGGAAATTACAGTTTTGCTCTTTCTTTATCATAGGTGATAAATTGGACACCCATTGTGGCTGTGGTAGCTATCATGGCCGTGGTGGTCGTGGGACCAAGCGGTGCACCCATTGTGGTCAAACTAATCACTCTGTTGACTTCTGCTAGAAGCTCCATGGCAAGCCAACTTGGGCTAATCAGGCTACACTAGAGGGGGAGAATCCTGATTCTGTTCCTGACGATCAAATTCTTCTTTCCAAGATAGAGTATGATTTTATTCTTCAGCGCGCCAATGCCTCTTCCA
The DNA here is from genome assembly GCA_015143295.1 of Tetracentron sinense. Lineage (NCBI taxonomy): Eukaryota > Viridiplantae > Streptophyta > Magnoliopsida > Trochodendrales > Trochodendraceae > Tetracentron > Tetracentron sinense. The sequence continues at coordinate 2,366,982 of CM026565.1, read as the reverse complement.
CTTTCACAATCAATTTGGTCTCGTCAGGTAACACATGTCTCCTTTCCTTTTCCAATTCTCCTTGGATTCTTGATTCCGGAGCTTCTGACCATATGACAGGTAACTTGTCCCTTCTTTCGAATGTACTCTGTCCTTCTTCTTTTGTCACTATTGCTAATGGGACTAAAACTCGTGTTAAAGGGATTGGTACCTTTTGCTCTTTTGGTCTCACTTTTTCATTTGTTTTATACTTGCCTTAGTTCCCTTTTAACTTCTTGTCAATTCACAAACTTACTGAAGCTTTCAACTATTCTGTGACATTCTATGCTTCTTATTATGAATTTCAGGATCTAAAGACAAAGATGACGATTGGTGGGGATATGAGAAGAATGGGCTCTACTACTTTCAGCCATTCGCCCCGTCCGTTTCTTTTGCTCTTCATTCTGTTGCGTCTCCTTATTAGTGGCGTTGTCGGCTTAGATACCAATCTTCCGCAAATCTTCGGCACTTAGTTTTTTCTTTACCAGCTTTTTCTAATTTTACTTGTGAAACTTGTGAACTTAGTAAGCACCGTAGAGTATCTTTTCCTCTCTATACTGATACACATTGTTCACAACCTTTTGCACTCATTCATTATGATATTTGGGGACTATCTCAGACCACTAGTTTATATGGTGCTCGATATTTTGTTACTTTTATCGATGATTATTCTCGTTTGTCTTGGGTGTATGTGCTTGAGGATCGTTCTCAATTGTTTAATGTTTTTCAAACCTTTTATACTGAAATTTTTAACCAATTCAATGCAAAATTGGTAGTCTTTCGCACTGACAATACTTAAGAATATATAGTTAATAATTGTATGCAATTTCTCGAATCTAAAGGCATCATACATCAAACATCATGTGTTATTACCCCACAACAAAATGGGATTGCCGAACGAAAGAATGATCTCATTCTTGTTATAGCCTGTGCCCTTGTCATCCAGATACATGTTCCAAAGATGTTTTTGGGGGATGCTGATCTTACAACTACATATCTTTTGAATAGAATGCCCTCTCGGGTTTTACAGGGTAAATCTCATTTTCAAATAATATTTCCCGATAAAAATACTTTTTCTCTTTTCCTAAAGATTTTTGGATGTGTTTCCTTTGTTCATAACTTGCAATCTGGTCGTGACAAATTTGATCATTATGCTCATAAATGCATCTTTTTTGGTTATTCACGCACACAAAAGGGGTATAGGTGTTATAGTCCTATCTTACGTAAATATTTTGTCAGTGCTGATGTGACCTTTGAGACTGTTCCCTATTACTCTCCTGAGGGTGATCAGATATATAAACCTCTGTTTTCTGATCTTGTTCTGTCCACTAGTATTCCTGGTCATCCTTCTATTTCCCAGGTATATGTTTGTCGTTCCTAGGCTACAACTCTAGTCACTCTTCCTCTTGATGCTTGTCTATCGCCCACACCATCTCCCTCGGGGTCTACAGATCCACCTCATTCTACCTTGGATCTTGATCTGCCTATTGCAGTTCGTAAAGGTACTCACACTTACACTACTCATCTTATTTCTAATTTTGTATTTTATGATCATTTATCATCTTCCTTTCATGCTTTTTCTATGTCTTTGTCATCTCTTGTTGTTCTGAAGTCTTATAGGGAAGCTCTTTCACACCCTGGCTGGCGGACTGCTATGGAAGAAGAAATGCGTGCCTTGGCATTGAATCATACTTGGGATCTTGTTCCTAAGCCTGTTGGAGCTTAGATTGTTGATTGTCGTTAGCTCTTCACAATCAAAAAAAATCCCCGATGGTACCATTGATCTGTTAAAGGCTCGTCTAGTAGCCAAGGGATTTACTCAGACTTATGGCATTGATTACACCGAGACCTTCTCTCCAGTGGCCAAGTTGAATTTTTTTCGTGTTATCATCTCTCTTGCTGCGATTCTGGATTGGCCTTTTTATCAGCTCGATGTCAAAAATGCCTTTCTACATGATGATCTTGCCGAGATTGTCTATATGGCTCAACCACCTGGGTTTAAGACCAAGGAGGAGTGTGTTTTTCATCTTCAGAAATCTATCTATGGACTCAAACAGTCTCCCCGAACTTGGTTTGGAAAATTCAGTAAGGCAGTGGTCACTCATGGCATGACTCAGAGCCACACTGATCACTCAGTGTTTTTTAAGAAGACGAAAAATGGTATTGTAATTCTAGTTGTCTATATGGATGATATTGTCATCACTGGCAGTGACAGGGAAGGTATTCATATCTTAATATCTTAATTCGTTATCTTAGTTCCAGTTTTCTCACTAAAAATCTGGGTAAGCTTTGTTATTTCCTTGGTATTGAGGTCGCAAGATCTAAAGCAAGCATCAGTTTATCTCAGTGGAAGTACACTCTTGATATACTGAAAGATACAAGTTATCTTGGCTCTAAACTTGTAGCTACTTATATGGATATCAATCTGAAATTGATGTCAGATGAGAGTGACTTGGTTGATGATCCAAGATGTATCGGCTGACTCGTGGGTAAACTCATTTACCTAACTATTACTCGGCCTGAGATTTCATATGCAATTAGTGTTGTGAGTCAGTTTATGACCAGTCCTAGAGTACCTCGTATGGATGTAGTGATATGCATCTTGAAGTATCTCAAGAATGCTCCAGGACGTGGCCTTCTTTATCACGCATCTGGACATCTTTGACTTGAGGAATATACTGACACTGATTGAATCGGATCACCTACAAATCGCAAATCTACTACTGACTATTGTACCTTTATAGGAGGTAATCTCGTGACTTGGAAAAACAAGAAGCAGTCAGTTGTAGCTCGATCTAGTGCTGAGGCAGAATATCGAGCCATGACTCATACCACTTGTGAGCTAACTTGGTTAAGAATTCTTCTACAAGAGTTTGAGATTCCATTACATGGACCGACACCTCTTTATTGTGACAATCAAGCAACTATTCATATTACCAACAATCTAGTCTTCCATGAATGAACCAAGTATATTGAAGTTTATTGTCATTTCGTTCGGTCTAAAGTAAAGTCCAAAGACATTACTACTCCTTTTGTTCCTTCTGGTAGTCAACTTGTAGAAATTTTCACCAAAGCTCTACCACAGACTACCATCGACTCAATTTGTAGCATGCCGGGAGTTATAGATATATACTCTCTAGCTTGAGGGGGAGTGTTGTAAATATTGACGAATATTGTATAACTTAATTATAGGATCTTTCCTTATTCTTCCTGTAAGTTGTATTATAAATACTGACCTCTTAGAGAGAAGATTACAACTTTTCTTTCTCTGAAATACAAACGACAGTAATGAATTACTTATTGAGCATCATAGCTCATTCGATGTTTTATGTCACAGATAATGCGTAAGGTAATGAATATTTTCGAGAAGTCGGGGATCTAAACTTTGAAGAAATGACTTGTATTTTGTTAAACATGTTAAATTACAAGTGTTAATGTAAATATTCAGGTATGATGATTTATTTAGATGACTATTGTGAATGGTTTTAAATTTAGCTTCTGCGTTTATATATGTATTTGAGTTCACAATCTGGATTTATAATTGAATTTTGATTTAGAAGTTCAAGTGTAAATCAGGGTCGTGACATGTCTCCACATGCAGAGCTTCTCTCCTTATTATTATTATTATCATCTATCTAAACAAAAATGATTATAGTGGAACAAAATAACAGTATCCAGCCAAATCCCAAAGAGTACAATCGATCATAGAGCAAGCGAAGAAGAGCCAGCTTGAAATGACATCTGAACCATCAGTTTAAAATTATGTTATGTGAATGGTTTTGAATTTAGCTTCTGCATTTATATATGTATTTGAATTCACAATCCGGATTTATAATTGAATTTTGATTTAGAAGTTCAAGTGTAAATCAGGGTCGTGACATGTCTGCCCATGCAGAGCTTCCCTCATTATTATTATTATTATCATCTATCTAAACAACAATGATTATAGTGGAACAAAATAACAGTATACAGCCAAATCCCAAAGAGTACAATCAATCATAGAGCAAGCGAAGAAGGGCCACCTTGAAATGGCATCTGAATCATCAGTTTGAAATTATGTTCTCCAAATTCCATTTGTATGAGGTTCAATTTGGGTAAGTCCTTAATGCCCAGTACCTGCCAGCTTCCATCTTGGCTTTTTGTTCTTGGATAAACCTCTAATTATCACCATACGTGAGAACCACAAGATTATACGACATCAGCGCTAGTGCTAACCCATTCTGAACCTTTACAACTTTGCATACCTTTTTTGTTTCATCAAAGTTGAGGTTTAGATCCTGATCCAGCACAGTCATCTGGGTTTCTCAACACCCTGTTCTGGTTAAGTAACAATGTTGTATTTTTTTCTTTCTATATTTCATTTGTGTATGTGTGCATATTTTCTTCATGTTGTATATGCAAAAATTTGAGCTATTCAGTCACCGTTTGCATATTTGACTCAGGTCTTCTGTTCCAGATATTGGGGCACTACACAGGTCAGTCATCCTTTACTGGGAGCGAAAGTTGTGGCTGCCATGCTGATGTTTGCAACTGTGTCTGGTATGCTTTATGGCTCTAATCCAGAACACTGCCGGTGGTGCCAGGGACAATGAAAAAATGTTTATAGAGACGGGCTCTGGGTGGGAAAGGAGGCGATTGTCACAGGGCTGTGGTTACTGGAATTACGTAAGTTCATATTTATTAAATTTATTAATATTACTATTATTGTCATTTATCCATTATATGAATCAGTTCCTTGCCATATATTCTCTACTTCTCCTCAGCAAATACATGGGCATGCATGCAATCATGCACATGCAAGCATCCAAACTGACATGATACATACTGAGTAAATTCAAAATGAATCATTTTTTTCCATTTTATACTTTACGAACTACAATTAATAAAATTAGGGGCATGATCTCACTCGTGAGGATATGCTTGAGCTTCCATTGTTTCATATGTTTTGACTGAGGGATGTGAACACAAGGTCGAACAATGTATCCTTTCTAACAGATCATTTTCGTGAGTGTATGAGTTATTATAGCATTAGCCTGCATCTTTACCTCGATATAGAGTCATAGACATGGTTCTTTTTGTTGTCCCTGTGTCATTGTCAAGGTTTGCTGCTGGAGCCAATTCTGACTTCTCAGATAACTGACCCGTACGTGTCAATCCACTGCAGTCTGATGCCATCTTGTATCAGATTTCCTTTTTTAAAATTTTTTATTTTTGTATATATTTTAGATGCTTCAACATGTGTCATTCCACTGCAGTCTGATGGACAATTTCCAATCGTATCAATAGTTTTAAGAGACTTTGTCATGGTTGTTAATATAGAAGACATCAGATTAGATGACTCAAATCAAGCACAACATGATCAGTCCTATACTACATGCAACACACAATCAACTTCATGCAGGGCTACAATCAAGGAATTGACACAATCTCCATGAATTATTTTTTGTTATACCCTTATGCGTGTAGATTTCTTTCTTTGATAGAGTTTTCTAGAATAAGGAAACTCAATCTTGTTGTAATCGTATCTTTAATAGAGTTCTCCAAAATGAGGAAACTCACCACCACATTATCTATATAATGAATGTTACGGTCTCTCTTAAAATCATTGCTAACTTCACCCAAATCAATATTTCTTTATGGTATCAGAGTGCTAATCAAGGAAATCTTCTCACATTTCAAAAAAGCTTCCAGGTTCCCTACACTGTGTCTTCGTCTTCCTCATTGCTGTACCCATACTCTTCTCATCTCAATGTCGCAAATTTGTTTGTCACTGAAGCTAACACAAACAAACTATTTGCTATGGAAGACTCAGATCTTATCATTGACTGAGAGTCAAGATCTTCTCAACTTCATTAACGGAGACATTCCCATTCCTGATCCTGAAGTGGACTCATCTGATGGTAAGAGAGTCTTGAACCTAGACTATACGTCATGGGTTTGAACCGATCGTCTTGTAATAGCCTGGATCACTGGAACTTTAAGAGAAGATGTCCTTGGCCTGGTTGTTGGTTTGCACAACATTTGCACATAATTCTCAACCTCGAGAGTTTGAACTCCTATCCAAAATCCGATTTCTAAAAAAGGGTACGTTTACTCTCGCTGAATACTTGTGTGATTTTAAATCTATCAGTGACCAACTTAATGCTATCGGGAAACCTGTTCCTAATCAAAGTAAAGTGTTCTGGCTCTTGAGCGGACTTGATCCAAAGTATTAATCATTTGCTACTACTATGCTAAAACCCCTGGTTCCTTCTTATGCTGATCTTATTCCCTTACTGCAAAGTCATGACCTACGTAGCAGTAGCTATGCTGTGAACCCACTAATCACTCAATGGCTTTCTATAGTCTGGAGGGAATAAGCATAATAACAATAATAATGGTAGGAAAGGGGGGAAACTATTTCACATCTAAAGGTAGGGGCTTCCCACAAACTGGAAATCCATCTCGACATGACTATAAGAACCAGGGACAAACAAGTGTGCAGCTGTGTGATCAACCACAACCCGAATCACAATGGTGGAAATATATTGAAATGCCAGATCTGCAAAAAAAAAAGGGGCATGACGCACTTAGGTGTTGAAGTCATTTTGATAAAATTTCTCAGCATGAGGACATACTGAAGGCACTAGATGTAATGCAGCTCTCAGATTCTCAAGACAACGAATGGTTCCCTGATACAGGGGGGCCACTGCACAGTCTCCACATATCACAAAGAACCCTGGTAACATCACAAACTTAATTCCATACAAATGTTCTGATTCAGTTATGTTAGGAAATGGAGAATGGTTTACTATTTATCATATTGGTGAAGGAAAACTAGTCAATGGTACAACAACAATTCCTCTAGAGATGTTTTGTTAGTTCCTAATATTAAGAAGAGTCTGCTTTCAGTATCACAACTTACCATTGATTACCCCTGTTCTTTTGAATTTGATAACAATGGTTTTAAATAAAAGATTTGAGGACAAGCAAAGTACTGGCATCAGGAGTGAGGTGGATTGTATGCTCTGGATGACTCGGGAATAGAGGCACATTTCTCGAATCAGTTCCAAACCAACTGCAGCAGAGGATGTATGGCATCAACATTGGGGAGACATCCATAGACAAGAGTACTTCAGTTCCTTAAGAATAATGATTGTTTCAGTTACTTGTAAAATGATGGATTTATGAACTAGTTGTCAGCTTAGTAGAAGTGTTAAACTGCCTGCCTTTCTTTGCTTCCAATAATCAGTCTATTGAACTGTCAAATAAAATACATTGCGATCTATGGGGATGGGCCACATTTACCTCAATGCAAAAATTTTGTTATTATGCTTTATTTGTTGATGATTTCACTAGGTACAGTTGGTTTTATCCCTTGAAGCGAAAATCTGATTTCTTCAGATATTTTTTCATTTTTCAAAATCTAGTTGAAAGGCAGTTGGATCGGAAAATCAAACTATTTCAATCAGACAGGAGAGGATAATTTGTAAAGAAATAATTTCTTGAACACTTGGCAGATTGTGGTATTATGCACCAAATGTCATCAGGGGTGTAAACGAGCCGAGCTGGGTGCTGTTCAAGCTCGGCTCTTATCATATATAGGTTTGCTCAAGCTTGGCTCGAGCTCAATATGAATCCTAAAATGCTAGCTCGAGCTCGGCTTGTCTATATTTAATTGAGCTCGTCGGGCTCGCGAGCTGGCTCGTTGGTGGTCTCGGCTCTATCAGTGACGTGCTTGGAAGAAGAACAACAACAAATAAGAGGACAAATCCACAAATTTTGCTAAAAACAGTGTATCTCTACTGTTGGTAGAAATCCATCCAACCCCAAAAGAAAGGAGTAAACCCATGCCAAACCCAAGAAGAAAGTAGAAAAGGGTTTACATTTCTACTGTTGGCATAAACCCATCTCAAACCCTAGAAAACGAAAAGGTTCACCTTTCACAAATCCATCAATTGCAGCTCTAACGGTAGCTCCATCACCTTGTGAGGAGCACGTTATATAGCCAAATTTGCTAGGCAGGTTGAGTTAATGGAGAAGGTCGTGACTGTTGTCGAATCCGAGGAGCATACCAACAATGAGTGAAGTCTCCTCTCAATGTCCACAATTTTACAGCCACCTATGGAGATGACTTCGAAGTTTGAACTAAGAAGGAAAATTGACAATAAAAAATCAAAAGAAAAACCCAAAGGATTAAATTTTTTGCCTCCAAAGCTCTTCTGATACATAGAGAAGAAGCACACAAATGAATAATGGACAATGAAATTACCATATTAGGTTCTTCCTTTAAAATATTTATTTAAATATCTTATATGTCAAATATGAAATGTTAGTGTTGTTTGAGGGTATATAATGTCCAGTAATATGTTTATAAAACTAGTCAAGCTGAGAGTTATCCTTTGCTTGAGCTCAGCTCGTTAACAGAGTCCCTTATTCAAGGAAATGCAACATACATAGATCTCATATTGGGGGGGGGGGTTACTGCAAAGAGCGCTTGCCTCAAGCGTCCATAGGGTCTTATGCCTCAAATTACCTAATCACCTTGACAACCATGCTATTATTTCATTCGTGAGAAGGTAGCCCTTGGATACTTAGTCACACGGTTTGTTCCATCTCATCAACAACTGGCCAATGTATTTACTAAACCATTAGCACGAGATGTGTTCACCAGATTGCATATCAAATTGAGCCTGTGGTAGGGCACCCAGTCCAGTTTGAGGGGAAGAATAGAAGACATCAGATCAGAGGACTCAAATCAAGCAGAACATGATCAGTCCCACACTACAAGCAACACACAATCCAACTTCATGCAAGGATACAATCAAGAGTTGACACAATCTCCATGAGTTATTCTTGGTTATACACCTTATGTGTGTAGATTTATTTCTTTGATAGGGTTTTCCAGAATGAGGAAACTCACCACTACATTATCTATATAATGAAGGTTACAGTCTCAAAATCATTGAGAGAACTTCACCCAAATCAATATTTTCTTTAGTTAAATGCTGAGATCCTGTAACACCTGATTGGTCTGCATTATACGCAGGCTAGGACATTGTCTTCCTTCCATTTGTGGAATGGAGAAAAATAGACATAAAAAATCACTAATTTCTGAAAGTCAAAAGTATTCCTATCATTTCTATTTGTCAGGCTGCTGTTTGAGTGCAGTGCACTGTTCTCTGATCTTGACGATTACTTGGACTGTTCTGTCTCTACGGTTTAGAGATCCCAATGTTAATTCTGTTTTAACTTGGTTTGCAATCCATTCAAAGACACAGCTGGGCCTTCACTTTACGTCCTCATCAAGATGCTCGCAACAATAACACTGGTCATGGCACCCGTCTTTTTGTAAGAGTTCTCTGTACATTTGTGCTCTCTCCCAATATACGGCACCCACTAACTTTCATGGTATTGATGTCTAGTTTGCAAATGCAATAGACATTGTAGTGTAGTTCAAGGGTGTCCGATTTATATTCTTACTGGATATTATCTTCTTTGAATTAGTGATATTAAAATGTCTGCCTATTTGGGTCTTAAAACACTTTTTGGTTAAATATATCTTATATTCTTTATAAGTGCATGTACTCAACTGTATGTAGTTGAAGGACAAATCTACTAATCGATTCAAGCATTTCCAAGTGCTATCCTTGTCAAAAGATTAGGTATTCACTCAAAAGGGAATATGCTAAGTGGTTAGGAAGCGCATATTGAAACTGATTTATGGGGTTGAATCTTCGTCACAGTTTGGGTGTTATAGTTTTGGGACTTAACCATGGCGAGGTGGCCCCACTCACAAGACGCCCAAATAGTTATTGGCAGGTCCATATTCAATGAAAATGCGGTGTTAATTTGTTAGCATGATAAGATTTTCCTAATTACTCAATGAAAAGAAAATAGGGGAGATATACTTGAACAGTGGGTAAGTAATTTTATTTTTTTTTGGTGAAATAATGGTTTTTAATGAAGTAAAACTTCTTACAGTTAAAACCATGGTTCAAAAACTCGAAAACTCAACTTGAATCGAAAGTTAGCCGGGTTGAGTAATTCAAAAAAAACTCGACTCAGTCCGGCTCGGAATATATATGTAATAATTTGAAAAACGTTAAAATAACTCATAGTATGCTGGTTTTATAGTCTCAAATCTAAAAACTAGGTTTAATAAAATCCATAGTAGATTGTCTTTGTAGACCCAAAAAGTATGATGCAAAAAAAGTATGACGTTTGAGTTTAGGTTTTAAAAAATGATAAAAATACATTTTTGTGACTCGACCTAATCAAGCGAATCGTAAAACTCGGCTAGACTTTACCGAGTCACCTGAATAACTCCACAAATAGTCTCCTTCGAGTTTGGAGGTGATTCAACTCGAAATTCAGTCGAGTTGGGTAACTCGGATGAGATACTCGGATGACTCGCCGAGTTTTCGTACTATGGTTAAAACTAAAAACATGTACAAAGTGTTTCGAACTATGGTTAAAACTAAAAGCATGTACAAAGTGTAAACATGATTAATGTAAACTTAAAGGTTGATTCAGGCCCTGTTCGGCGGGGAGGGGCTTCTGTCAACCCATGATGCGTGGATCTCTTTGCCCTTCTCTTGTTTATTGCCAAAATAGTGACCTCGTAGGAACTGTTTTTTCTTGGAAACAAAAGGCTATGAGATGGCCACACATGCATGTTGGTGCTTAAGCTCATCAAGAGACAAAATATCCATCCATGTAGGGCCTATGACTTGGATCTGAAAAATCTAGTTTCTTATTTGATTCTCCTTGGTGCAAATAGATGGGCTATAGCCCCACCAACAGGTGACCACTAATCTAGCAGTTTGATAATTACGACGGGGGTGTCATCTAGGGGTTAAGTCTCATTATATATTCTCTATCAGTCTCTTTCAAACTATTTAAGACCGACAACATGAGTCTTTTTAAGCTAAATTGTCTATCAATTCTTTTCTTTTCAAAATCATTTTGAGCAACTTTATTTATTTTGTTTGATCATTTGAAGGCATTCATTTTCAATCTTATATTTGTTCCGTCTATCTCATTTTCTCTTGAATGCCCTCATTTCTAATATAATTTTTCAGCTATATTGTGGATTTACCATTCTTAAATCATGGAATCTAGTGCCCGTTAGGCTGAAAAGCGAATGGTCCCAAGAAGCTTTTCTACTGAATTGTCAATGGGGGGGGGGGGGGGGGGGGGGGGTGTGACCACAGGGGAGGATGAGAGATCCTTTTATCTACATTTTAGCTTCTCTTTATCTAAAGAGGACCACTGAAACAAGCAGTAATTGACAGGACCATCCTAGTTTTAAGATGACAACCTCTACTGCTTTACATTGGTAGATTTTTGATGCTCTGAGAAGGTGTTTGGACACAGGTTTTGGTGCTACTTAAGATTCAAAGATGAAACAAAAGATTCCTTTGGGGATTCTGAAGCTTCCCCTGAAACTTTCCATAACAAAGCTAGGTCCATTCCATCTCGTTGTTCTTGGACACCCGCCTAGGGGCATGCCGAAGCTCGTCGAGCTAATACAAGAAGCTCGTACATTACAAGAAGTAGTTTGGCTCGGGTGTCACGTTTGTTCATATTTTCTTAGCCCCTCGAGCCGATCTCAGAGCTAATACATGGAGCTTGTTTGTTAATTGAGCCGAATATGAGTAAGTGGCGACTCGAGCAATATCCTTAATAATACACATTATTAACTCAGCCCAACACATGCCAAGTCAAGCTTCAAACTTGTTTGTGAGATGGACTTGCTTTGTTAGCTTAGGTCAAGCTAAACCAAGTCTGAGCTGGCCTTCTGAAGCTCGAATTAATCATGTTCCTTAGTCTATGTTTGTCTTTGATTAGTTGGGCACAAAAAAGCTAGTGTTACTCGCACCCCAACATTTGTTGACTCTTCATTTTTTAAATTTTGATATTTCCTTGTAATCTTTATTCTTCCTATCGTCTCTGACCAAGGACTGCCCTTAACTAGCTTGCATAATTGAATTCTCCCATTTTGTGTCGATCTTCTTTACCTACTTTAGCCAGCACATACTTCAGTTTTGTTTTAATTTGTTGGTATAAATAGTCATGAGGAAGGGAGCATAGTCAAACAAAACCCCTATTCCATAAGTTGAATGCATTTTGTTTGATATTTTTTGAGGAGATACTACTTACTCTATATGAAAGGTCATTTAAGTTAAATTTTGTACGAGTTTAGTTTGAAAAACCAATTAGGAGAGAGAGGGCTATTTTTTAATTTTTCTATTCGGATAAGAAATAATCAACCCGATTAGCAACGAGAGTAGTGTGGTAGCAACAACGACACCAATAGCTTTGGTGGCCGGAGTAGGTAAAGAAGATTAACATTGGACGAGAGAAAACAATTGGGTGCTCAGAGACGACATAAATAAAAAATATTGAAGGTAGTGACATTATTGTCTATTTTAGGATATAAATATGTAAGTTATAGTACTGCAACATCAAATATTGGGGTGCCCCTAACACCACAAAAAATTACTCACCTTTAACGAAAGTAATACAATTCAGGATTTTCTACTATTAACTCGAGGTAATCCTCTTCTAGTTAGACCCACTATGCATGATTAGATTCTGCTATAAAGCTTAGGTTACTCTACTTTAAGCTTCAGACCATGGGGGGTGGACCACCATCTTCCTGTGCATTTATGTCATGGGTCATTCCCAGCTCACATTCATGGCTGCTATGATTAGGCAGCCAAAAAAAAGGAATTAGCTAAGAACTCTATAAACCCTAAATTCCTTGTTATCTAATAAACATTGATCAGGGGATTCTAATATAGCAATAGGCCCCCCTATGGAGCTATCAACAGTATAAATATCTTTCTCAATTGCTTGATACAATAAAAGTTCCAGCACCACATTCATGCATCCCATTTTAATTCCCTTAAGCTTTTTCAGATTTTAAAAAGATAATATTCACTTCACTTTTCCTTTTTGCCTCTCAACCTCAGAATTCTTGGCACTGCTCCTCACTATCATTTTTATCATTTCCATAATGACACCTTCTCCCATTATAGTCACCCCCAACTAACAATTTTCGTGGTGTCGGCTAGGCCGAACTAATCGATTAAAACCCATGTGCTTCTGTCCAGATTTGAGATTAGCATTGATGCAATCCTCGTATGTTTGGCTGCCGAGAAAATAGGTGAAAACATGGAAAAGAAAAGAAAATTTTGGATTAATTTCTAATACAATTCTTAGTTGTATTTTGTTCAAATTTTTTTCACTTTTCACTTATTATTAACCCTATGTTTGGTTGCCGAGAAAACACTAAAAATTGTATTAGATATCTAAAATTTTCTTATCTTTTCCATGATTTTACCTATTTTTTGGACAACCAAACATAACTTAAGGTTAAGAGGGAGTTAATCGTCTATATTTTGTCTGATTTGAACCTAATTGGATTTGTAAGCATATCTCCCATTGCCCTCAAGATAAAGTGGGGAAAAATATGCTTCAGGAGTGGAGTGTGGCCTTCCCCCTCACAAAGTAAAGATTCTTAGGAAATTTATTCTGAGATGGAGAATTCATGGTAACTTTGAATTGGATCACTGAGGTGGCTTAGTGAGAACCTCATTGTAAATTTAGATATTGATTCTTGGGAAATTTTAATCCTTTCAAAGGCTAAATTATCAATTGTGGGACTTTGACCTTCACCCACCCACTTCTCAAATTTGAGTCTAACTTAGTCATAAGCCCTAGTGACCATCATGATTCATTAGGACCCACTTGTTCGCATCGGAAATTGCTGGTCTACATTGTTTTCCTGTGTCGCCATCACATATTATCAGTTCAATATAGGTTGGAGTAGAAATAGGGGTCTTGGATTTATAGTGGGATTGGCTTGACATGACTCCATTTCAGGGCCTCACATGAAACCCAACCCTTAGCCAAGAACTTGAATAAGTTAGATAAGTCTATGAGCTGGCTTGTGGGGAATACAGTGAATTGGAAATGGGTAGTGCATTTAATGTGATTTGGCTTAATCAAAACCCTAGAACCATCTGTTGCTTTCAATCCTCCACAATCAACTGAGTGGAGTGTATGAAAACCCACCCAGAAAGAAAATTGTAGCTTTGTTACATATTTGCAAAGCAGTTTTGATTAATTTACATAATATAGTGATATTTTGAGTGAAATTTAGGGCACTAATACATCTTTTCTATGTAAGCCATCACTATATCTGTTGATCGCCCACTGTTTGCTAATTAAGGGGCCGCTTATAGAGGTTCTAAACCTTTGATTAGTGAACCATTAATTAGAATTACAATTGATTGATTGATCGAACTATTATTGGATGAATCAGCCTATGGGTACTCCCAAATATACTTCATAATCCTAACCGTTTATAACTAACTACTAAGGGCCAAGATTTAACTTGGCTTATTTTGTCTTTTCTAATGCCACATCAGCTATAATCCTAACCGTTTAATGATGAAGTTAAACGGTTAGGATTTGGGAGTATACTTTGGAAGTACCCGTAGACTAATTCTTATTCGACAAGTGAGATTTTTTGCTAAAGCCCATACAAGAGGCGGACCCTTTTTTTTTTTTTGCGAATATCATTTACCTACGCTTAGTGGTTAGCTTGAGGATTGGAGCTCTTGCAACTCATTGCTCAGGGGATTAGATCCCGAGACCTCTCACTCGAGAGAGGCCACACCCCACCATTGGAGCAAGAGGCACGAACCCATTGATTCATCCAATTTATGGGCCCCCCTATCCCATTTGTGGGCTACACAGAATTCTCCTACTTATAAAACTTCTACAAGTTAGCTATTCTTGAAGAGTGATAGGTATGGTGAAGACTGGATAAGCCAGTACCTCTTGGGCTCTTCCACACCCAGAAAGAGAGAGAAGCCTTCTTACTTCTTCGACTCTTCCATACGAGAGAGAGAGAGAGAGAGAGAGATATGGGTACTTGTGTAATTTTATAGTGGGAAAGGATTTACATTTCCTCTCATTTCCCACAACGTTTTCTCTTGGATTTAAAAAAAATTGATTAGCCATCTGCTAATCGAATATCATAACCTCCCTTCTCTCGACTTTTAATTTTATAACTAGGCACATGCAGAAGCATATATGTCCACTAGTTTTTTTTTTTTTTTTCTAATTTTAAACAAAAAGATAAAATAAAAAAAATGGGGGACCCACAAAAGAAGTATCATACTATTTTGTCTTGTATAAAAATATGGGCAAAAACAAGACAACTACGTTGACGTAGCATTGCTCTAACAACATTAATTCATCCAAATGAGTACTAGTCACAAAATGACTATCATTTCAACCAAAAAAAAAAAATTACCTCTCTGTCCAACTGGGAAGGTGTTTAGGGAGCCACAAGGTTGCCACATCTCCCCCAATTACCTACGGTCTTAGTTTACATTGAGAAAGAAAGAATTATGTTCTTTAAGGAAATCTTACTTAGAAAACGAGGACACGACTGGTTAGACTATCTCTGTATGTGTTCTCTGATAGGTAGAAGACTAGTAGTAGTGTGTGGTAGGCAAATATTCCTTTCTGCACATGCATGTAGAATATGTTAAGAAGGCACCTCGAATCCATGACATGTAGACTCTCTAGTGTTGAGAACTTCATGCCCATCAATCACCAAAAACTAATACATACCGATATTGTGGATTCACATTCTCTTGCATGCCTTCATCCCTTGATTTCTCTATCAGTTTTTTTTATCCAAGGTGTGTAATAGGCACAGTAAAGTTAGTTCCAATATTCCATTGTTGATAAACATTTTTCGTGAGCATGGTGACCAGAAATTCTCTCACATCTTTCAACATACTATTGATAGTCGTAGTAATATTTATTATATATATCATTGAACTATGAACAATATGCTCTTGGATTTACAGGATTGATTGGTGGATCCAAATTGACATTAGGGGTGGAGAAGTATTGTTGAATGTATAAGCATCCCTTATATCACCATTATAAAATGCATCCCTAATACATCGTTCACCTTCGTCACCAACACCAAGAAATGTTCATAGGTAATTCGACGAGATATTTTTATAGATTTTTAACATCCAAGTATAACAATTTGCCAGAAGAAATTCATTTTCCATCATAGAGGCAAATCAGGTAATTTAGACATTATCTAAAATATTAGAAAGTCATATCTCTACTAGTATAAACAGGATTTTTTGTTCAAAAGGTTGATTGATATTTGTTCTAATTCCAAAAATACCCTTTGACTTATATTTATCTATTACTCTATTAATGAAAAATGTTCCCTTTAACAATATAGGCTATTTTTTTCCTAAATACCCAATTTACCCTCCTCATAAAGACAAAAATTTCATTGAATGTGTGCTTAATTCTCATACTACCCCATATTCATCTATAGTAGACTTGAAATTCTCTATGGTAATAGACTCCTTAACTGTGGTTAAAATTCACCCACCCCTAGGGTTCACTCACTTATCCTTGATTTTTAGGAAAAAAATTAATCCTAAGAGTTAGTAAATTTTAACCAGGGTTTAAAAAAATTAATATTTTTTTCTAAAACCAAGGATAAGTGGGTGAACCCTAGGGGTGGGTGAACTTTAGGGGCAGGTGAATCTTAACCATGGTTAAAGGGTGTCAAAAGAGACACATGTAACCCCTAGGGATCACCCACTATTCTTTGTTTGTAGAAAAAAAATTTAAACCCCGGTTAAAATTCACTAACTCCTAGGATTAAATTTTTTTTTTCATATTTTTTTTCTAAAAACCAAAGTAGGTGGGTGAATCTTAACCATAGTTAATGGGTGTCAAAAGAGACACATGGAAATCTCAAGGGCGTAACCGGACTCCAACTGTGGTTAAGATTCACCGACCCCTAATGTTCACCCACTTATCCTTGGTTTTTAGAAAAAAAAGATATTAACTTTTTTTAAACCTTGATTAAAATTCAATAACTCGTAGGGTGGTTAATTGTTTTTCATAATTTTTTTCCAAAAACCAAGGATAAGTGGGTGAACTTTAGGGGTCGGTGAATCTTAACCACAGTTAAGGAGTGTTAAAAGGGACACATGGTGACCTTAGTGGCATACCTGGACTCCTTGCTCTCTTGGCAAAACACTCTGAAAGAAGAAAGTCTCACCAAGGCCCCGCCCGTTTCTATGCTATACTCAAAATGCCTTCAAAATGCCCTTACGTTATATTTCTATAACTATTGTGTCCCTTACAATTTTTTTCATAGGGGATATCCAAAATGTCTCCTTAAGTTTCTATACCAAAAATATTCTTTAATTTTATTTTCAAATGCACTCACTAAGGTATCTCTTCCCAATCTCTGTCCCCTTCCCTTCTCTCTCACGTGCATCATACGTCGCCCACAAGTATATATATATATAAATATCTGCTATAGTGCATATTGGCAATTATGTTATCTAGAACACATCACTGTAGTGCATATCATGGTTTAAAATTTCGTTGAAATTTCGCGAAATTTCGGTTTCGGACAACCCCACCGATATCGAAACTGGGTTTATTTTGGAAATCAGATTTCAGCTGAAATTTCGAAAATTTCGGGTGAAATTTCGGATTTCGAAAATTTCGGAATTTCGGCCAAAATATGATTTTTTATTTTTAAATTAAAATTCTGAAATATTCCTAAATTTTTTGAAATTTTTACTGAAATTTCGAAAAATTTATATATTAATTTTAAAAATAAAATAATATATATATAATTAATATTATATAAAAAAATAAAAATTTCTGAATATTTCAAAATTTGGACCTGAAATTTCGGAATATTTTGGCGAAATTTCGGATCAAATTTCAGAATAATATTTTATTATTAAATATGATTTCGGTGAGATGTCGGCCGAAATTTTAGAAAATTTCGTTTCGAATGGGACTTCCGAAATTGACCGAAATTTCGAAATTTTAAACCTTAGTGCATATTGGCGATTTGGTTAACAGGATAACAGAATTGCTTATATGCTCTATAGAGGCATATAGATGTCGAAATCGTGGTTGCATGTACATAGCGGCGATTTCAAAAAAAGGAATTCAAAATTTTCTCATTTTTTTGAGATAGGATGTAACAATGTCATCTCAAATAAACAAAAGATCTAGGATTATGAAGAACGAGGATTATAGGAATTTCAAATAAAAAGGATCTAGCTTAGAACCAAAATAAATTTAAAGTAAGGCGTTTGAAAATATTTTTTATTTTTACCTCTTTACAAAGTCTCTAAAATGCTAATACACAAACTACTGGTGGTGAATGAAATAAACGCACTAGAGATAAAATTATAAATTTCTTTAATATGGAATAGGAGGGATTTAAGCGGCGATGGAGGATGAAGAGCATATAGAGAAAGAAAATGGGTTTATATCATTTTCTTTGAGTAAGGGTGGGTTGGTTATATAAGGATCTACTAAAGTCATACTCCTACACATATTTGCTTTCTCATATTTTCTTTTTAGGTTTAAAATTAAGACTTAGGATTCTCTCAATGCGGACATGACATTTGTCATTGCTTTACTTTTGCCGTGACTTTTGTGAGTATTGACTTTAACATGGATGGAAAATGGACATATGTTATCTTTTGGGTTACCGGGTTGTAACCGTATCTTTCTCTAAGTCCAAAATTTAAAATGTAGAAAAGAGCAGTTGTTTCTTGTGATTTTCTAATAGTACATAACTATTTATTAAAAAAAAATTATTTTCTACTTTGATGTGAATCAATGAAAAAAGAAACTCAAGGGCCCATTCAAGATTATGATATCTGTCAATTAAGGGTCACATGTCTAACCTCAAATACATCTCAGTCAGCCATTAGATGAGTTACTATTTCCCATGTGAGACAATAAAAGTTTTCTTTGATTTAGTGGGAGAATTTGGGTCAATTACAAATAAGGGAATTTTATTCTTTGCACCCTATTTTGGTCTTGTTCGCATAAATATATATATATATATATATATATATAAGAGAGGTACTAATGAGTGATGTTCATTGAAGCTTGTAATGAGCGGTCCCTCTAGAAAAATGACACATGATATACTTTTTTTTGAATCCGACACAATAGATGTTAAGTTGAGTCCATTGGAGAAATATGTCAAAAAAATTAGTCTGATCAGATATGTTTAGACTGTCCGATTAGACCCTAGTTTACAGCATTAACCCCTTAGGGTTCACTAGACCCTACCTAGGATATAGAAATGGATGATCTCCCCTCATTCGATCGGACGGTCTATAAATGTCCGATCGAACTAATATTTTGCCACGTGTCTCTCGAGCAACCTGTCTTGACATCCAATGATCAGATTCCGAAAAAACTTACCACGTGTCACTTTATTAGGAACCGCTTATTACAAGCTTCAATGAACATGGCTAGGAGCGAGAGGGACCAGCACCTCCCCCCCCCCCCCCCCCCCCCTCTCTCCAATTTTTTTGTAAATCCTTCTTTGGGGTGGTATGAAATATAGTGGGCCTATCATGCCTCCAAAATCCCACCTTGTTCACAATAGGACTTTGGGTCCGTGACATTTCTTAAACTTGCTTAAATACATCATATGCAAGACAATACTAAAAGAGAGCCTTGAAAATAGCCGTTGAATCCCAAATCAATGTTTGAGTCAAGAACTCACAAATGCAAGGAGTGGCTAGGTCTCCCTAAAAGTCTATCTACTATTTTTTTTAAGTATTAATAATTAAATTATTAATTAAGAGATGATGAATAATAAAGTGTGGAAATAGGGAAGACAAGCAAACTACAAACCATGACACAAAGGTTTTTACATGGTAACCCTTCCGGAAAATACTACGGGATTGAGTCTAGCAAGAGATATCACTAAGATAAAGTAACAAATGCTTACAAGAGTCAAACTGTACTCAACTGCTCGACAATACGATCCTTAATACTCAGCCCTCCACACCTCGATAAGTAATCATGATTTCGCAAACCTCGCAATTTACCGAAGTAGTCTATTCTGCTCCTAGATCTCTACAACTACGATCTTCTGATCGATCTCCGTCAATGACAGCTTCGGATTCCTCTGACCAAATAACCACGATCCTTCTTGGATCAGTTTCCTTCGCAAAGGCTTCGGATTACTCCGACCAAATTGTTCTTAACAAGAATGGGTTGATGGTTGTTCAATTAACAAACCCTAGATGGATTCCAACAATGGAATAAAAATAAAAATTTTCTTTCATACACATGACTGTATTCCAAGTTTGTACAATAAAGAAACCAAAACAAGAGTGGACATGCCTATTCAATCAAAATACAAATGTAATCTCTCTCACTCACTCTCTATAATATCCAGGATAAGACCACCTTTCAAGGTTCCTATCCTCTTCTGACTGAACCTCTGTCGGCTCCTCCTTACCGTAGTCCTCCTCGACCCACGTATTGGGATTACAAATGTCAAACTAACCTGCCGACATAAAATATACGGCTGAACATAGAATACTCATCGTGTAGAAACTACTAGCTAACAATGCTATAACAACAATAATATTACAAGTGAGTATTTAAAAGATTACAAATCATAAATTCATGCTTAAAACCCATCATAGAAATCATTCGTCAAATCTTATCTTTCGTGGAAAACAAAAATACCTTGTATAAGCCTTATGAGTTCCTTATGAGTTTATGAGTCTTGTCAGCCTTATGATCCTTGGAGACTTGTGAACGATCTTATAAGACATGATCCGTGGAGCTTGTGAGCACTTATGAGCCTTGTAACCAATCTTAGACTTATGCATTTCTTGTGAGTTCTTAGAAGTCTTGCAAGACTTATTGTCACACCCCTTCCAGTAAGGTAGACCCCACCAGACTGAGTGGACCCCACAAGGCTAGGCGCTGCTAGAAACCTACCAAGTGGATAACATAATTCTGATCATAAACCTATTAAAGTATATGCATTCATTCGTTTTCCTAAAACATGAGAAATACATGTAGAATCCCAACAGCCTAGATATCGCGACTGAATTACTATCATACACATGCTCACATGAAGGCATCCAAGAAATTAAATTTCTGGGCATCCATATGCATATAAGTCCAAAATGCAAGAGTCTAATTACAATGCTAGGTTTAGAAATAAAATGAGACCTAGTTAAAGAAGACACAATCATGACTCCGCGACATGCCTCTCCTAACTCGGGAGAAGGGGCTAATCCCCATTAAAACTGCAGCTAATCTGAAATGGGAAAAATAAATAGGGTGAGACATGGCTCAGTGAATGAATATCAACTATAGGTACATTATAAACATGATCTAATTCACAAAATAAGAACATTTAACCATAATATCACCCTTCTTATTTAGAAAAAAATTTCGACAAAGTCTCTTCTAAAAATAAAGGATTTCAAAATCTTATACATCACCTGTAAGACCTGTTCATAAGAGAATTCATTGAAACATAACATAATATAATTCTCACACTTTCCCAATTTCTCATGTATATTACTTTACAACCATTAAAAATTTCCCCAATACTACACAATGAGTCTAAAGTTTCTACAAAATTACTGAGTATAATTTCTTTATGATTTTCATACATATACATACTGCTTGCTTACCTACCTATTTACTTAGAATTCACTTATCATATTTCATAATTCATACATATTCACATTACTTGTTTGCCTGTCTATCTGGATTCCCTTATCCTATCTGCTTAGAATTCACTTATCATATTTCATAATTCATACATATTCACATTACCTATTTGCATGTCTATCTGGATTCCTTTATTTACTTATTTGCTTAGAATTTCCATATCATATTGCATGTATATCCATACTACCTGATTTCCTACTTAGAATTTCCTTATCATATTTCACATATTCATGCTACCTACTTGTCTACCTGCTTAAAATTCCCTTCTCATTTATCATACATATCCATACTACTTACATGCCTGCATACCTGGGCGCTTACCCTATGGGGAGCCCTATTCCTAGTACATAATGTCTCTCATTTGGGCGCTTACCTTACAAGTAGCCCTATTCCCAGTGCACACTCTTTCTACCTGGGTGCTTACCTTTTAGGTAGCCTTATTCCTATTGCATAATCTTTCTACCCATCTGGGCGCTTACCTTACAGGTAGCCCAGTTCCCAGTACCTGGTTCTTCTTTCTGGGTGCTTACCCTATGGGCAGCCCTATTCCCAGTACAAGGTCATTTCCATCTGTCCATTTGGACGCTTATCTTATAGGTAGTCCTATTCCCAATGGATGATCTTTCCATCTGTCCATCTGGACGCTTACCGTGTAGCCAACCCTGTTCCCAGTGGCTTGATTAATTATCAAGATACCTGACTTTCATCATAACTTTCTTTACATAATTCTTAATTCGTAGAAGTACTTACACGTATTCATACTACCAATCATTTCATTTTCATGCTCACTTTCTTCGTATTCGTAATTCCTATGATTCCATAAACATGTATTCATACTACTAATGTTTCCATAAACATATCCACGAGTTCAATTTATTTAAATAAAATTTCTATAGTAGGTATTCACTCACCTGATCTGAGTCCCCGAGACAAACCTAGCTGGCATTGGAGCTCCCCGGTCAAACGTTGGTCTCGCCTAATGTATACAATAACATATTAGCTACATATTAAACTTTCATGCTAATTCATGACAAGCATTTAAATTCTCATATAATGAAACCCAAGCTTTACTTATACTAAACCACAATTTCTCAAAAATAGAAAGGAATAACTTTGGGTGGAGAAACATACCGATTAAATGCATGTTCTAGCTCCAAAATTGCTCCCCAAAACTTATGTTTGATTTTAGTTGAAAAAGAACCAATGAAAATGGGGTTTGTAGGGATTTTGGAGTAGGGTTTTGGCCCAAACTAAGGCTGGCCGGTGACGGAGCTGCGGCTAGCCGGTGGCTGAGGTCGGCCGAAGGTGGTGCCAATGGGGGCTGGCGGTGCTTGGGTCTTGGATCTTTGAGAAAGAAGAGGGAAATGGGAGAGAAAGAGAAGAAAGGAAAGAAAAAGGAGGAAAGAAGAGTGAGATGAGAACTCACGTTCTCTTCTTTTTATTTCTCTCCCCCAAAAAGGTAAAAAGACGATATTGCCATTAATTCTTTTAAGATCTATTTTAAGGTATAAGGGCATTTTTGGAAAAATGAGGCATTTAGGCTCATTTCCAAGGGATTAACTTCACCAAAATTTTTAATAAAACCATATCTTACATTCAATCTTCCATACTTAACCAAATATTTCATAATAACCTTAATAATGACCAAAACTATGAAAAAGTCAAAATTGCCCCTGGTTCCTAGACTCGGGCGTTACACTTATGATCCTTGGAGCTTATGCAAGATTTTAGACATGAACATTGTGAGCATGAGGTAACCGATCTTGGAAATACCAACCCAAAGTTTGGCCTTGTCAATGATTATGAACTTATGCTTCTTCTTATGAATTTTTCTTTGAAATAACTTTCTTATGATTCTTGAAATACCATGCTTATGAGAAAACCTCGATCATGTAAAACATAGAGTGCGTGGAGTGATTGTGAGCATCACAATATACTTAGAAAACTTTAAACATTTCACACATATTCATACAAGACTATTAACATCATAGTATATTTGGATAAATCCTAAAAACATAGAACATCTTCACTCATGACATTACATCACAATAATCTTGGCCATTAAGCCTATTTCATCAACATCAATACCCACATCACATTTTCTTTAAAGATAATAATCCAAAAATAGATTTATCATTAACCTTGAGAAAATCTCTCAATTTAAAACTCTTATTTCTAGGTTGAATCATAGCAAGATTAAAGAATAGGTATATTTACTTATTAAATTACAACAAGCTACTAAGTAGAGTGTAGTTACCGTAGAAGATCAAATCCTAGCTTGAAAAATGCCTTGGACATGAAATATGAGCTTGAGGATGAAGATATAAGCCTTGAGAATTAGATCCAAGCTTCTAGGGCAAGATTGAGCTCCACTTTGATCTCACCATGAAAACCCCATTTTGAAAACCTAGCTCTCTCTATTTTCCTCTCAAAATATATTTCTCAAAGTGTTCAAACTCTTAATTCCACGAAAATTGGGTATTTATAGGGTTAGGGTTGTGAAAAACCTCATTTACCCTTCATTTTTCACGATTCTGCACATCCTGACCGTCGACGGTTTTGAGACCCCTGATGGCATCCGTCGACGGTTTTGAGATCATCCGTCGATGGTTGGGTTCTCTCACTCGGCCTGTTTTTTCCTGCTTTGGTATTTCGATCATAACTTTTTACTCACTTATCCGATTTAGGCGATTCAACTTGTCTTGTACTCTTCATTCAAAGGGGAATAATTTTGTCCCTAATGTACAAGATCTAATTTTGATTTATTATTGGTATAAATTAGCTTTAAAGTGGAGGGTATTCTTTTCCCATCTTGTTTACACTTAGAGTATTTCTACTCTTAGTTCCGGACAGCTTGACACCCAATTGCACACACCATTCTTAGGATATTTTATACCCTTTGTCTGAAAAACGCAACCACTAACACACATAAACCATAACCTCATGTCATTAACATAAAATCAGAGAATTACATGAAGATTTTTAGGCCTTTAAGACCCTTTATTCATAGCATTATTCACAGTGATATGCAAGTGAGATTCGGGGTTCTACAATGGATGAATGGTATGTATGGAAAGAGTAAGAGGTGTGTGGACCTTTGTTTTGGACTGAAAAGCTCGAAATTAGCCTTGCGATCAATCGTAGGCATGTCGTGATCCATCGTAGGATCGATCGTGAACATGCAGAAGGTATGGGATCAGCCTGACCTGTATACGATCGATCGTAATTGGTCATGCGATCAATCTTAATTAAGATATAAATTTTTAGGAGGCCTAGGTTGGGCTCCTTTATGTGTTGTGATGTCATCTGTGTTCGAAAAATATTATGTTAAGGCAATGGTAGGTTCATTGGCCCGGTAAACTTCCACCTTGGAAAAATCCTTATGTGATGGAATGTTGTTTGAATGTTGTAGGGTGATGGACGGACTCATCGGCCCGGATATGTTCCCTATCGAAATAACCTGTGTGATGCGATGTTGTTTGAACTTGTAAGGTGATGGAATGGTTCATCGGTCGGGTAATGTTCCACATCGGGATGGTATACCCTCGGACTTGGTCCACAGGCGTGAGGCCCAACTGGTTCAATTATTTAAGAAAGACTTGAATAATTGGGGATTTCCTACAGTTAGAAAACCTAACTTGTGTGAAATACTGTCTGTAGTTCCTCTTTGACTAGGTCTGGAGAGACGGGTCTGCTAAGAGCTGAGGTTCCTCTGTGACTGATAGTCGGGAGAGTTAGGATGACATCGGGTCTATGGACCTAAGTTTGGATTGGGGTCTCTAGACCCAGTGATGTATTGAGTTTACGAACTCAATGATGTTACCTTGAGGGAGCATTAGCCTGTGTTGGTAAGTATGCACCTAATAGAGGCTGTGATGTTACAGGATGGTTGCCTGGAGAGATGATGTTCTATAGGGGTAGGTACATCCCAACAGAGGTTGGATTCAGTGTTGTACTGTCAGAGGTGTTGTGCCTGACAAGATTTGATGACAGGAATTACTGTCAGAGGTGTTTTGCCTGGAAGGGTTTTACTGTCAGATGTGTTTTTCCTGACAGGGTTGTATTGTCAGAGGTGTTTCCTGGTAATCGGATGAGTGTTTCTGGCATGTCAAATGTGTGATTCCTGATGCGTCAGATGTGTTTCCTGATTATCAGATGTGTTGTCTGACAAGGGTGTTATGTTAGATGTGTTCCTGGTAGTCAGTGTTAGTCAGGTGTTCCCTGATAGTCAAAGGTGTGTCCCTGGTATGTTAGATGGGTTTCATTTCATGGCAGATCGGATGGGTTTCCTAGCTTATCAAATGGGTATCTTGGCGATCAAATGTATATCCTGGTTATCAGATGTATTGTCTGACAAGGGTGTTATGTCAGAGGTGTTATGCCTGGCAGAGTGATATGTCAGATGTGTTTTTGATAGACAGGTGTTTTCTGGTAGTCATGTATTTTCTATTAGTCAGAGGTATGCCCCTGGCTTGTCAGATGAGTTTCATTTTCCTAGTAG
Source organism: Tetracentron sinense (assembly GCA_015143295.1). NCBI lineage: Eukaryota > Viridiplantae > Streptophyta > Magnoliopsida > Trochodendrales > Trochodendraceae > Tetracentron > Tetracentron sinense. The sequence continues at coordinate 2,340,872 of CM026565.1, read as the reverse complement.
GTTGGATGAGTTTCCTGGCTATCAGATGCATATCCTGGCTGATCAGATGTGTATCCTGACAATCAAATGTGTATCCTGGCAATCAAATGTGTATCTGGTGATCAGATGTGTTTTCTGACAAATGTGGTTTTGTGTATTGGTGTTCCCATAGAGGAAAAATATAAAGTATTATGTCAGATGTATTGTTCTTGACAGAGTGTGATATATCAGAGGAGTTGTTCTGTTCCTGGCAGCTATTGGGTGAAAGTCTGGGTTATGGAAAATAAAGATTTAAGGTTAATTGGGCCAGTATACCCAATGATTGGTTATAATCGGAGAAGTCCTAATTGGTTGATAATGGAGTTTGTGGACTCAGGGATAGAGATTGTTCACTGGCAAAGGCCCAGTCGATCGAGTCTGTGGACTCAAGGATAAAACATGATAGGTTATCTGACACGGTAACCTAGTGTTGAGGACAATGATTGGATAACTGGATGGTCGAAAACACTTGGAGGTTGAGAACCTCGGATAGGGTGAAATAGCTCTAAGTGACTTAGGGTCATGAGTTATGATATTATTATAATATGAGATTTGTACTGTACTATTATATCATTATTGATGAATGTTATTATGTGGAAAATAGTATAGATGGACTATGGATTTTGGTGGACTCTATAGCTCACTCCCCTTATTTTATGTCTTCAGATCCTAAAGCGGTTGCCGATTAGCAAGGAGCTGCACTTGATAGATTTTGGAAAGTGTACCAGCATGTTTGTGGCGTCAAAAGTAAAGGCTATTGTAACTAGTGAGGTAATGCATTTGCTTATGATGGGTTATTGTGATGACCAGTTGTTATTGCTTATGTAAGCTCATTAAAAAAATTGAAAATTCTTGTATTTTTGCCTAATAAAGTCTTCCGCATACGTGGTTATGAAGAACTGGGCACGCGTCTCAGAACATTAGTCCTTAGGCACGGGTTTGGGGTCCTGCTCAATATGTTAGCCTCAAGGTTACAACCTTGGGTACCCTTAAATTTTGATAATAACACAATAATGAAATGAAACCAATGGTACTAATAATTCTATTTAGTGCTTGATCATTTCAGATTATGAGAAAATAAGTACCTCACTCAAGATAAAAGAATGGTAGTTATTCAAAAAAGTGTTCAACTTAAATAAAATTGAAGATTCAAAGTTGTGCCCATAGTCCAAGCCGGGTCCCTTGAAAACAAAGCCAAATCATAATACCCAAGATCAAGTCAAAGATCAACTCGCTTGAAGCTTATAAATGTAATTTTATTTATTTTGAGAGTGTCAAGGGCTTGTATAAGAAGTCCTCAAAATATGGTAAATTGAATGCTCAAAATACTTAGATTGACCATATGAGCCTAAGACATATATTGGACATCATTCTAAGGCCCTAAAAACTCATAAAGATCATGTTAAAGGATTGCTAAATGACCTAGGAAGTCATTCCCATCATTAAGGTCTGATCCAAAACAAAAAAACAAATTTTTGTTCTGAATTCGTCGATGAAATCACAGGGGTGATTTGATTTCGGCTATTAAATGGAGACAGGGAAATTTCCTGTACTCACTGTTTTTGGATTCAGTGACGAATTGAGCTGGTAACCTAATTTTGTTGACGAAATTATAGTCTGAAACAGAAAAACGCTGTAACGACTAGTTTTCAATTATCTTATTTACATTAAATGCTTCATCAATGGTCATATTGGAACATGAGCTATAAAGTTCATTTATGAACAAAAAACACATCTTGATCAATGCAATAACTCCAATCATCTACTCTTTCACTCATATTGATTTCACAATGACTCATACACTTAGAAATCCTCAAAATCTCGTTTGAGCTATTAAACTCCATTATTTTGAGAGATTTCATTAGAGTTTGTCATCCACTCTTATTCAGCTCATTTCAGGAGCGTTTAAGTCAGATTATTAAATCCACAAACCTTTTATTAAGGAAAGTCAAGAATTTTGGATTCTTGCATTTGAAGATGTTGCTTCATTTCAGTAAGAGAGGGAACTGCTCTTGCAGGTTTCAACCCGGCCTAAAGGAAGGTGTGTAAAGGTTCTGTCTTGACCTGAAAGAGAGGTTGTAACGATTTAGGCTCCACATGTGAAGGAGTCTGTGCGATTTAAAGAATCGTGGAGAATCCTCTAGCTGGAATAGCTTGAGGCGGGGAGTAGGATGAAATTGCTGAACCTCGTGAACAAATCTATATGTTTGATCTTCTAACTCTTCTCTTTAAATTCTATATTACTTTGATTAAATCTTTAGTTGCAATAAATATCATTCTGCATAAAAGACTTAAAGTCTAATTTTAAAATCTACCATAGACCCTAGTCATCCCCCCCCCCCCTTAGGGTCATTACCTGGCCAATAATTGGTATCAGAGCCTAATACTCTAAATAGATCTAAAATATCTTAGAGTAATCGATATTAATGACAAAAAATATTTTTCCAACCAGCTTAAGAGAAGGACAGTCAACCACCAGACCTCCATTGTTTAATAGAGAAAATTATAACTGTTGGAAAACCAGAATGATGTATTACATCCAAGCTCTAGATTATGAGTGTTGGAGGGTAATAATCAAGGTCCTCCATCTACCTGTAAAAACTCATGAAGGTATGCAAATTCCCAAGACTAAGGAAGAATGGAATGTGGTGAATGTTAAACTCATCCAAATCAATGTTAAAGCTATAAGAATTCTTTATTGTGCTTTAAGCCCTCAGGAGTTTAACAGAGTATCCAGATGTGACTCTGCAAAAGAAATTTGGGATAAACTCCAAGTCACATATGAAAGAACAAATCAAGTTAAAGAAGAAAAGATAAGCATGTTTGTTCACAAGTATGAATTATTAAAATAAAAAAAGAAGAATCAATAGGTGAACATGTTTACCCGATTTACTAATATTATTAATGGACTGAAATCTTTGGGTAAAATGTATACCAATGCATAGAATGTAAGGAAGGTTCTTTGTTCACTACCCAATGAGTGGACTCCAAAACTTACAGTCATCCAAGAAGCAAAGGACCTCACCAAACTACCCATGGATGAGCTATTGGAATCTCTCATAACCCACCAGGTCATAATGAAGGACCAAATTCAGAGGAACATGCAGAAGGTATGGGATCAGCCTGACCTGTATACGATCGATCGTAATTGGTCATGCGATCAATCTTAATTAAGATATAAATTTTTAGGAGGCCTAGGTTGGGCTCCTTTATGTGTTGTGATGTCATCTGTGTTCGAAAATATTATGTTAAGGCAATGGTAGGTTCATTGGCCCGGTAAACTTCCACCTTGGAAAAATCCTTATGTGATGGAATGTTGTTTGAATGTTGTAGGGTGATGGACGGACTCATCGGCCCGGATATGTTCCCTATCGAAATAACCTGTGTGATGCGATGTTGTTTGAACTTGTAAGGTGATGGAATGGTTCATCGGTCGGGTAATGTTCCACATCGGGATGGTATACCCTCGGACTTGGTCCACAGGCGTGAGGCCCAACTGGTTCAATTATTTAAGAAAGACTTGAATAATTGGGGATTTCCTACAGTTAGAAAACCTAACTTGTGTGAAATACTGTCTGTAGTTCCTCTTTGACTAGGTCTGGAGAGACGGGTCTGCTAAGAGCTGAGGTTCCTCTGTGACTGATAGTCGGGAGAGTTAGGATGACATCGGGTCTATGGACCTAAGTTTGGATTGGGGTCTCTAGACCCAGTGATGTATTGAGTTTACGAACTCAATGATGTTACCTTGAGGGAGCATTAGCCTGTGTTGGTAAGTATGCACCTAATAGAGGCTGTGATGTTACAGGATGGTTGCCTGGAGAGATGATGTTCTATAGGGGTAGGTACATCCCAACAGAGGTTGGATTCAGTGTTGTACTGTCAGAGGTGTTGTGCCTGACAAGATTTGATGACAGGAATTACTGTCAGAGGTGTTTTGCCTGGAAGGGTTTTACTGTCAGATGTGTTTTTCCTGACAGGGTTGTATTGTCAGAGGTGTTTCCTGGTAATCGGATGAGTGTTTCTGGCATGTCAAATGTGTGATTCCTGATGCGTCAGATGTGTTTCCTGATTATCAGATGTGTTGTCTGACAAGGGTGTTATGTTAGATGTGTTCCTGGTAGTCAGTGTTAGTCAGGTGTTCCCTGATAGTCAAAGGTGTGTCCCTGGTATGTTAGATGGGTTTCATTTCATGGCAGATCGGATGGGTTTCCTAGCTTATCAAATGGGTATCTTGGCGATCAAATGTATATCCTGGTTATCAGATGTATTGTCTGACAAGGGTGTTATGTCAGAGGTGTTATGCCTGGCAGAGTGATATGTCAGATGTGTTTTTGATAGACAGGTGTTTTCTGGTAGTCATGTATTTTCTATTAGTCAGAGGTATGCCCCTGGCTTGTCAGATGAGTTTCATTTTCCTAGTAGGTTGGATGAGTTTCCTGGCTATCAGATGCATATCCTGGCTGATCAGATGTGTATCCTGACAATCAAATGTGTATCCTGGCAATCAAATGTGTATCTGGTGATCAGATGTGTTTTCTGACAAATGTGGTTTTGTGTATTGGTGTTCCCATAGAGGAAAAATATAAAGTATTATGTCAGATGTATTGTTCTTGACAGAGTGTGATATATCAGAGGAGTTGTTCTGTTCCTGGCAGCTATTGGGTGAAAGTCTGGGTTATGGAAAATAAAGATTTAAGGTTAATTGGGCCAGTATACCCAATGATTGGTTATAATCGGAGAAGTCCTAATTGGTTGATAATGGAGTTTGTGGACTCAGGGATAGAGATTGTTCACTGGCAAAGGCCCAGTCGATCGAGTCTGTGGACTCAAGGATAAAACATGATAGGTTATCTGACACGGTAACCTAGTGTTGAGGACAATGATTGGATAACTGGATGGTCGAAAACACTTGGAGGTTGAGAACCTCGGATAGGGTGAAATAGCTCTAAGTGACTTAGGGTCATGAGTTATGATATTATTATAATATGAGATTTGTACTGTACTATTATATCATTATTGATGAATGTTATTATGTGGAAAATAGTATAGATGGACTATGGATTTTGGTGGACTCTATAGCTCACTCCCCTTATTTTATGTCTTCAGATCCTAAAGCGGTTGCCGATTAGCAAGGAGCTGCACTTGATAGATTTTGGAAAGTGTACCAGCATGTTTGTGGCGTCAAAAGTAAAGGCTATTGTAACTAGTGAGGTAATGCATTTGCTTATGATGGGTTATTGTGATGACCAGTTGTTATTGCTTATGTAAGCTCATTAAAAAAATTGAAAATTCTTGTATTTTTGCCTAATAAAGTCTTCCGCATACGTGGTTATGAAGAACTGGGCACGCGTCTCAGAACATTAGTCCTTAGGCACGGGTTTGGGGTCCTGCTCAATATGTTAGCCTCAAGGTTACAACCTTGGGTACCCTTAAATTTTGATAATAACACAATAATGAAATGAAACCAATGGTACTAATAATTCTATTTAGTGCTTGATCATTTCAGATTATGAGAAAATAAGTACCTCACTCAAGATAAAAAGAATGGTAGTTATTCAAAAAAGTGTTCAACTTAAATAAAAATTAAAGATTCAAAGTTGTGCCCATAGTCCAAGCCGGGTCCCTTGAAAACAAAGCCAAATCATAATACCCAAGATCAAGTCAAAGATCAACTCGCTTGAAGCTTATAAATGTAATTTTATTTATTTTGAGAGTGTCAAGGGCTTGTATAAGAAGTCCTCAAAATATGGTAAATTGAATGCTCAAAATACTTAGATTGACCATATGAGCCTAAGACATATATTGGACATCATTCTAAGGCCCTAAAAACTCATAAAGATCATGTTAAAGGATTGCTAAATGACCTAGGAAGTCATTCCCATCATTAAGGTCTGATCCAAAACAAAAAAACAAATTTTTGTTCTGAATTCGTCGATGAAATCACAGGGGTGATTTGATTTCGGCTATTAAATGGAGACAGGGAAATTTCCTGTACTCACTGTTTTTGGATTCAGTGACGAATTGAGCTGGTAACCTAATTTTGTTGACGAAATTATAGTCTGAAACAGAAAAACGCTGTAACGACTAGTTTTCAATTATCTTATTTACATTAAATGCTTCATCAATGGTCATATTGGAACATGAGCTATAAAAGTTCATTTATGAACAAAAAACACATCTTGATCAATGCAATAACTCCAATCATCTACTCTTTCACTCATATTGATTTCACAATGACTCATACACTTAGAAATCCTCAAAATCTCGTTTGAGCTATTAAACTCCATTTATTTTGAGAGATTTCATTAGAGTTTGTCATCCACTCTTATTCAGCTCATTTCAGGAGCGTTTAAGTCAGATTATTAAATCCACAAACCTTTTATTAAGGAAAGTCAAGAATTTTGGATTCTTGCATTTGAAGATGTTGCTTCATTTCAGTAAGAGAGGGAACTGCTCTTGCAGGTTTCAACCCGGCCTAAAGGAAGGTGTGTAAAGGTTCTGTCTTGACCTGAAAGAGAGGTTGTAACGATTTAGGCTCCACATGTGAAGGAGTCTGTGCGATTTAAAGAATCGTGGAGAATCCTCTAGCTGGAATAGCTTGAGGCGGGGAGTAGGATGAAATTGCTGAACCTCGTGAACAAATCTATATGTTTGATCTTCTAACTCTTCTCTTTAAATTCTATATTACTTTGATTAAATCTTTAGTTGCAATAAATATCATTCTGCATAAAAGACTTAAAGTCTAATTTTAAAATCTACCATAGACCCTAGTCATCCCCCCCCCCCCCCTTAGGGTCATTACCTGGCCAATAATTGGTATCAGAGCCTAATACTCTAAATAGATCTAAAATATCTTAGAGTAATCGATATTAATGACAAAAAATATTTTTCCAACCAGCTTAAGAGAAGGACAGTCAACCACCAGACCTCCATTGTTTAATAGAGAAAATTATAACTGTTGGAAAACCAGAATGATGTATTACATCCAAGCTCTAGATTATGAGTGTTGGAGGGTAATAATCAAGGTCCTCCATCTACCTGTAAAAACTCATGAAGGTATGCAAATTCCCAAGACTAAGGAAGAATGGAATGTGGTGAATGTTAAACTCATCCAAATCAATGTTAAAGCTATAAGAATTCTTTATTGTGCTTTAAGCCCTCAGGAGTTTAACAGAGTATCCAGATGTGACTCTGCAAAAGAAATTTGGGATAAACTCCAAGTCACATATGAAAGAACAAATCAAGTTAAAGAAGAAAAGATAAGCATGTTTGTTCACAAGTATGAATTATTTAAAATAAAAAAAGAAGAATCAATAGGTGAACATGTTTACCCGATTTACTAATATTATTAATGGACTGAAATCTTTGGGTAAAATGTATACCAATGCATAGAATGTAAGGAAGGTTCTTTGTTCACTACCCAATGAGTGGACTCCAAAAGTTACAGTCATCCAAGAAGCAAAGGACCTCACCAAACTACCCATGGATGAGCTATTGGAATCTCTCATAACCCACCAGGTCATAATGAAGGACCAAATTACAGAGGAACCAAGAGCCAAGAAGGGGCTGGCCCTTAAGTCTTCTCTTGTGGAAGAAAGTGATGAATAGTCCAGCGGTAATGAAGATATTGCCTTAATGGCTAGAAGGTTCAAAAGGTTTCTCAAACACAAGAAAAAATTCAAGAAGAGACCATACAAGAAGGAGTTCTCTAAGGAGGTGTCGAAACCTAAGACAAGCAAGAAGGAGCCTCTCACATGCTATGAATGTAAGAAACCTAGCCACATCCGAACCAACTGCCCTCAACTAAAGAAGAGTCATAAATTCAAAAAGAAAGCTATGGTGACCACTTGGGATGATTCTGAAGGGAGTAGGTCGGAAGACTTAAGTGATGAAGAAGTGACAAATTTGTGCCTCATGACAAATGAGGAAGAGGTAACTTCTACTTCCAATGAATCACTTTCATATAATGAAATTAGGAATGCCTTTGATGAATTATACATTGAATTTACCAGACTAGCTTCAATGAACAAATCTTTTTAAAAGGTCATCCATACTCTTACAAGCTCTTGTGGAATCTAGTAAAATGAAAAGAGTATTCTAGAAAATGAGAATGAGGAATTAAATGAAAAATTGAAAGAAATTCAAAGTCCTCCTCATGATTCAGCAAGTGAATATGATAAGCTTAGAGCTAAAGTCAAAGACTTAAAAAGCACAATTCTCACATTCACTAATGGCCAAAAAACTTAGAAATATTACTAGGCCAACAAAGATGTGTATTTAGTAAAGCCGAACTTGGTTATAATCCTTCATCAAAACAAAAAGATTACCAAAACTTCTTTACTAAAACTAATAATAACTTAACTCCACCCTCTATTCCCTTTTATAATGGAAAAAATGTAGTTAAGAAAATTTGGATTTCAAAAAGAACATCATCTTCTAAAACTAACTTTAAAAGACCAAAAATATGGTGTGGGTTCCAAAAGGAACATTTCCTCCCAAGACCAACCATAAATCAGTTTGGGTACGAGGGAGATTATATCTTGGAGTTATTTGATCTTGTCTTTTAGGTATGCCTCGAGTCAAACTCTTCCAAAACTACTTGGTTCTTGGATAGTGGATGCTCAAGGCATATGATAGGGAACAAGAATCTTTTCATATCATTTACTCCCAAGGATGAAGGGCATGTGACCTTTGGAGATAATGCAAATGAAAAGATCATCGGAATGGGTAACATTGGTATGAAAAACTTTACCTTTATTGAAAATGTTTTGCTAGTAGATGGTCTTAAACATAACCTTATTAGCATAAGTCAATTATGTGATAAGGGATTAAATGTTTCTTTCAAATCCAATCTTTGCATAATTAAGGACAAAGATAATCTCAACACCATGTTTGTAGCTCACAGAAATGAAAATGTTTATACTTTAGAATTTGATGAGCTTCAATCATAAAATATGATTTGTTTTTCTACTATAGATGAAGCTAATTGGTTATGGATAGGAGACTAGGTCATGCTAGTATGAATCTCTTATCTAAATTATCTAAGAATGATCTAGTTAAAGGTTTACCTAGAATTAAATTTGTAAAAGACAAAATTTGTAATGCTTGCCAACTAGGAAAACAAATAAAATCATTATTCAAAACTAAGAAAGATATCTCTACCTCTAGGCCTCTAGAACTCTTGCATATGAACCTTTTTGGGCCAGATAAAGTGGTTAGCCTAGAAGGTAAATCTTATGCCTTTGTAATAGTTGATGACTATTCAAGGTACTCTTGGGTATTATTCTTATCTCACAAAAATGAGCACCCTCTTTATTTGAAAAATTATGCAAAAGAGTTTAAAATGAAAAGGGCTATGCCATAAATAATGTAAGAAGTGATAGAGGAGGAGAGTTCAAAAACAAAGAGCTTGAGATATTCTGTAATAAAAATGGGTTTAACCATAATTTTTCAGCTCCTAAAACTCCTCAATAAAATGGTGTAGTTGAGAGGAAAAATAGATCTCTCCAAGAAATGGTTAGGACAATGCTTAATGAAAATAAATTACCTAACTATTTTGGGTTGAGGTCATTAATACTTCATGTTATGTTATTAATAAGGTAGTTATTAGAAACAAATTAAATAAAACTCCCTATGAGTTTTGGAAAGGAAGAACCCCTAATATAGGATATTTTAAGGTGTTTGGGTGTAAATATTTTATACTAAATGATAAACACCATCTAAAGAAATTTGATTCAAAATTTGTAGAAGGAATCTTCGTAGGATATTTTATCAATAGCAAAGTTTATAAAGTCTTTAATAAGAAATCCTTAATTATTGAAAAATCAATTCATGTGGTGTTTGATGAATCAAACTCATTTAACAAAATTTCATCTAATAATAAAATTGATGATAGAATAGAAAATCTTCCAAAAGAAATATCTAACTTGGAAATTAATGAAGTAAATAAAGATAAACAAGTGGAAGAATACTCTAATAATAAAATCATTGAAATAGATAATGAGAAAGAAAATTAGGATGAAGAATCATATCAACTTCCCAAAGCTTGAAAATTAATAAAAGATCATCCTAAAGAATCAATCATCAGTAATATGGAACAATAAGTTAGAACAAGAAGAAATTTAATTAACCTTACTTTTCTAAGTTAAATTGAACCTAAAAATACCTTAGAAGCTATTGAAGATGAATCTTGGGACATTGCTATGCAAGAAGAATTAAATCAATTTGATAAAAACCAAGTGTGGGATCTAATACCTAGACTATATGATAAATCAATAATTGATACAAAATGGATCTTTAGAAATAAAAATGATGAAAATAGAAATATAATTAAAAACAAAGCAAGACTAGTAGCTCAAGGTTACAATCAAGAAAATGAGATAAACTATGAAGAAACATTTGCCCCGGTTGTTAGACTAGAAGTTATAAGAATGCTACTTGCATTTGCTAGTCACAAAGAATTTAAATTATTTCAAATGGATGTAAAAAGTGCATTTCTCAATGGGTTTATAACCGAAGAAGTATATGTGAATCAACCCCTTGCTTTGAAAACCATAAATTTCCTAATCATGTATTTAAATTAACCAAAGTCCTATATGGATTAAAGCAAGCTCGTAGAGCTTGGCATGATAGACTAAGCAGTTTTTTAATAGAAAATGGATTCATTAGAGGAAAAATTGATACTCCTCTATTTATTATGTCCAAAGAAGATGATATGTTAATAATTCAAATTTATGTGGATGACATTATATTTGGGTCAACTAATGAATCCCTTTATAAAATGTTTGCTAAAACTATGCAAGATGAATTTGAAATGAGTATGATGGGAGAATTAACATTCTTCCTACGACTCCAAATTAAACAAACAAAACAAGGAACTTTTATTAATTAAACCAAGTACATTAGAGAATTGCTTTAAAAGTTTGGAATGGAAAATACTAAAGTAATGGATACTTCTATGAGTCCATAAACCAAACTTGATAAAGATAAAAAAGATAAAAATGTTGATGAAAAACTATATAGAGGCATGATTGGAAGTCTACTGTATCTCACAGCAAGTAAGCCTGACATTATGTTTGGTGTATGCATATGTGCAAGATTCCAAGCTTGTCCAAAAGAATCACATATGATTGTTGTAAAAATGATCTTTAGATACTTGCTAGGCACTATTGAATTAGGTTTATGGTATCCTAAAGATATAACACTAGACCTAATAAGCTATTCAGATACTGACTTTGCTGGATGTAAGTTGATAGAAAAAGCATTAGTAGAACTTGTCACTTTGTATGATATTCTCTTGTTTCATGGTTTAGTAAGAAACAAAATTCAGTAGCCCTATCCATAGTTGAGGTTGAGTATATGACAGCTGGGAGTTGTTGTGCTCAAACTCTATACATGAAACAATAGTTAGAAGATTTCAAACTTTTCTATTCTAAAATTCTAATTAAATGTGATAATACAAGTGTCATTTGTATGACTAAATATCTCATTCAACACTCAAGAACAAAACACATTGAAATCAAATATCATTTTATAAGAGATCATGTACAAAATGAGGATGTTATATTGGAGTTTGTAGATACAAACAACCAACTTGCAGATATTTTTACAAACCCCTTCAATCTGAAAGATTTAGTACAATGAAAAGAAAATTGGGTATGGCTAGTCTAAATGAACTTAATTGATCATATTTATGCCAAAATTACTCTTAAATAAAAGCTTGTGTATTGATATTTGAAAAATTGTTTGATTATGTTATGTGTTAGATTTGGATGGTTTATAATGTTTTTGGATATTGAAATAACTCAATGAATTTAGGAAAAATTGTTTAAATATCAAAAATTAAATAAATTTCCAAATTTTGTACTGATTTTGGTGACGAAATCAGATGGGATTTTGAAATTCGGCGACAAATTTTAGGTTACATGGAAACAGTAAGCTTCCTGTACCCAATTCGGTGACGAAGTCTTTCCAAAATCAAAACAGTAAATTTCTTGTCTTCAATTCGGCAATGAAATTCAGGAATCAAGCCCATTTCAGTGACGAAATTGCTTGTAGGTATAAATTAAAATCCCAAATCTGATTTTTTTCAAATCATTTCTCAAAATCTAGGTTTTCCCTCCTCTTCACTATTCCATTGAACCTTCATCCAAACTTCATCTATTCCCAATCAAATCATTCCTAAATCAATCCATAACCTAATACTCACTCCAAAATGCCTCCTCGGACAAAGAATGCATCTGCAGAACGTCCATTGAAGAAAGCTCGCACGTCCAAGGGAAAAGAGGTGGCTTCATCATTAGCTCTAGCTAAATTCAAGTCACCGAAGTACGAGAAGCACTTTAGAGACAAATTCCTTCCCCATTCACCCTTATATGGTAAGGTCGTAAATTTTGTTAACTTAGAACTCTACGGTCTAGGTGTAATCCAAACCCTATTTTCTGTCCTAAAATGAGATTCTTTTCTCTCTTCAAATGAAACTATGTACCATGAACTTGTTCGGATCTCTTACACCCATTTCCATTTTAATCAATCTTCTCAAATCATCACTTCCTATGTTCAAGGGAAGAAGATTTCATTTTACTTAGATAATCTGTCTAATATTCTTAAAATCCCTAAGTATCCCTTCTAATCTTTTGTTAATGGTCAATGGACCAAATTTGAGGGATTTGATGTGGTAGATGCACTGAAACTCATGTGTATCAACCAAGACATCACTACACCCTTTCAACCCAAAGTCAAAGAACTCACCTTGACTTCTAGGCTAATTCACCACATCATTATCTACAATCTTGTCCCTAGAGCAGGTGGTAGGGAATATTTAACCTACTTTCATGTCTTCCGAATGTGGTGTATTCTCACCACCACTCCCATTGACCTCTCTTATATCATTGTCCACTGCATGGATGATGCACATAAGAGAAAGTCAGGTTGCTTCCCTTTTGGTCAAGAGTTGACCAAAATTTTCAATCACTTCCACATCTTTCTTTCTTCACATATAGACTTTGTAAATGTTGATGACTCCACCATATATAGCAAGGCAACCATCCAAAGGATGGACTATATTTGGCATGACAGTCTGAAGGACTGAATTCCCAAGCCTTCTTCCACCTAGCCAGCCATCTTCTGATCCCACTTCTTCCATTCATACTTCAGCTTCTGATTTCATTCCCACATCTACTCCTGCTCCCATTCCTCCCTCCTCAGCTCCAACACCTGAGATAGTGTCAAATCCAGATCTAGAGGCAGAGGCAGAGGTAGAGGCAGCACCAGAGACAGTGGTAGAGCCAGCAACAAAGACAGTGCCTAAGTGGCCTGAGATTGTGATAGAGGATGAGATTCTTGAGTCTTCTTATCAGAGACAGGACTCACCTCATTTTGAGGAATCAGGACCATACTTTGAGCCACCCAATAGACTAGCAACTTCAGATGACCAAATGAGTTTAATGTCAGGTCAGATAGCCTTCATGGCTACCAACTTGGAGCAGTTCTAGCTAGAGATGAGAGAGAGCTAGCTGAGGTTTCAGGCTGAGATGAGAGCATCTATGATCTCTTTTATGACAGAGAGTAGAGCCAGCATGACTGCTCTTCAAACAGAGACCAGAGAGAGCCTACAAAGCCTCCATTCAGTCACTAGAGAGAGATTCTCGACACTTGAGTCTAGGATGGACAACATCCAAGTGGAAATCAAGAAAAGTGTTGAATCTTTGGAGCCAAGATTAGATGAGATTGAGATATCAGGGGAAGTCACCAAAAATAGGGTAGATTCCATACTATCCCTAATAGAGAGAAAAATTGTAAATGCCATGGAACAAGGCTTGCATTTGAATGACTTGGTGACCATGATGAAAGGGAAGGTAGAAGGCATTGAAAAGCATATCAGAAATCAAGGACCAACCATTTCTCAGACATCTTCTCTCCTAGGGAACCAGGCCCCTATCATCCACCAAATAGGAACTCAAGTGACTCAGCTCTCCATAGAAGTATCAAATGTGAAAAAGAAATCTTTCCAAGTAGTCAAAGGAGAATCTTCTTCCTCTAAACCTCCTAAATCTTCCCAAATTCACTCTATTCCTCCTTCCCCCACTGAAATCTCAAGTGATAGTGATGGAAATGACTCTGGTACTTCAGATGAAAGTCCTACACAAGATCTTTTGGATAAGCTCAAGGAGCTCAAGAAGAAGCAAGCAGATGATGGATTGTAATGCAAATTTTTTTCTTCCTTTTTGATGATGCCAAGGGGGAGAAATGTAATGTATTGATTGAATGAAATGTAAAACTTTTTGACATTGAATGAAAAGTATACCTTTTTGAATTTTGAATCTATGTTTAAACACTGTTTAAATATAATACTTTTTGCATTTTATGAAATTGATGAAATTATCATGTTTATGGAACTTCTCTTGGTTCAAGATTTACCTTGCTTAATTTATTACCATGGAATCTTTCTTGACTATTTTAACTTGGTATTTCTGATGAAAAATGAAAAGATGATAATTACCTTTGTGGAACTTTTCTTGGTGTTAAACAATTATGATACACTTCTTGAAATGACTAAAATATGCTTTCAAATCAAAATTTGTTACAAATGCATATGTTTTGGGGGAGCTTACTTCAAGTGTTTATTAAATTCATATTTTGAAGGGGAGCTTAATCCCATTTAATTACATTATTATGTCGTCATCAAAAAAGGGGAGATTGTTAGCCTCAAGGTTACAACCTTGGGTACCCTTAAATTTTGATAATAACACAATAATGAAATGAAACCAATGGTACTAATAATTTTGTTTAGTGCTTGATCATTTCAGATTATGAGAAAATAAGTACCTCACTCAAGGTAAAAAGAATGGAAGTTATTCAAAAAAGTGTTCAACTCAAGTAAAAATTGAAGATTCAAAGTTGTGCCCATAGTCCAAGTCAGGTCCCTTGAAGACAAATTCAAATCACAAGACCCAAGATCAAGTCAAAGATCAACTCTCCTGAAGCTTATAAATGTAATTTTATATATTTTGAGAGTGTCTAGGACTTATGTAAGAAGTTCTCAAAATATGGTAAGTTGAATGCTCAAAATACTTAGATTGACCATAGGAGCCTAGGACATATATTTGACATCATTCTAAGGCCCTAAAAACTCATAAAAATCATGTTAAAAGATTACCAAATGACCTAGGAAGTCATTCCCATCATTAAGGTCTGATCCAAAATAGAAAAACAAATTTTTGTTCTGAATTCGTCGACAAAATCACATGGGTGATTTGATTTCGGCGACGAAATGGAGACAGGAAAACTTCCTGTACTCACTGTTTTTGGATTCGGCGATGAATTGAGCTGTTAACCCAATTTCATCGACGAAATGAAGTCTGAAACAGAAAAACGCTGTAACAGCTAGTTTTCAATAATCTTATTTGCATTAAATGCTTCATCAATGGTCATATTGGATCATAAGCTATAAAAGGAGTTCATTTATGAATAAAATACACATCTTGATTAGTGCAATAACTCCAATCATCTACTCTTTCACTCACATTAATTTTACAATCACTCATACACTTATAAATCCCCAAATTCTCATTTGAGCTATTAAACTCCATTTATTTTGAGAGATTTCATTAGAGTTTGTTATCCACTCTTATTCAGCTCATTTCAAGAGCATTCAATTCAGATTATTAAATCCACAAACTTTTGATTAAGGAAAGTCAAGAATCTTTGAGTCTTGTATTTGAAGCAGTTGCTTCATTTCAACAAGAGAGGGAAGAGCTCTTGCAGGTTTCAACCCGATCTAAATGAGGGTGTGTAAAGTTTCTGTTTCGACTTGAAATAGAGGCTGTAACGGTTTAAGCTCCACCTGTGAAGGAGTCTGTGCGATTTATAGAATCATAGTGAATCCTCTAGCTGGAACAACTTGAGGTAGAGAGTAGGTTGAAATTGCTAAACATCGTGAACAAATGTTTGTGCTTGACATTCTAACTCTTCTCTTTTAATTTATGTATTACTTTGATTAAATCTTTAGTTGCAATAAATATTATTCCACATAAAAGACTTAGAGTCTAATTTTAAAATTTGTCATAGACCCTATTCAACCCCCCCCCCCCCCCCCCCCCTTTTAGGGTCTTGGAACTTACAACTTAAATAAAACTCCGGTCATGCAATGCCTACAGGTGCATCATGCTTGTGAACATCATGATATACTTAAAAATCTCTTAAACATTCCAGCATGTTTTGGGTAATTTAATTTCAACTTTAGTATAAGCATACATAGGCTACACAATCCATTTACATCAATAAACATGCTTTTTATTTCACTTTTTCATATTTAAAGCATAATAAGGTAAATTTAGTGAAAGATATATACTTATGCAATATCATACACACATACATAACCCAACAAAACCTTTCATCATCACCACATTAACTAGTAGGGAGCGTCTACCAATTTTAAAAAAAATCATACATAGAACCCTATTTATTCAATATTTGTATCGTAACAAAGATAGGTAGTAGAAGTTACTACCTTGCAAAAAATTGGGGAAAGAATTTGAGAAGACTCTAGAGTGCTTGTGGAAGTGAACTCCAATCTCCAATGGTGCATGGAAGTTCGGCGACAATTTTAGGTCCATGGAAACAGTAAGCTTCCTGTACCCAATTCGGTGACGAAGTCTTTCCAAATCAAAACAGGTAATTTCTTGTCTTCAATTCGGCAATGAAATTCGGAATCAAGCCCATTTCAGTGACGAAATGTTGTCGTGTAGGTATAATTAAATCCCAACTATCTGATTTTTTTCCAAATCATTTCTCAAAATCTAGTTTTTCCCTCCTCTTCACTATTCCATTGACCCTTCATCCAAACTTCATCTATCCCCATACAAATCATTCCTTACATCAATCCATAACCTCCTACTCACCCAAATGCCCTCCTCGGACAAAGAATGCATCTGACCAGAACGGTCCATTGAAGAAAGCTCGCCCGGTCAAGGGAAAAGAGGTGGCTTCATCATTAGCTCTAGCTAAATTCCAAGTCACCGAAGTACGAGAAGCACTTTAGAGACAAATTCCTTCCCCATTCACCTTATATGGTCAGGTCGTAAATTTTGTTAACTTAGAACTCTACGGTCTAGGTGTAATCCAAACCCTATTTTCTGTCCTAAAATGAGATTCTTTTCTCTCTTCAAATGAAACTATGTACCATGAACTTGTTCGGATCTCTTACACCCATTTCCATTTTAATCAATCTTCTCAAATCATCACTTCCTATGTTCAAGGGAAGAAGATTTCATTTTACTTAGATAATCTGTCTAATATTCTTAAAATCCCTAAGTATCCCTTCTAATCTTTTGTTAATGGTCAATGGACCAAATTTGAGGGATTTGATGTGGTAGATGCACTGAAACTCATGTGTATCAACCAAGACATCACTACACCCTTTCAACCCAAAGTCAAAGAACTCACCTTGACTTCTAGGCTAATTCACCACATCATTATCTACAATCTTGTCCCTAGAGCAGGTGGTAGGGAATATTTAACCTACTTTCATGTCTTCCGAATGTGGTGTATTCTCACCACCACTCCCATTGACCTCTCTTATATCATTGTCCACTGCATGGATGATGCACATAAGAGAAAGTCAGGTTGCTTCCCTTTTGGTCAAGAGTTGACCAAAATTTTCAATCACTTCCACATCTTTCTTTCTTCACATATAGACTTTGTAAATGTTGATGACTCCACCATATATAGCAAGGCAACCATCCAAAGGATGGACTATATTTGGCATGACAGTCTGAAGGACTGAATTCCCAAGCCTTCTTCCACCTAGCCAGCCATCTTCTGATCCCACTTCTTCCATTCATACTTCAGCTTCTGATTTCATTCCCACATCTACTCCTGCTCCCATTCCTCCCTCCTCAGCTCCAACACCTGAGATAGTGTCAAATCCAGATCTAGAGGCAGAGGCAGAGGTAGAGGCAGCACCAGAGACAGTGGTAGAGCCAGCAACAAAGACAGTGCCTAAGTGGCCTGAGATTGTGATAGAGGATGAGATTCTTGAGTCTTCTTATCAGAGACAGGACTCACCTCATTTTGAGGAATCAGGACCATACTTTGAGCCACCCAATAGACTAGCAACTTCAGATGACCAAATGAGTTTAATGTCAGGTCAGATAGCCTTCATGGCTACCAACTTGGAGCAGTTCTAGCTAGAGATGAGAGAGAGCTAGCTGAGGTTTCAGGCTGAGATGAGAGCATCTATGATCTCTTTTATGACAGAGAGTAGAGCCAGCATGACTGCTCTTCAAACAGAGACCAGAGAGAGCCTACAAAGCCTCCATTCAGTCACTAGAGAGAGATTCTCGACACTTGAGTCTAGGATGGACAACATCCAAGTGGAAATCAAGAAAAGTGTTGAATCTTTGGAGCCAAGATTAGATGAGATTGAGATATCAGGGGAAGTCACCAAAAATAGGGTAGATTCCATACTATCCCTAATAGAGAGAAAAATTGTAAATGCCATGGAACAAGGCTTGCATTTGAATGACTTGGTGACCATGATGAAAGGGAAGGTAGAAGGCATTGAAAAGCATATCAGAAATCAAGGACCAACCATTTCTCAGACATCTTCTCTCCTAGGGAACCAGGCCCCTATCATCCACCAAATAGGAACTCAAGTGACTCAGCTCTCCATAGAAGTATCAAATGTGAAAAAGAAATCTTTCCAAGTAGTCAAAGGAGAATCTTCTTCCTCTAAACCTCCTAAATCTTCCCAAATTCACTCTATTCCTCCTTCCCCCACTGAAATCTCAAGTGATAGTGATGGAAATGACTCTGGTACTTCAGATGAAAGTCCTACACAAGATCTTTTGGATAAGCTCAAGGAGCTCAAGAAGAAGCAAGCAGATGATGGATTGTAATGCAAATTTTTTTCTTCCTTTTTGATGATGCCAAGGGGGAGAAATGTAATGTATTGATTGAATGAAATGTAAAACTTTTTGACATTGAATGAAAAGTATACCTTTTTGAATTTTGAATCTATGTTTAAACACTGTTTAAATATAATACTTTTTGCATTTTATGAAATTGATGAAATTATCATGTTTATGGAACTTCTCTTGGTTCAAGATTTACCTTGCTTAATTTATTACCATGGAATCTTTCTTGACTATTTTAACTTGGTATTTCTGATGAAAAATGAAAAGATGATAATTACCTTTGTGGAACTTTTCTTGGTGTTAAACAATTATGATACACTTCTTGAAATGACTAAAATATGCTTTCAAATCAAAATTTGTTACAAATGCATATGTTTTGGGGGAGCTTACTTCAAGTGTTTATTAAATTCATATTTTGAAGGGGAGCTTAATCCCATTTAATTACATTATTATGTCGTCATCAAAAAAGGGGAGATTGTTAGCCTCAAGGTTACAACCTTGGGTACCCTTAAATTTTGATAATAACACAATAATGAAATGAAACCAATGGTACTAATAATTTTGTTTAGTGCTTGATCATTTCAGATTATGAGAAAATAAGTACCTCACTCAAGGTAAAAAGAATGGAAGTTATTCAAAAAAGTGTTCAACTCAAGTAAAAATTGAAGATTCAAAGTTGTGCCCATAGTCCAAGTCAGGTCCCTTGAAGACAAATTCAAATCACAAGACCCAAGATCAAGTCAAAGATCAACTCTCCTGAAGCTTATAAATGTAATTTTATATATTTTGAGAGTGTCTAGGACTTATGTAAGAAGTTCTCAAAATATGGTAAGTTGAATGCTCAAAATACTTAGATTGACCATAGGAGCCTAGGACATATATTTGACATCATTCTAAGGCCCTAAAAACTCATAAAAATCATGTTAAAAGATTACCAAATGACCTAGGAAGTCATTCCCATCATTAAGGTCTGATCCAAAATAGAAAAACAAATTTTTGTTCTGAATTCGTCGACAAAATCACATGGGTGATTTGATTTCGGCGACGAAATGGAGACAGGAAAACTTCCTGTACTCACTGTTTTTGGATTCGGCGATGAATTGAGCTGTTAACCCAATTTCATCGACGAAATGAAGTCTGAAACAGAAAAACGCTGTAACAGCTAGTTTTCAATAATCTTATTTGCATTAAATGCTTCATCAATGGTCATATTGGATCATAAGCTATAAAAGGAGTTCATTTATGAATAAAATACACATCTTGATTAGTGCAATAACTCCAATCATCTACTCTTTCACTCACATTAATTTTACAATCACTCATACACTTATAAATCCCCAAATTCTCATTTGAGCTATTAAACTCCATTTATTTTGAGAGATTTCATTAGAGTTTGTTATCCACTCTTATTCAGCTCATTTCAAGAGCATTCAATTCAGATTATTAAATCCACAAACTTTTGATTAAGGAAAGTCAAGAATCTTTGAGTCTTGTATTTGAAGCAGTTGCTTCATTTCAACAAGAGAGGGAAGAGCTCTTGCAGGTTTCAACCCGATCTAAATGAGGGTGTGTAAAGTTTCTGTTTCGACTTGAAATAGAGGCTGTAACGGTTTAAGCTCCACCTGTGAAGGAGTCTGTGCGATTTATAGAATCATAGTGAATCCTCTAGCTGGAACAACTTGAGGTAGAGAGTAGGTTGAAATTGCTAAACATCGTGAACAAATGTTTGTGCTTGACATTCTAACTCTTCTCTTTTAATTTATGTATTACTTTGATTAAATCTTTAGTTGCAATAAATATTATTCCACATAAAAGACTTAGAGTCTAATTTTAAAATTTGTCATAGACCCTATTCAACCCCCCCCCCCCCCCCCCCCCCCTTTTAGGGTCTTGGAACTTACAACTTAAATAAAACTCCGGTCATGCAAT
Organism: Tetracentron sinense; assembly: GCA_015143295.1. Lineage (NCBI taxonomy): Eukaryota > Viridiplantae > Streptophyta > Magnoliopsida > Trochodendrales > Trochodendraceae > Tetracentron > Tetracentron sinense. The sequence continues at coordinate 2,320,008 of CM026565.1, read as the reverse complement.
GCCTACAGGTGCATCATGCTTGTGAACATCATGATATACTTAAAAATCTCTTAAACATTCCAGCATGTTTTGGGTAATTTAATTTCAACTTTAGTATAAGCATACATAGGCTACACAATCCATTTACATCAATAAACATGCTTTTTATTTCACTTTTTCATATTTAAAGCATAATAAGGTAAATTTAGTGAAAGATATATACTTATGCAATATCATACACACATACATAACCCAACAAAACCTTTCATCATCACCACATTAACTAGTAGGGAGCGTCTACCAATTTTAAAAAAAATCATACATAGAACCCTATTTATTCAATATTTGTATCGTAACAAAGATAGGTAGTAGAAGTTACTACCTTGCAAAAAATTGGGGAAAGAATTTGAGAAGACTCTAGAGTGCTTGTGGAAGTGAACTCCAATCTCCAATGGTGCATGGAAGTGAACTCCAAGCTTGAAGGTAAGTATCCAAGCTTTAGGAATGAAATCCAAGCTCCACCTTGATCACATAAGAAAACCCCCCTTCGAAACCCTAGCTTTCCTCTTCGTTCTCCCCAAAATCTCTCTCTTAAACTCTCTTAATTTTGTGATCTCTAAAACCCACATAATGGGTTAGTATTTATAGGCCAATGGTGATTAAAACCCTAATCTATACTTAAAATTCACGGAAAAAGGGAAATAACTCAAATCACTAAAGGGTAGTCGACTGGGCTTGGAGGGGCGGTCGACCGGCCAAAGAGAAAAACCTACTGTTGCCCCATTTTTTAGCCTTTTGGGGACAGTCAGTTGACTAGCCAAAGAGGGCGGTCGACCAACCTCTGAATCATACATACTGTGGCCCATTTTGGACCATAATGGAGACAGTTGGTTGACCAGCCATGAGGGGCGGTCGACCGGTCACCTGCCGATTTAGCCATTTTCCTTATTTTTCCCATTTTTTTCTCATTTTGAGTGCTTTCACTCTTCCATTAATTCACTTAGAATATTTTTCCACCCTTTACCTGGGCTTTAACACCCACACGCATATATATTTTGGTTCCAACTCCTTTTATTCATAATTCAGACACCAGAATACATAGAAGCCCCTTTTGGCCTAAAAGTCACTATTCACCAATATTATTCATCAACTATGAACATGAGTTCCGGGGCTCTACAACACGTGGCAACCTCAAGGGCACAACAAAGAATTTCTTGGAAATTTTTTTTCTCTCGAGGGCTACACCCTAAAATCCATTAGTTTTTTTATACATGTATTTCGGCCCCACCAATGAAAAATTCCTGGCTCCACACTTCTGAGCATGGCTCATTAGTATCCTTCCCTATATATATATATAGAATGAGTCATGCTCATTAATGCTTTTAATGAACGGTCCCTCTAAAAAGATGACATATGGCAATCTTTTCTTAAATCCAACGATTGGATGTTGAGGTGGCTCTATTGAGAGACATGTGTCAAAAATGAGCTTGATTGGATAAGTTTAGATTGTTCGATTAGACCTTAGTTTATTAGCATTAACCCCCTAGTGTTCACTAGACCCTATCTAAGTTATAAAAATAACTAATCTTCTCATCTTCAATCAGATGGTTATATAAAAGTCTGATCGAGCTGATTTTTTTGTCAAGTGTATCTTGGTAGACCTGTCTAGACATCCAACGGTTGGATTTTAGAGCAATCCGTCACATGTCACGTTATTAATGACCGTTCATTAAAGGTTTTAATGAACATGACTCATTAGAATGCTAATATATATATATATGTGTGTGTGTGTGTGTGCAAAAAATTCATGGGTGGATGTCAAGACGGGTCTATCAAGAGACACGTGACAAAAAATCAGCTCGATCAGACATATATAAACCATCTGATTGAAGATGGGAAGATTAACTGTTTCTATAACCTAGATAGGGTCTAGTGAACCCTAGAGGGTTAATGTTGATAACTAGAGTTTAATCGAATAGTCTAAACATGTCCGATCAGACTGATTTTTTGACAAGTGTATCTCAATGGACCTACCTCAATATCCAACCATCGGATTTAAAAAAATATTACTACATGCCATCTTTTTAGACGGACCACTCATTAAAAGCTTTAATAAGCATGACTCATTAATATCTTTCCCTATATATATATATATATAACTTCATTTTGTTTGAATGATGGAATATAATGAGAGTAGACTTTATATAAATAATGTACCCGATTATACAGGAATTAGAGGGATCAGACAATAAGGGGTACCTCCACGTAGAAACTTCAGCTTAGTACTAGTAATGCCCTCGTTACAAAATACATTCTCAATATACACCACTAGTTTTGGCTGTGTAAGAATCCGTCAGACACAACAAGGTCAAGGATGGAAAAAATGGGGTTAGAAATTCTGGTTAAAACAACTGTACCAATAGATTCGGAAGATGGAAGCGTTGCTTGCTCCACCGGTAGTGTGTGCTAATCACCACTCCATTGATCCGAGTTTCATTCCCAAGAGGGTGTGAGTGTGTTGTCACTCCACCTGACTTAAAACAGAGGATTTTGCTAGCCCCAGGTGAAAATTATGAAACCTCTCCACGTGCTAGCCCCATCTTGCATCTAGTGGGCGTATCTCTCACCAAAAAAAAATAAAATAAAAAATGTGTCATTATTAATCTGTGATTACCAATAACAAACTAATCAACTTGGACATAGGGGTGTCAACAAGCCGATCTACGGAAAAATTTGGAGTATATGCGGGCTAGCACTCCTCTAGAACAAATACTAGCCTGGGTTGTAGCCCAACTGTGTATCTCTCACAAAAAAAAAAAATTAAAAAATTAAAAATTAAGAAATGGGTGATTATTAATCTGTGATTACAAATTACAAACTAATCAACTTGGGTTCGACATAGGGTTGTCAACAAGCCGAGCCAGCTCGGCTCGACTCGACTCGAAATAAACCGAGCTTGAGCTTTTACTTTGGGCTCATTGAGCCGAGCCGAGCCGAGCCTTAAAAGTTAAAAGTGAGCTCGAAAAATAAACGAGCCGACAATAAATGGCTCAGCTCAGCTCGGCTCGGCTCGATTAATTTTATAATAATATCATTTAAAAGTTAAATTTATATTATATATTTAGTATACCTTTTTTTGGTCAAATATATTTAGTGTACATTAACATAATTATTTCCGTTAAAGTTTTAACTCAAGCTTTCACGTGAGTCACATGACATCCAAAAAAAAAAATATCATTTTAAATTTAATTTTTTTTATTGAATTTAGTGCTTATCAATGTATTTTAAATATATATATATATCAAGCCGGGCCGAGCTCGAGCTCAACGATTTGTGGACGAGCCGAGCTGATCATGAGCTTCTGTAAAATTCAAACGAGCTGAGCCGAGCTTGAGCATCTGTAAAATTCCAACGAGCGCCCAGCTCGGCTCAACTCAGCTCGTTTACACCCCTAGTTCGACATGAGCATTCGCCGATGACCAGATTTCCCGAATAAAATGGCTCGGCCCATTGACCTTTCATAACTCAAATTTTAAAGGAAACTTGTATCCACATCTCATAGAGATCACAGCCAATCACACTTGAACTTGGGGAGATTTCAATCACACGTGTTCCTTTGAACTCTTTTTAACTATGGTTAAGATTCACTAGCCCTTGGTATTTAACAATCAAATCTTGGTTTTTAGATTTAAAAATAATAATAACAATACCCATTGGGTTAAAATTTATGAACCTATAGTTAAATATTTTTTTATATTTTTTTCTAAAAACTAAGGTTAGATTATTGAATCCCAATAATCTTAAGAGTTAATGAATCTTAACCATGGTTAATAAGAGTAAAAAAGGCACGTAACCAGTGGGTATGATTGAACCCTCCCCAAATTCAATCGCAATTGACTGTGATTGGATCTCCATTTCATACTACCCATCAGTCCACGTCACAACAGACAATATTGGGTTGTCCACATGTTTATTGGCCCCACATGTCCGTGATAATTTTTCATAGGTGCCAATCCTAATCAAGCACATTAAGACAGGAACCGACAGGATGAACAGACGTTGGCATCTTTTTATTGGCTTCCCCTTACAACACTTTGAGCCCACCCCCTTGGAGACATTGAGAACCCTTAGTTATGATTTATGAAGAGGCCTAACTATGTAGAAAAACCAACCATTGTTTTTTCACCTCAATAGCCCTGATGAAAGTTTTTTCTGAGCAATTAAGATTAATTTTTAATACTTTAAGATAGTTACACAAAAAAAAAAAATTAATAATAATAATAGTTAAATCTTAATCCAATTTGGTTAAGAGGTGCAATAAGCATTTCTTGAAGATAGTTGAATCTACTGTTTGTGCAATAGAAAATGACAACTCTATCCCCGAAATTCAATATAGCTAGGAATTGATCTGCTCCTTTACAGATTTGCACTATCTAATAGTGTCGCAACCCAAAACTCACCCTAAGAGTTAGAGTGAATCTTGGACAAGACTAGATATTACTTGACAAACCATCTTGCAAAAGAGAGTCAGCATGCAATAGCGGAAGCAAATATATGACACAACAGAAGCAAAATATCTATTTCATATATATATACATAAACAAGTATTTCAAGTTATGTACAACATACAAAAGACAGGGTGGACATGCCCACCGCAAAATATACAAGTATCTCTTCTTAACCAAATCTCAATGTTCACTAGACATAATTTTGATAAGGTCATTTCTCTCCATCCTCATCATAAGGCTCACCACTTGGAACCTCCTCTACGTATTCATCTTCCTCCCATGGACCAGGAGCACATATGTCAAAAGGAGCAGTCGTTCTACTAACACCTACCGACATCAAATGTATAGCTGAGTATTGAAACACTCAGCGGGTACCCACTACTAACCAACAAGTCATAGAAGCAGAATAACATTAATAAGCATAACAACAACCAATAAACAACAATAATAAAGCAATAAGTAGTGAATATTCATGCATGCTTGAATCATGAATGGTAAAACCTCTATAAATCATCGTATTCTTGTCTTGACTTGTTTTCTTAAATTTTAAAACTAGTTTTCGTGCTTGTGAAAACTTGTCTTGTCCCTTATCTTGTCATGTCTGGTTTCTTGTGAAAAACTTGCTTGAATGCGGATGCAAATGCATGAATGCTTGTCATGACATGAGTATGCACATACTTGCTTACTTGGAATTAATCGTGCTTACTTATCATGTATACTTGGGATGTTAGTGCTCTTGAATGACTTGAAGTCGGGAGTGTAAACTTTCTTCAGTGAAACATGTCAAACTACTTGAAGTCGGGTGTATAAACTCCCTTCAGTGAAAATGCAATAGAAGCAACATGAAGTCAGGTGCAAGCACCCTTCATGGAAACATGCATGCTTGAATGGCGCACTAACATCTTGCTTGTCCTTATGAAAAACGGGGTAAGACATACCCGATGATATACCCTACCTTTTTACTAACCCTTACGTTTGGCCTTGTCATGGTATTTGTGAATCGAGTCATTTTATTCTTGTTTTCTTGATATCAAAACTCGGTTTTCATGCTTGAAAATCCTAATTCATGGTATACATGTCGTGTTTGTGGATCGTGTACAATTCAAAGCATGAAATAATGAACATAGCATTTCAAGGCAACAATTAATTGAAAACAAGTAAATCTACAATCATGCAATTCTAATAAGCGAGTAAATCTACAAGCATGCTTTTCTAGAAAGCGAGTAAAGCTCATTTCATCCAACATATCATGTGTGTTTATTATGTGTACAATGCTCTTCCCATTTTCCCATCATATCTCAACCATCCATGACATCCATTCACAAAATCAATCTCATATCATGTGAAAATTTTAGGGAAAAACAAGAAAATAGAGAAACACAAGTAAGAAAGTGATGAAAACATGGCAAGTTGGGAAATAGGAGTACCAACCTTCAAATGGGAGAGAAATCCTAAGCAAATTGTCATGGAAGTTGTTGTTTGTGCTTGAAGGAGGTGCTCCTTGCGTGCCTTGCCTTGGATTTGAAGAATCCAAGGATTTGGGGATCATCTAGGTCACCCAATGTTCAATCTCTCACTCAAGAATGAGAACCCTCTCTTGGAAACCTTCATTCCCTCCCAATCTCTCTCTTTAGGTTTAGGTTAACCGAAAACTCCTAATTTGATCTCCTATTTATAGGCAAAGGGGTTGAGAACCCCAAAATATCTTACAAAATAAACAAATTTGTGCACCAACAATCATTCGTAGGTTTTCTACGAACGATTGTAGACTTTTCAGAGAGTTCGCCCAGTTTTCAGGACTCTATGATTGTTTGTAGGCCTTCTACGATCGTTCATAGGTTGGTTACGATCGTTCGTAACTTTTATAAAAAGTTTCCAGATTTTCATGCTTTGGTATTTCGGCCATAACTTTTGACTCGCTTCTTGGATTTTGACGATTCAACTTGCATTGGACTCGTCATTCAAAGGGGATCACTTTGTGTCTGATGAATAAATCTTAATTCTGAGTCTTTAATTATCTAAATGAGATCTAAAGCCGACTGGTCTGCAAATGGGTTTCAGCAGCCCGGATTTTCAACCGATCCGATTTCGGTAATCTAACTTTTAACTTAAGCCCAACTCAAAATATTAAAAAATGATAAACATGGACCTCAAAGAAAGTTCTAACACCTTTCCAAAAATTCAAGAATCACTCGATTCCGATAAGCGGTGACAAAACTAAAGCTTCTTAAAGTTGAGGGTAATGTTAAGATATTTCCATTCTTGACACTTGGAGTATTTTATGCTCTATTTCTTCATTCCAAACATCCATAAGCTTAAGAAAAACACTCTTAAGGCTTTAATACATGGCATAACATATCATCTAGATCTGGGGCTCTACATCCTCCCCCCTTACAGAAATTTCATTCTCGAAATTTGGACGATACATATATGTACCAAACAACAACAAAATTTTACATGGCAATACATAACACCCTATCCAAACAACTCTGGGTATTTTTCTTTGACTTCGGCCTCGCGCTCAAATGTGGCTTCTTCTTTAGCATGATGTTGCCATTGAATGAGGACCAATGGAATTTTTTTGTTGTGCAACACTTGATCTCTCTAATCTAAGACTTGAATCGGCTTCTCTACTAGTGTGAGATCCTCTCGGATTTCCAACGGTTTATGGTCGATCGCATGCGAAGGACCGGAGATGTATTTCTGGAGCATCGACACATGGAACACATTGTGGACCGCGGCCATATGAGTTGGGAGAGCTATCCGGTACGTAACTTCACCGACTCTAGTGATAATTTCAAATGGCCCACCATACTGAGGACTGACCTTGCCCCTCTTGCTGAACTTCATGATCCCCTTGTTAGGAGATATTTTCACAAAGATTTGATCCCGAACTTGGAATTCCAAGTTCCTGTGGCGAGTGTCCGCATAGCTGTTCAACGATCTTGGGCAGCTTTCAAACCGATCCCGAATGATCTTGGGCAGCTTTCAACCGATCCCGAATGATCTTGTCCTTATTCGCGGTCTGCCCAATCAACTCAGGACCCAACACTTTTCTCTCTCTCACTTCATCCCAGTAGAGAGGAGACCTACAATTTCGTTCATACAAAGCCTGGTAGTTATTATTGTAGGCGAACTCCACCAATGGCAATTACTCTTCCTAGCTGCCCTTGAAATCTAACATACATGCCCAAAGCATGTCCTCGATGATTTGGTTCACCCTCTCGGTGTGCCCATCCATCTGTGGATGAAAGGCGGTGCTAAAGTCTAGTCGGGAACCCATGGCGCTCTGAAAGCTCTTTCAGATGTGAATCTTGGATCCCGATCTGATACAATGTTGACTAGCATCCCGTGCAACCGAACTACTTCCTTGATATACAATGTCGCTAACTGGTTCAAGTTGAATGTAGTCTGATAGGGCAGGAAATGCACAGGGCAGGAAATGTGCATACTTCGTCAGACGGTCCACCACAACCCATATTGCATCCGAGTTCCTTGCCGTCCATGGTAAGCCAATAATGAAGTCCATGGAGATGTGCTCCCATTTTCACTCGGGAATAGGGAGAGATTGTAATAGACCCGCCGGTCTCATGTGCTCTGCCTTCACTTGCTGACACACCAAGCACTGGGATACATACTCTACAATATCCCTCTTCGTGTTCTGCCACCAAAAATGCCCCTTGAGGTTTCGGTACATCTTCGTACCTCCAGGATGCACTGTATACTTGGAACGGTGGGCTTCATCCAGAATCTCTCTCCAGAGATCTACATCTGCCGGGACACAAACTCTACCCTTGAACGTGATTGCCCCATCACCGTTCGTGGTGAACTTATCCCTTCCTTTGCTAACCGCTTTGTCACGGAAAGCAAACAACTCGGCATCCACTACTTGCAACTCCTGGATCCGATCTAAGATGCACGGCTTCACCGTGATATTTGCCATCAATGGCCCATGAGTAGGAGGATCGAAACTAATGTCGAGGTTGGAGGCATCCTCCAACAACTTCCACTCTCAAACCATCATATATGTAGCAAGCTCCTGTGACTTCCTACTCAATGCATCAAATCCATAAAGGCTGCCACTACGTTCGTGAGACCGAAAGGCATCACAAAGAACTCGTAATGCCCATATCGAGTCCTGAATGAAGTTTTGGGAACATTTTCCGCTTGATCCTCAACTGGTGATAGCCGGATCGAAGGTCAATCTTAGAGAAATACCTTGCTCCTTTTAACTGGTCGAACAAGTCATCAATCCTGGGCAACGGATAACGGTTCTTCACAGTGACCTTGTTCAACTGCTTGTAATCAATGCACATACGCATTGAGCCATCTTTCTTCTTCACAAATAGCACTGGGGCACCCCATGATGAGACACTCGGTCTAATGAATCCCTGGCTTTGCAATTCTTCCAACTGCACCTTCAACTCCTTGAGTTCAATCGGGGCCATCCTATAGGGAGCCCTAGAGATCGGAGCAGTGTCGGACGCAAGCTCTATCATGAATTCGATCTCTCTAACTGAAGGCAACCCAGGTAAATTTTTTGGAAATACTTTCAAAAATTCACTTACCACCAGAATGGTAGATGAGTCTTTTACCTCCGGGTTTACTAAACTAAACGCTGCAAAACGGGCGATGTCTTTACTCCTCAATCCTCTGAAATGGAATTGCTTTCCTTCCACCAGCTTGAAATACACTGTCTTCTCAAAGCAAGCCACATGCCCATGGTGAGCGGCTAGCCAATCCATCCCTAGAATAACATCAAATTCTTGGAATCCAAGGATGATAAAATCAACTGCAAGCTCATGGCTCCCAACCTGAACCACACTACCTTTATACACTCTGCTTGCTACAACAGTCTTGCCGAGCGGAGTCGAGATGGACAACTCTGGTTCCAACTTACTAGGCTTTGCGGAAAAGCCCTGGGAGAAACTTGGCGAGACAAATGAATGTGTCGACCTGGTGTCAATCAACACCTGAGCCAAATACTCATTGACTACTAATGCTCCTGAAATTTATACTAACTAGAATCAATCCATGCAACAAGTATATATATATTTATATATAGCATGCAATATATGACATGCAAGTAAAACACAACAACAATCATCAATGATCTAATAAAACATTAAACGCGTACCTTGCACGACATCATCTGATGTCATTGCATCTCCCTCTATCAGAGCGAAAACTCACCCCTGTTTCGCTAGCGAGGTGGGGGTGTAGACCTCATAAGCTGGGAGGACCCCTAGTAGGATGCTGCTAGTCGAGCTGGGGGCCTACTCCCCTAAGACTGGCCTGGCAAGTGCCTGCTCGGGCAATCCCTGATCATGTGGCCCTGGTGACCACAATGAAAGTATCCTCCTGACACCTTCCAGTAATCTCTAGCCGGATGCCTTTTGCCATAGAGAGGGCAGATCTCATATGTGAATGCTGGGGCTGCTAGAGGAGCAGGTCGCGTAGCCTGAGTAAATGCTAGGCGCGGAGCCTGGACTGCCTGAGGTCTAGTTGCCTGGGGCATGTAAGGCCGTGGAGCAGGTGGCGCCAATAGTGGCCTCTGAGGTGGCACAGGCCACGAATACTGATATGGGGCAATCCTTGCCCTCTTCTCCGGTGGTGCCAAGCTGTTGGATTGGCCTCTCGTCAAATACATCTTCCTCACAAACGCCTCCGAGTTGGTCTCAACTAACAAGGCTTTATCCACCAACTCTACAAGGGTGATGAATTTCCTTTCTTGAACATAGAGACCCTGTCCATGATGAAGTCCTTGAGGCTCAGCTTAAACCTCCTCACCTTCATTGCCTCTGTGGCAATCATGTAAGGCGCAAAGCGTGAAAGCTCTGCGAACTTGGCCTCATTCTTGGCCACCGACATCGAATCCTATGCAAGGGTGATGAATTCCCTTTCCTTCTTCTCTCGGGCTCTCACTGGGAAATATTTCTTGTAGAATACATCCATGAACTCTCCCCAAGTCCATGGCTGACCCTGTCTGGTTAGATCCCTAGTCCTCTTCACAGATCTCCACCAATGATCTGCTTCTCCTTCCAACATGAAAGTGGCTCATACCACTCTCTCCTCCTCAGTAGGAGATAACACTGAAAAGATCTTCTCTAACTACCGAATCCACGGCTCAGCTACCAATGGATCAACACTCCCATGAAATGCAGGAGGCCTCATCCTCCTAAATGCCTCCACTCCTATTGAGCAAGGTATCGGGTTAGGCACGGGTGCAGTAATAGGGGGACATGTAGGTGCTGCAGACGGTGGAGTAGCCTGCCTGGTTGCCAATATGGCTAGTGTTTCTGCTATCGAGCCTAAGACCTGTGTGAGGTCAGACTGATCATCCCCAGATGGAGACCGAGAAGATCCACGAGTGTGGTATCCACGACCCCGCGAGTCACGTCTCATGACTAGTGTCCTGAGAACAATAGCACACATGAGTCTAACTTGGAACCACAATTTATAAGCTTCAAAACTTCATAATAGTTCAAGTATTAATAGCATAGTATAGTAATTATCATATACATCACATCAAGCCATCAGAGTATTTATAATACACTTAGGGTTCTAGCATTTCTAGACACATACTTGGTTGTACTCAACCATTTTGGACCAAGACTAAGAGTTAGTCTATACATGGGACATGACTCTCTTCCTGACCCTAATGCTCTGGTCAAGTCGTGGTACCATTTTCTAAGTGACTCTAATGACCTAAAGCCTAGACTCTGATACCAAACTTGTCGCGCCCCAAAACACACCTATGAGTTAGAATGAATCTTGGACGAGACTTGCCATAAATTAACAAATCATCCTGCAAAAGAGAGTCAGAGCATGAAATAGTGGAAGCTAATACATGACACAGCAGAAGCAAAATATCTATTATATATATATATATATATATAAACAAGTATCCCAAGTTATGTACAACATACAAAAGACAAAGTGGATATGTCCACCAAAAAATATACAAGTATCTCTTCCTCACCAAATCTCAATGTTCACTAGACATAATTTAGATAGAGTCATTTCTCCCCATCCTCACCATAAGGCTCACCTGTTGGAACCTCCTCTACGTATTCCTCTTCCTCCCATAGACCAGGAGCACATATGTCAAAAGGAACAGTCACTCCACTAACACCTGCCGACATCAAATGTACGGCTGAGTATTGAAACACTCAGTGAGTACCCACTACTAACCAACAAGTCATAGAACAGTGAATAATAATAATAAGTAGAATAACAACCAATAAACAACAATAATAAAGCAATAAGCAGTGAATATTCATGCATGCTTGAATCATGAACGGTAAAACCTCAGTAAATCATTGTATTCTTGTCTTGACTTGTTTTCTTAAATTTTAAAACTAGTTTTCGTGCTTGTGAAAAATTGTCCTGTCCATTGTCTTGTCATGTCTGGTTTCTTGTGAAAAACTTGCTTGAATGCGGATGCAAATGCATGAATGCTAATCATGACATGAGTATGCACATGCTTGCTTACTTGGAATTAAACGTGCTTGCTTATCATGAATGCTTGGGATCTTAGTACCCTTGAATGACTTGAAATCGGGAGTGTAAACTCCCTTCAGGGAAACATGTCAAACTACTTGAAGTTTGGTGTATAAACTCCCTTCAGTGAAAATGCAATAGAAGCAACTTGAAGTCAGGTGCAAGCACCCTTCATGGAAACATACATACTTGAAAGCGCACTAACATCTTACTTGTCCTTATGAAAAATAGGGTAAGACATACCCGAGGATATGCCCTACCTTTTTACCAACCCTTACGTTTGGCCTTGTCATAGTGTTCATGAATCGAGTCATTTTATTCTTGTTTTCTTGAGATCAAAACTCGGTGTTCATGCTTGAAAATCCTAATTCATGATGTACATGTCGTGTTCGTGGATCGTGTACAATTCAAAGCATGAAATAATGAACATAGCATCTCAAGGGAACAATTAATTGAAAGCAAGTAAATCTACAATCATGCTTTTCTGAAAAGCGAGTAAAGCTCATTTCATCCAACATATCATATGTGTTTATTATGTGTACAATGCCCTTCCCATTTTCCTATCACATCTCAACCATTCATGACATCCATTCACAAAATGTATCTCATATTATGTGAAAATTGAAGGGAAAACAAGAAAATGGAGAAACACAAGTAAGAAAGAGATGAAAACATGGCAACTTGGGAGATAGGGGTACCAACCTTAAAATGGGGGAGAAATCCTAAGCAAATGGTCATGGAAGTTGTTGTTCAAGCTTGAAGGAGGTGCTCCTTGTGTGCCTTGCCTTGAATTTGAAGAATCCAAGGATTTGGGGATGATCTAGGTCACCCAATGTTCAATCCCTCACTCAAGAATGAGAACCTTCTCTTGGAAACCTTCATTCCCTCCCAATCTCTCTCTTTAGGTTTAGGTTAACCCAAAACCCCCAATTTGATCTCCTATTTATAGGCAAATGGGTTGAAATCCCCAAAATCCCGCACAAAATAAACAAATTTGTGCACCTACAATCGTTCATAGGTTTTCGACAACCGATCATAGATTTTCCAGAGAGTTTGCCCAATGTTTGGGAAGCTACGATCATTCGTAGAATTTCTACAATCATTGGTAGGTCTTCTACGATCGTTCGTAGGTTGGTTACGATCGTTCGTAACTTTGACAGAAAGTTTCCAGATTTTCATGCTTTGATATTTCGGCCATAACTTTTGATTCGCTTCTCGGATTTTGACGATTCAACTTGAGTTGGACTCATAATTCAAAGGAGAATAATTTTGTGTCAAATAGATAAATCCTAATTATGAGTCTTTAATTACCTAAATGGGCTCTATAGCTGACTGGTCTTGGAATGAGTTTCAGCAGCCCGGATTTTTAACTGATCCGACTTCGGAAATCCAACTTTTAACTCAAGCCTGACTCAAAATCTTGAGAAATAATAAACATAGACCTCGAAGAAGGTTCCAACACCTTTTCAGAAATTCAAGAATCACTCAATTCTGATAAACGGTGACAAAATTAAAGCTTCTTAAAGTTGAGGGTAATGTTAAGATATTTCCATTCTTGACACTTGGAGTATTTTATGCTCTACTCCTTCATTCCAAACATCCATAAGATTAAGAAAAACACTCTTAAGGCTTTGATACATGCCATAACATATCATCTAGATCTGGAGCTCTACAGTATTGTACTTTGACCTCTTTTTAAGATGCCCACAAAATAATCCAATTAAGGTCTTCGTTATCCTTCATAAGGACAACAACTGGTTACACATAATGTATAAAGTGGATTAGGCTATCACAAGTGATTTCCAAATAGAATTTTTCTCTAGGAGAGATTCTGACATAGTTTCAGAAAATGAATCTATAGAATTCTGGAAACCAGATTTTGAGATTCTGAATTCAGTTTTGAAGAGGCACTGTTTGGAAACAGCTTGTTTATTGACTCTTTTTGGTAATAGTACACACAGATCGGTGTATTGTTACACTGACCGAATTCTCCTTCTATCTTTGTTCTCTGATAATTCAGACAGTGTTTTGTTTGGTTACAAAGCGGTCCTCAATCGACAAGATTAATCGTTGGATCACTTTTCTATTTGGTAATAGATGATTGACTGATCTAAATGAACTGGTCGAATTCGATTCCTTAGCAAGGAAAGCCCTTGTACTGTATAGGAATACTAATATCCAATCCGAGGATTGACTATCTCTGATTTGTATATCAGGTATGAGTCATCTTCAACCTTGAGATGGGCTTCAGATCTCCAATGGAGGTCTGAATCTTCTTCTCTAGTTCTGGCTCTCCTTTTGAACTCAATCTGGAAGAGATCTGATACGGGTTCTCACTTGTGCAGAACTCTCCTCCTCATCCTTGGGTTTCCCCAACTGACTTATTCAATAACTCATCAAGGCCATCAAACTTGGACACACACCCATGATCCGTAACGGATCACAGAATCCGAACCATCATCTCAATCTCGATCAAATCTACTCCATTGATTTGAATTTTAATCTTAAAAAAATTAGACGAGTCAAGATGATGTAAAGTGCAAAGTGCACCTCATAGCGCTCATAGCCCTGCATGTATGCATGCACGTGTCGATCTCAGTGCGATGCACTTTGCCAGTGCAAACACACTTGGTGCATTTGCACACACAAGAGAATAATCTCTAATCAGAGAGATACTTATTAAGTGGTTTTAACCCTCATAAATATCAAATGTGGGACTAATAAGTGAGAAGAGTTTTTTTTTGAAAACATGATTTTTTTTCTCCCCAAAATAACTAGTGTAAAAACACCATTTAAATCTAACCAAATGGTTTTCTTCCAAATCATTAAAACCAATTTAAAAAACTATTTTCATAAATCATAAATCAACAACTAAAGGGTCGATTGGATACACTTCCATTTTTATGTTTTTTAAAACTGGAAATGACTTTCTATTTTCAAAATTTTTAAACAAAAAATATGTCGCGACCCAAAATCTCACCTAGGAGTTATGAGACTCTGGCATCGTGACTTACATACAAACCATCCTGTGAGAGAGCATACAAGGCATAGCAAATAGTGAACATGAAAATTTCTTCTATATATAACAGTGTCCACTCAAACTCAAACTAAACTTGTGCATAAATAGAAGCTAACCCTGTACACAAAATCCATCACTTGAGTTACCAACTCAAGTCCGATGCAAAACCCTCAAATAAAACCCCAAATACATGTCACTCTCACTCAACCCTCAACCATAAGGCCACATGTCAAAGCCCCTACCATCTGCATGATAACTGCCTAGCGGCTCCTTAGCATATACCTCTTTGACCCATGGTTTCAAAGCATGTGTATCTACCGGTGTATTTGCCGAAGTAACAATTCGACTGAGCATGGAATACTCAGCGTATACAAACTACTAGATAATCATGTTCTAAAACATTTACATGAAACACATATACAATTTGTCAAAGCAATCAGAATAAT
This sequence comes from Tetracentron sinense, assembly GCA_015143295.1. NCBI lineage: Eukaryota > Viridiplantae > Streptophyta > Magnoliopsida > Trochodendrales > Trochodendraceae > Tetracentron > Tetracentron sinense. The sequence goes on along the minus strand of CM026565.1, from coordinate 2,304,553 downwards.
ATGGAATGACTTAAATCAGAGTATGAAAGTCATACATTTAACCACTTTGAGTTCTCACATTACAAAGCATACTTTGAGATTAAAATCAGATATCTTATGAGTCTTACGAGTCTCTTATGAGACTTTAACTTATGAATTCTTTAGTCTTGTGAGTTCCTTATGAATTTTCTTTGCTTTTTTCCTTATTAGTCTTATGAAAACGTCCATTCAGAGTTCCTTACGAGTCTTAAGAGTTTCTTATGCGTCTTATGAGACTTATGAGTTCCATATTAGTCTTATGAGAATCAAGCTTCACTTACTTCATTTGGCTAGCATCCGACTATGAAATGGATGGACATGCATAGCATTCTTCATTGTATATACTTAACCAGTACCCGAACTATGAATGGACGGACATACCAGTTTCGTACATACTTTACTAATACCTGAACTATGAATGCACAGGCATATTAGCATTACATATTTTAACTAGTACCCGAACTATGAAATGGACGGACGTACTAGCATTCTTATGAGTTTTTACTAGTACCCAAACTATGAATGGGCGGACATACTAGCGTTCTTATGAGTTTTACTAGTACCCGAACTATGAATGGACAGACATACTAGCGTTCTTATGAGCTTTATCTTATGAGACTTATGAGTGTTGCTTATGAGAGTTCCTTATGAGCTTTTCCTTATGAGCTTTTGCTTCTGAGTTATACTTATGAGCATTTACCTATGAGATTTCGGATATCCGTACTTATGAGATCATGCAAGACATAGTGCATAGAGTACTTGTGCGTATCATATACTTTCAATAGCCAATTCATAAAAGACATACATACAATACATGTGAACAAATGGTAGATATGGAAAACCCTTAAACATCGAGACATACACATAGGTTTCATTCATAGCTAGAGCATATGCACACCTAAGAATTTCATATATCATTTCATCACTTTCATATGCTTTTCCTCACACTTCATTCATGTCATGCATTTAAGGAAAGCACAACATATTAATTAGTAAGGTAATGAAATATAACAAGCTTAGATGGCGGTCTAAACTTTAAGGAAATCCTAACAAGGTTGGAAAATCATCAAACTAACATGCTCTTGGTACTTTAAACTTAATAATTATAACAAGGTTAGATTTTCAAACTATCTATCTATTTCCATCAAAATTAAAGCTTAACTTCTTAGTTAACAAGAACGAATCAGAAAAGCTAGTAAAAGTATCTACCTCATTTTATCAATTTAACATCCTTGTTCATCTTAATAAGACTAGTTTGTAGAGTTATCCATATATTTTCATCAAAACAAAGGTTTAACATCCTAGTAGTCATGAATCAATCACAACATGAAAAACTAGTAGAGTGTTCTATTTTTCTAAAACCAAATCCCTTTGATTGAGCGCTTGAGAAAAGTTGAGGAAACGAGAATCCAAACTTTAGAAAGGTTGTGTAAGCAAAAACCATCCTCCCCTTCCAATCTTGGAACAAGACCAAGCTAAACCCTAGCTCTCCTCTCTTTTCTCTCTCCCCAAAATACTCTCTAAGGGTTGTTTAAACCCTTACCCATGAGTGTGGGGCCTTATATAAGTAAAGGGGTTGTCAAAAACCCCTTATACCCTCCAAAAATATCCCCCAAGGTCGGTTTCAACACAAAAGGGAAGGAGGGTTCGACCGGAGGTGTCCATCGGTCAACCGGTTGATTTAGGGGGTTCTATAAAAAACCCCCATACAAAAATTGCAAGCACGGGTCGACCCCTGCTGATGACTGGTCGACTGGTAGTGGAGGGGTCGACACCTCTTGAGCACCACTCGACTGGTTAGGCTGCCCCGTTTTGTTTGCCTTGGTGTTTCGGCCATAAATTTTGAATGACTTATTGGATTGAGGCGATTAAACTTACATTGGACTCATCATTCAAAGGGGAACAAATTTTCTTCTATGCACAACTCCTAATTATGCTTTATCCATGGTCCAAAGTGGCCCTAAAGATGATTGGTCCAAACTGTTCCAAGAATTTCAGCAGATCAGTCTTTGGAAAAACCCACATATGACCTAACTTCGACTCAAAATATGGAAAAATGATAAACATGAACATCAAAGAGGGTTTCTGTACCTTTCTAATGGTTCAGGAATCACTTGATTCCGATTATTGATCACAAAACTAGAGCTCTCTTAAGATGAGGGTATGTTAAGACATTCCTCTTCTTTTCAACTTTGATCACTTAGAGTGTTTCACACTCTTGTTTTAACACCCTGAAGCTATTCCTAAAGATCCTTAGGACCCTTAAACAATTGCTAACAAATCTATGGAAAACAAAAACTCCCCATGAACATTAAAAGATTCACATTACCCTAATACGATAAACTCTTAGGGTATTTCATACCCTTGACTTGAAAACACTTAGAATATTCTTATACTCAATGTTTCTGAGTTCATAAACTCCTACCCAAATTAACTCAAGGTAAAAACCTTATTATCGCTTATCCTACAACCACAACCATACAAGAAGGTTTTTGGCCTGCACAACTCATGAATCGACACTATTTATGGCACTATTCATAGCCTAGTGAACTCGGTTCCGGGGCTCTACAAAACACGTTTAAAATTTAACTGTTACTTATTTTAAAAGTTGAAAAACAAAAAAAAACGTGTTTGGTAATATAAAGAACATAATAATGAGTAAACAATTCAAATCCATGATGATGGCAATGGTGGGTGGTGGTGGTGGAGGTTAGTAGTGGTGTGGTGGTGGGCAATGACGATGGTGGGTGGTGGAGTGGAGGTGATGGGTGGTAGAGTGGTGGTGGGTGGTGGGTGGTGGGTGGTATGTAGTGAGTGATGGTGGTGGATGTAGAGTGGTGGTGATCGGTGGTGGTGGGTGTGGAGTGGTGGGTGGTGGTGGTGGTGGTGAGTGGTGGGTGGTGGGTGGTGGGTGGTGGTGGTGGATGTGGACTAGTGGTGTGGTGGTGTGGTGGTAGTGGTGGGTGGTGGGTGGTGGTGGTGATGGTGGGTGGTGGAGTGGTGGTGGTGGTTTTGCCGTTTTGGTGATGGTGGTGTGACACTCAATTTTTTTTATTTTTTACTTTTATTTTCAAAAAAAAGGTAACAGAAATTTGTTGTTATCTTGATTTTAAAAAAATTTGTTAACTAATTTTTAAAAACGAAAACAGAAACATGTTTTGGGTAAAAATTTCTAAAATTTTGTTTTTAAAAATAGAAAACAAAAATCACAACCAAAGGAGGCCTAAAGGAACCTTCATTTGAGAAAACATTTAAGCAGAATGCCCCTAACGTCTGGTGCTTCTTCAGAGTGTATTCTTGCTTGTTAATCAAAGCATAATAAAATGTGAGCCTAAAAGAATATGTCCCATAGCGGGTACGACACCCCTTACACAATATGTCCCACAGACAGGAGACCTTTCAAGCCAAATGTAGCAGCCCCAATCATACCATCCTAATCATCCAATATTTTGAGCCATTAACCCTTTTTTTTTTTTTATATAAAACTATCCAACAGAATTCATTCGGGCTGATGATTTCATTCATTCAGGTCGATTTTCAATTACTTTAGTGAGACCCTAGAACGATGAATCCTTGGCCCTACAGACATGATTTTCCGATTAGCAAATTAAAAAAGAAAAGAAAATAATCACCTCCTTGACCAGTGTTGCGAGGAGGCGTGTCTCAGGTCCCATTTTCTTACCACGTGCCCTCTTTTACACTCTTTAATCGTGGTTAAGATGCACTCACCTTTAGGGTAATCATTTACTCTTGTTTTTTTATAATAAAAAATATCACAGGGTTAAAAAATAAATTAACCCGAATTCATGACAATTGAAGGGGTGGCTTTGTGAGAACGAGGAACAATAGTTCACTCCTCGCCCGTGGAGCAAACTATTTGCTCTAAAAAAATGGGGTTTTGTATATTGGAAAATAATCATCTCATCGGTCGGTGATGCGAGGAGGGGCGTCTTGGGTCTCTTATTCATGCCACATGTCTCCCTTTAACTCTTTTAAACTGTGGTTAAGGTTCACTAACCCTTAGGGTTTACTCATCTACCCTTTGTTTTCAGAAAAATAAAATTAAAAAAATTTAACTACAGGGTTAAACATTAACTTGAGTTCAGGCATGGGCAGCTTTGTGAGAGCAAGGAGTAATAGTTCCCTTCTCTTCATGGAGGGAACTATTGCTCTTTTATATTAGCTGCTAAGTTTATCCTAGTTTGACTATAACAAATTTGCAAATTAACTCATCATTCTTCAACCATTAGACATAGAACTTCATTCTTCGACCTCCCTTGAATTGCATTAAAAAATGTTTTAAAAATGACCATAATACCTTTATGACATATAGTGGACTATAATACCTTTGTGACACATGTCTCATTTTAACTCTTTTTAACTATGGTTACAATTCACTAATCATTAGGGTTAAATCATCTTACCTTAATTTTTGGAGGAAAAATTAAAAATTTAACCGTAGGAGTTAAATATAGTTAACCATAGTTCAAGGACAATTGAAGGGGTGTTTTCTTTTAACTCCATTTAAATGTGGTAAGATTCACTAACCCTTAGGGTTAAGGTTAGAAAATAATTAAGAAAAATTAACCATGGGGGTTAAAACATGTTGACTATAGTACAAGGGCAGGGGTGTCCCCTCTTAACTCCATTTAACCGTGGTTAAGATTCATTAACCCTAAGGGTTAAAGCATCTAACCTTGGTTTTTAGAAAGAAAAAAAAATTTGATCATAAGGGTTAAAACTAGTTAATCATAGTTCAAGTGCAATTAAAAAGGTGTTCCATCTTAACTCCCTTTAAGGGTGGTATGATTCACTAACCGATAAAGCATCTAACCTTGGTTTCTAGAATAATTTTTTTTTTAAAATTTAACCATAGAGATTAAAACATGTTAACCATAGTTCAAAGTTAATTAAAAGGGTGTCCCCTTTTAACTTCCTTTAACCGTGGTTAAGATTTACTAACCCTCAGAATTAAAGCATCTAACCTTGGTTTTTAGGAAGGAAAAAAGTAATCGCAATGGTTAAAACATGTTAATCATAGTTCAAAGGCCGTTAAATTGGTGTCCCCTTTAATCGTGGTTAAGATTCACTAACCCTTATGGTTAAAGCATCTAACTATGGTTTTTAGAAAAAAATTAATCGCAAAGGTTAAAACTTGTTAAACCATAGTTCAAAGACAGTTAAAGGGACTTTGTGAGGTTATGAAATATCTTAAGGGCATAATAGTCATTTTACTAAGAATTATGAATTGAAGTCCAATGGATCTAAGGGTTGAGGTTCTTTGCTTATATGGTTGAAAAATGATGAGTTAATTTGCAAATCTATTATACAGATAGAGAGTTTTTGCAAATTAAGTAAAACCTAAGCAGCTGAAATGCAAAAACTCCTAAAAATAAAAATAAAAATAAAAAGGGCCCCCACCTCTTAATTAGAATGATAAAAGAAAGTGATTTTATTATAATTTGACTAGTCCACTATTCTATACATAGATTAGAAAACAATAAATAACACTTACAGACATCACAAGCTTTGTGGGCAATAAATAGAAAAAAGCTAGGACATCTAAATTACATAGTTACTATGGGGGTGAATTAAGGGATTATTTATGTTGTTTGGATTGAAATGCACATGGGAATCATACAAGCAACAGATTGGTTCTTTTGTCATGGGTATGTTGACTTTTAAGGGATGATATTCTGAGTAGTTTATATGTATATAAATATGGATTATGAAACTAAACCATGTTCTTTGCCAGGCAGATATCTTTTTATAATTAGTTAAAATAATGTTTCGTTGCGTGAAAATTCTACGTCTGCATGTGGCTGTCGCGTGGGGTACTAATTGAACCAGTGAAACTCCTACAGTGGGCCATTCATCTCCTCCTGCATCCAAGGGAAATGAAAATGGGTTTCATTGATTGGGGAAACTAGAAAATGTATTAGATATTCTTTTTAAAGTACTTAATTGACTAAACTTCACGCTAAAATATCAGAAATTTGGTTAATTAACCCGCGCTAATAGTCAAAAGATGGCATATATTCTCAACTAGATATAGCAACTAGTAAAATACCATTTTTTAGCGATAATTCTGATGTTACGATCCTCCATAGGCATGACCCCACGTGTTGATACATGAATCTTTCAACAAAATGATGAGTTGGACGTGGGGTAGTGATGCGTTGTAATGACAACTGGAGATGAATTAATCGTGATATTCAATTAAATTGGCTATGAACTAATAATTAGATGTTAGTAACTTGATTAGCAGAGAGATTCAAAGCCATTTAGGATGCTCTGGTGAGTCATGAGGCATCATTAGTTGTTTGTATATAATAAATGTCATCAATGGAATTGGTTTCAATAGGAGTGTATCTCTCACTTGAATGGATTGAGATCGATTACATGAATTGATATGGTAATTGAAAAGTTTGCCGTTTCACCAACTAATCTAATCTAACCTAGATAAATGGTTTTAGAATATATTTTTTTTAAAATAATAGACAGCCATGAATGTGTTGTTTAGACCTTAGACCAATTACAATGTGTAATCCATATTGTTGATTACAATGCCAATGTTTCGGCATTGATTTCGATTACTCTCTCTCTCTCTCTCTCTCAATGCATGTTTTCTAGATGGTTAGGGTTTGGACAATATCTCATGCGGAGGTTTAGTCCAGTTATAGATTGAATTCAATTTTTTTCCGGGGGGGTGGTAGGCACTCAATGGCCACACCAAGACTCGAACTCTAGTCACACCTCCCCAAAGGGAGACACTCAACCACTGGGAGACCCACGGTGTACCCAAAAAGGAAACCTACCCTTTTGAATCCTTGGCTCCTAGGAATGGGTGTATGTAGGGTAGGATGGAGTGACCTTTTAAAAGGATAGCCTAAGCTTCCCTTAGGCTCACTTCCAACTCCAGTAGCCAAGACATACGAAGAGAAGGGCTGGTTTCCAGATTATTTCTTTCTTTCTTTTTTAAAACTTCCGGCCTCCCCCTTTGCTACGGATCGTGGGATTTCTTATAGGATTGAAAGAGACTTGAGGCAAATGAGTAAATTGGTGGTGAGTGGTGAGGGAGCAGGAGCTTATTGGAGAGTCAACCCGGGTACTATAGGCTGCAGCAGTTGGGTTTCAGGCCAGCAGGATAGCTCTCTCTCTCCAATTTTAATTTAGCATCCAAATGGGTAGGGGCAGACTTGGGGTTTGGGTGAGAACCTAGCCTTGACACCAGAAAGAAAGGAATTTTGCTGAGTTTTACGCAAGAGAACAAACAAAACGGGTCCTTAGGCTACACTGGCTTTGGTCTAAATTTTTTAGCCTTGGCTACTTGGGCCTGTGCTTTAGGTTCTTAGAGTAGGGTTTGGGGTAGGATTTACGGCACCTGGGTAATCGGCATGGTGCCATGGGTTTTAAATTAACCTTGAAAATGTGGGCTAGGCCGTGAGCTTGGCCCCTAGCTTAGGATTGTGGACATGAGCTTGGTTTAGGGTTAGCGTCCAAATTAGGGTTAGGATAGGTTTAGGTTATGGTTGAGTCTAGGGTTAGGCCTAGGGTTAGCTAGGTCTAGGGTTTGGTCTAGGGTTAGGTTAGGGCTAGCTATGATTTTGGGCTCTAGGTTTAGACTTAGGGTTCAGGTAGGCTAATAATGATTAAAACTATTAACCATGATTAAGAATAGGGTATAAAAATTAGGTGCTTATAATTATGATTTCAACCGGTTCTATTGTTAAGTGGGAAAATTAACAACACATGTGGAGAATTCGGAAGTTTGAATAAGGGGCTATCATTTCTAATGGGATAGAAATTCCCTAACCCCTTTAATCACTATTTTTTTTCAATTAAGTTTTGGTAATTTAACTAGAGTCAGTTAATCACTAATTTTTTCAATTAAGTTTTGATAATTTAACTAGAGTCAGTTGATAACGCATGGTTTAGTTGTGGGTCGTTGTGGGTTGTTTTGTTTGGTTTGTTGTTTTGTTATGAATGGATATTTCCTTGAGAGGGAAGAAAAGTGGTATGACGCCAATCCCTAAAACTAGTAACCAAGACAGCAGAAAGAATGGTGTTGGAAAGGAAAGCAGCGCCTGCGATTCATACGAAGATTTGATTTGAACGTCAAAATCTAACACCCTTTAACGTTTTAAATAAAATATAATTATTACTATTATATTACACGTGTCCATTTTCAACATTCGTGATAGTCCCTTCGCCGTACATTGGAATTGCAGCCCCGTTAAAGCTGCCGGAAATTTTTGCTCTCCTGTTTTGTCCTCCAAATTTTTTTATTCGATACTTTCTTTTGAATATACGAGCAGTTTATGATGATAACTCGGCTCGGCTCGGCTCGGCTAAAAGGCACATCCCAAGCAGTAACAATTTTTAATACATCTTCAATTACCCTAACGAGTAATGCTAAGCATACTCTTACAATATTTACTATCACCTTATAATAAAACAAAAAAATTATTGTGAGATCTGCTTAGTTGTCTCATTGTATTATCAAGGTGAGAGTAAGGATTATAAGAATATGCTTAGAATTCCTCTTATGTTAATTGGTTTGACCGTTCAGAGTGCTAGCCTTATCGGATTTACTCCAAACGTTTCAACATGCGCAAGATTGAGGGTAACACGCGAAATTATTTAATATTTTAACAATTTTAAAAAATAAATATAGTAAAATATTTGACATTTGTAACCACCTATAGCATCTTTGGAATCGGAAGATTTGTGATTGGGCAAGCAAAATCCCAAAACAAATATTGAAGTCCCCAAAGTTAAGTGTACAAGTCCAGTTGAGTCGGCTTGATCAGCTAAACAGTATGCAGTCAATGGATTGAATATTTCCAAGTTTGGGTTGAGTTTAGGTTGAAAAATCACACCCTAACTCCATTTAGGTTTCGGCATGTTAAAGAACCAGACGCAACCCAACTCATGAGAGTACGTATATCCATCTATTTTTAGTCTATTCAAAAGATCTTAAGTTATCGAATTGTAAGATTTCTGTATAATTTTCGATAGTGGGGGAAAGTCTTGAATCTCTATCTTTTATTGTATGATAGTGTAATATCAAGATACCAGAAGTTCTTTGTAACGCACTAACGCGAGATTAAAAACAAAGATAACCTTTTTTCTTTTATATACAAAAAAAAAAAAAAAAAACCTAGCAACCTCTTCTCTTGTCTTACCTCTCTCACATATTCATTCACAAAAGCAATCTAAAAGACACTTCAACCTCTCACTCATATATATATATATATCATTCTACTAATAAAAGTACAAGGAGTATACTAAACTTTACTTAGACATAAATACCCTTATTTTATAAATAATTAGAGTATAACCAAACTTTATAAATTAAATTATACTCTCTAATTACGTTAGAAGTCATCGTATAAGGTCCCACATATCTCCAATTACGTTGTTGGATTGGGCTGGATTTCTTTGTAGTTATCCAATCCCTAATCACCATTAAAAGATGCTTATTCCCTTTGTTATATATAAAAAATTTTTCTCCTTGTATATGTTGAAGTCAATTACCATGGGAAGGACGACTTTGCTACTAAGCTATATTAATTTTTGTCATCTTCCATGACTGTTGTGCAGGTAAACAAAACAAAGCTTTTTGGTTTCTGTTTTTAAGTGTTTTTCCCTTGTTAGTTTAATATATGTTAATGGGATTTTAGTTTTCTGATGTTGTTTTCTTTGACTGGTATTGTGATGCTTCACTTCTATTGGACCCTATAAGGAGATCCTTGTCTGAGAAGAAGACAGACAATGGGCTTAGAACTTCAGATACCATGGCACCATTAAAGATATGTTAAGAGTACCCTGAAGTTGTTTCTTATTCAGATATCCTTCATGATTCCCTTGTAAGGTGTTTTCCTTCACAAAGATAGTAGTTTAGGGGTATCTCTTGCCTATTTGGATCTTTTCTTCTTTTATATAAAGATAAAGAAATGTGTAGTATAACTCTAGATATGTTTTCCCAATTTCGCTTGAGCAGCTTTTCCTTTTTGATGAATGTAGGTTAGAGCTTTTCTTGGTTTCATGTTATTCTTCTTAACTTTGTGTTAAATCTACATTGGTTCTTAACCAAACCAGGACTCTATTTATTATTATTATTATTATTGATGCTTTGAAGAATATACTTAACTAAAGCACGACTCTTGAAAAATACATGTTCCTGATATTTTGTCATGTGTCTTTGGTACAACTTTGTGAGATAGATGGGAAAGTAGTAGGTCCAATTCAGGCGGTATAGGATAGCCTCTAGGTTCCGTTGCATTGCTCCGTTTGGTAAGTTCTCTTGTTCATCCCATTCTTTGTTCTTTTCATATGAATTTGTTGTGAATGAATACAATTATAGAACCGTGACTAATTAGGTAACCCCTCCATGATAAAAATTGTGAAGTTGAGTACGTTGTCTACATGTGAGAGTTTTGAAACCCTTCTTCCTATCCTGTAAAATTATATATAAATCAGGATGGAAAAACAATTAATTTTGGGTTACTTCCACCTTTGAAAAACATGACCATATAGACCCTTGAATGGTGCAATGGAATTCAAAGACCCGTTCCGGTCCCCCGAGGCAACGTTTGCTAGGTTATAACTCTCTTAAATTACTCAAGGGATTGTAAAACATTAAAGCAGTCCCTTTAACACCATTGGGCACATAGCAATGTGCTATAGGCCACAGTGTTATCCAAAATAAAGAGCAATATAGACTTGGTATAGGATTGCACTTTGACCGGGGTCTTTCGATTTTAGAAATTAACTCAGCCAAATCAATGAAAAACTTGTCGATATTGCTAAGTCAACTAATTCACTATTTAGATTCTTGCCAGAATGTGATGAATTAATATGAGTTTAGCATCATTTAGTTAATTTTTCTTTTAATGTTGGTATTTGAATATGAATAAGTAGCCCATCACAAAAAACTGTTACTGATGTCGTGACGCAGGGTTTACAGATTTGGCCCATGACTTATTGTGAATCCATCATTTAGATGGTACTAGACATTATACTTATTGCTTAATGCAGTTTGCATCTTGTGTTGATCAATTTCATGCTATATAGTGACAACAAAGTTCATTTAACTGAATGTAACGAAATTCTGTACTCCTACGAAATATTTGCATCTTAATCATTCTTCAGAGTTCAAATTTCTTCAAATAATTGAATGTTTTGGTTTTTCTTAAGGCATTGGCACTTCAATTGATCCCTGGAATTGGATAAAGTATAATTTATAGAAAATTGCGATCACAAGTCATCACGTGTCCCTACAACCCAACTAGACTCAAATATCAAATAAGTAAAAGAGAGTTCAAGAAAAGGAAGTTTCCTAAATTATAGTACGATATTCAATAATTGTTAATTATGTTTTTATTTTTAATAAAATTACAGATTTGCTACAAACATATATGTCAATAAACTTCCTTTATCTTATCAAGATTAAAATCTCAAAGGCATAAAAACTTGATCTTGAAGGGATTGTTTAAAAATCTGCTTCATCATTAAAGATATGTAAGAAATACTTTCTTGATGATCTTTTATTACTATTTTTCAAATTGTATGTTTTCTTATATAAATATCAAAAAAAGTGTAATGATTGTATTTACTAAAAAAAACAATATTACTTCACTTAGTGAACATTTATTAGTAAAATATTAATACGTGCAAAGCACGTGCACCATTACTAGTATATATATGTGTGTGCGCGCGCGCGCGTGCACGCTCACATGTATGCATATATACTTCGGAGTCTAGGAATATACACACGTGCATTTGTATGTGAGTGTGTGCATGTATGTATATATACTTGGAGTCTAGGACCAGAATTATCTTTGTTACATAATTAAAGAGAAAATATAATAAGTAATTGATGATGAAGGATTTGTATTAGAGTACTTGCTTTTGTAGATTTGTTTATTCACTAGTTAGGAGGTTTAAAAATACTCTCGTTTAAGAAGTAAATATTTTAAACACCTAATTTTGCACTCTTGTAGACCTACAAAAATTCATGTGACCTACTAGATAGTTTTCTAAAAATTTCATAAAAAATTTCAAAATATCTCAGGTTTTTCTAAAATTTATGAAAATGCCTATGAATTCGTAAATTATCAAAATGCCCGTGTCTTTCCAAACAAGTCTCCTTTATGTCATTTTTACTAAAATATTTCTTTGCATAAAATCGACCCTTTTTAGATTTAAAGTAACTTTTAAAAGGAAAAAAAAATTCTAATCAGTGGGTGACATGTGATATCTTTTAAAAATTAGGATTTCTAGTACAAAATTCATACTAGAGGTAAGGTAATCCAATTACCACCGTCTATGTTTTCCAAACATGCAAATATCCGTCAAAAGAATTTGCTAAACTAATAGAGAAAAACAATCATAAGAATTTTTAGAAACTAATTCAAATGTGTCATGTGGTATTTGTAAATTCCCATTTTTGCACCCCCTACTCCTCTCCTATTTCTCTCAAAAGCTTCAAGGAATCCACCCAAAGATGACTAATAGGGCCAACACCCATATCCTGGCAAGCCCAAAAATCAAAGAGGAAAGCCCGACTCAGGAACTCACTCGAGCCAATCTAGTCTCAGTCGAGCGAGGTTCAAAAACCATTCGTTTAAGTCAAATCAGGCTTGCTCGAGTGACTGTACTCATTTTCTCAGTCGTGGTTAAACCAGGTATTTCAGTTGTCCCTAGGGCTTGCCTTGAGCTAGGCCCGATAGCTAGCAGTACCTTTACCACTATTGATGGAAAAATAGTATTTCAAGAGGGATTTTCAAGCACCATGTCCAAGCGGGATGCTATGAATTAGAGGTCCTCACTTTTGTTTAGCTAGCACTACAAAACTATAGGCCTTTAACGACGATTTTGTAGCGGCGGTTACAAATAACCGCCACAGAAAGCTATTTGTAACGGTGGTTTCGTATAACCGTCGCAGAAGCCTGATTGTCGCGTCTTTTCAATGGCGGGTTATTAATAACCGTCGCAAATATATTGTTTTGAACTTCCATTATTAATAAACTATCATTGTTATATAGTTTGTAACAACGGTTATTAACAAATCGCTGCTAAAAAGAGTTCCATCCACCATTTTGGCTTGCCACCTTGGCAATTCCTGCTTCGATATCAACAACAATTTTATAATAATCGTCGTTGATTATGTCAATAGTAGAGGCAGTTCTATAAGAACCGCCATTGTTAACTTTATATTAGCGGCGGTTTTCAAAAACTGCTACTAAATATCTTTTATTAGGGCCTCGATATTTTCCGTTTTTTTTCCCGATAGTTTCCCCTCATTTTACCTTTGCTTACGCGAATCTGTCCTTCTCCTTCTCTGCTCTCCCCTTTCCTTCACTCCCAATCTCCGGCATAAAAACTCAAGCCCCGGTTAGGATTTGGTGTGAGGTTGTAAGTTTAGGCCAAAGTAGACTTGAAAAGTTGGGGATTCGGCTTTCTCGGTGCCCAATATTGGGCAAACAAGCTCGGATTCCCTTGAAACCAATTCTAACACTTAGGTTGTCTTGAAATACATACGTTAAAAGAAACCACATAAAAAACTAAGCCCTGATTAAGATTTGATACGAGGTTGTAGGTTTAAGCCAAAATAGATTTGAAAAGTTGGGAATTTGGCTTTCTCGATGCCCAAATTGGGCAAATGAGCTCGGATTCCCTCAAAATCAATTCTCACACTTAGGTTGTCTCGAAATACATGCGTTAGAGAAACTGCATCAAAAACCGAGCCCCAACTAGGATTTGATGCGAGTTTGTAGGTTTAGGCCAAAGTAGACTTGAAAAGTTGGGAATTTGGCCTTTCGATGTCCAAATTGGGTAAGCAAATTCAGATTCCCTTGAAACCAATTTTCACACTTAGGTTGTCTCGAAATACACGCATTAGAAGAAACCGCATAACAAACTGAGCCCCAATTAGGATTTGGTGTAAGGTTATAGGCTAAACTAGACTTGAAAAATTAGAATTTGGCCTTCTCGGTACCTAAATTGGGCAAACAAGTCGGATTCTCTTGAAACAATTTCTCACACTTAGGTTGTCTCCAAATACACGTGTTAGAAGAAACCGTATCAAAAAATGAACCCCTATTAAGATTTGGTGTGAGATTGTAGGTTTAGGTCAAAGTAGACGTGAAAAGTTGGAATTCGGCCTTCTCAGTGCCTGAACAAACGAGCTCAAATTCCTTCAAAACCAATTCTCACACTTAGGTTGTCTCTAAATATACACGTTAAAAGAAATTGCATAAAAAATCAAATTCGATTAGGATTTGGTGCGAGGTTGTAGGTTTAGGCCAAAGTTTAGAATTTGACATTCTCAATACTCAAATCAGGTAAACGAGCTCGGATTTCCTCGAAATCAATTCCCAAACTTAGGTTGTCTCGAAATACATGCGTTAGAAGAAACCTCATAAAAAACTGAGTTCCAGTTAGGATTTGGTGTGTGGTTGTAGGTTTAAGCTAAACTATATTTTCTAAGTTGGGAATTCGGCCTTCTCAGTGCCCAAATCGGGCAAACGAGCTTGGATTCCCTCGAAACTAATTCTCACACTTAGGTTGTCTCCAAATACACGCGTTAGAAGAAACTGCATAAAAAATCGAATCTCGGTTAGGATTTGGTGCAAGGTTGTAGGTTTAGGCCAAAGTAGACTTGAAAAGTTAAGAATTCGACATTCTCAGTGCCCAAATCAGGTAAACGAGTTTGGATTCCGTCGAAACCAATTCTTACACTTAAGTTGTGTCGAAATACACACGTTAGAAGAAACCGCATAAAAAACCAAGCCCCGATTAGGATTTGGTGCTAAATTATAGGTTTAGGATATACTTTTTGTTTTACTTTTGAGACATTTTTATGGGCATGTATATTTTGTAATTATTACATTTTATACATGCATGATGATTTTGATTGATATATTTTCTTTTATTGGAATTTTTATTTATTGTTTACGGTGTTAAGAAATTGTGTGGATAATTTGAATGTATTTTATATTGCTTACAGATACAAATAATACAAGTGATAATAATATAATTATATATAGAGTGTCAACGGCCGTTTTTCACCGCCGCTATATATTAAATATATAGCGGTGGTGCCAAACTGCCGTTAATGTTAGACTTAGGTTGACGGAATTACCCTTATTTAACCGTTGTTAAAGAAATAAATAATTGCTACCGTAAACTTGTCTATAGAGTTGGTTATTAAAACCGACGTAAAAGACTAATGTGACAAGCTATATAACGGCAGTTTAATAAACCGCTGTTATATTTATTAACGACGGTTTTATCTGTTTCAACAACGAGTTTGAACCATCACTAAAAACCTTGAATTTTGTAGTATAGGCGAAGGTAGGCCTCGGAAGCCCAAGTCAATAAGGTTTGCGTCTAAAACTCTATTCTGAAAATGCTTAATGGAGCCCCTACTAACTAGCTAGGTGACCTTCCTTTGTCCCCCTAGATCCAATAAATCATTGTAAAATCCAAGACACGCCCATAGAGTTTGTTGCTAGCATCCTCTTTCTGCTATCTTTTTCCAGAGAAGATTGCGCTCTTGGTCATTTGTTGGTCTATATATGAAGGAAGCCTCCCAAATCTTAGAGTAATGTTTGTCCATGAAGGAAGCTTCTATAACATTTATCACGCCTTACAGAAAGTCCCTCTGAATCGATTTAGATAATTTATCCAATTTTATTTTCCAGAGCCACCTCCTGAATTTTGTTGCTCCATTGTTGTTTGACCATCTGCTTTGAGCTTTGGTTTCTCTTTTAGTTTTGATGGATTTCTTTTGTAATTTGACCCTGTGGATCATGAGAGGTGGTATGATTGGCAGATGGGTAGCACTGAGTTGATGGGCATATGCACTTTGGGTTTAGAAAGGATTTGATTAAATGTTTCCATATCCAAATTAAACATCCCAACTGTCCAAAATATGGGTGACAATTGATTCCCTTAACTTACTTTGTAAGTAAGTTCTTACCGGGCATGACTATCGAACGTTTCTTGGGATTTGGTGGCTCTCATCTCCATTGTCAATGGAGCATCACTTTGTTCGATTTCAGATTAATCGCTTGATTTAACAACCAAATGTTGAATTAGAATGCCATGGTCCCCATATTTCTTGCCAATTCTATGATTTCTATCGCAGGACATCATCGGAGCTTTAGAACTGCAATGTTTATCGTCATGCGCACCCACATGAATATATAACAGCAGGTAGCTAGCTTCTCATACATAATGAGGGAAAGCTAGCTACTGGCTTGGCTTGGCTTGGCTTATTTAACTGGAGGCACAAAACCACATAAGGAGGGAGAGGATAGTTTATGTCTATCCAATTCTTATAAACTTCCCTCGGTCTACATCCAAACTTGACAGGAAAAATTTAGTTATACAATGCCATGCATGTCAAGCTACTTAAATTTATATATATTCAAGAGTGAACATGAGTTCCGGTTGAACACTTAACCTAAAAATTGTCTTCGGAAGTGATTTTTTGGTAATTATGAACACAAAGAAAGATATTTTTTAATAATATGTTTTTTCCATAAATACCCGCAATTTTTGGGGTGCTAGGGCAACCGATCTTTATTTTTCTTTTTCAAAAAATAAACTAACAGTTTATTAATAAAAACCGGAGCTTTTTTTTGGTTAAAGACATATATGTATTAAAAGTGTGGATGAATTACACTTTTGGGCACTGAGGTCCTACAGACCGGTCCAAGGCCCTCACAGAGGAATAGCCACAGATTGCAACTTGCATATCTCTTTGGATTAGTTATTCTCGTTTCTTTTAACAAACCGTGTTAAAGGGGGCCATATGGAGGGCAGTAGAGTCATTAAGAGTTTAGAGAGGAGTGATAGTGAAAAATTGTATTTAAAAGATGGTGGTTAAGAGTAACTAACCATGGTTGAAGGGAATTAACTTAAAGTAAAGCAGTCACAACTCACATGGGGGGTTTTAGACTTTAGAGAGAGAGATGTAGTCAGAAGAGAAAGGGAAAGTGGATGTTGTAGTTGTAGCACACCCTCCCTTCTATTTGTTTTTCCGGCGATGTTCATACCACCACCGCCTCCTCCTTTTCCGGCCACCTTTTGACTTTCTTTCCTCTCTCCGGCGATTCCACCGGATTTTCCAGATACGTTTGCTCATTGAAATCCGAACTTCGGCTGAAATCTGAGCTGAGAAGAGCTACTACGATTCATCTTCGCCTGAAAAATATAAACCTACGTCCCAATCTGCCTCAGATTCCTTCGTTTCTACGCCGCTGGAATAATCAGGTAAGGTTTCCGATTTTTTCCGGCCACCTTTTGAGGTAGTAGAAGTTGCCGGAATCTGTGCAAAGAAGATGCCGCCGAACGCTGCAACAGCCGGAACGGCGACGGTGAATCCCTCCGAGGGTCAGATTCCTTTTTATTTCCCCCCCCGATTTTAACACTTTCGACATTTATTAAAAAAAAAAAGAAAAAAGAATTAAATCTGTTCGTAGATTTCTTCTCTTTAATTTTGTTGGTGCCTATTTTATTTTTATTCCAACTTTTCTTCTTGGAATCGACCCTTTTTTTTTTTTTTTTGTGAGAGGGGAATTTTAACCGATCATGAGGTGACACGTGTAATTGCAGCAGAAGAGAGAAAGAGCATCAACTCGGAGCTGTGGCATGCGTGCGCCGGACCGCTCGTGACGCTGCCGCCGGTGGGGAGTCTGGTGGTGTATTTCCCTCAAGGCCACAGCGAACAGGTCCTTTTATCATTACTTTGGCTAATATGCGCCCTAGCCCTAGTGGTTGAAATTATTAACGTTTCCATTTCCCTTTGCTAATTAATTAAAACTTATCAGAAAAACGAAGATCAAAATCAGGGCTATATTATATATGAATTGACATGATCGTGAGCCTTTGGATTTGAGTGTTTTTATCATGGATTTTGTTAATAAAGGTTATTATTATGACCAAAAATCCTGAAATCCAGTTGCTGTGTTATGAAGGGGTGAGCCAATCATTCTGGACCAGTGGGCCCAGAGGCTTGCCACTGTGCCAGGTGGTGCATCCTTATGGTTATGGGTCACCCTTTTGTTACCTCTTATGAAATGGCTATTGTGGACCCGGTCAAAATGGTTAAAAATAACATTTGCTTTTGCCTAATGCACATTGCACAGCAGTTTGACAGGAAAAGTGACCCAGTAGGTGGGAAATTTTGATTTTGAAAAAAGAAAATTGAAGTAACTTGGACTTTTGCTATGTTTGTTTTGTTGGGGTGCTGACTAATTTCTCAGCTATGGAACATTTGAATTATTAACTTACCCTTTTGCCCTTGGCTTGATAATATTAGTAATATTGTCTTTAATCAAATATTTGGCATTGCCTTAGTCATTTTCATATAATTTTTTTTTTGTATGTGTTATGAATTTGACTTTTGAAGCACTATTAATTAATTTGTTATATTTGTTTTTCGGGCGCTTTTTCTTCTTAGTATTATTTGTCATTATTTTGAATTGAGTTGTTAATTTTTTTTTGAGGATTTCCTTTTTGTTATTATCATTGTTTGCCTATTTATTTTGTTTGTTAATATCTATGTTGTTTGTTTAACAGATTCATCCATATGTAAATATGTTCAACTATCATTTTGTTTTGTATAGTAAAAATAAAATAATATATAAAAAATATTTGTGACAAATATTCCTTCTATAGAAATAATTGACAAATATGTTTTTTGTTAGTAAGTTTCCTTTCGCCAATTTTCTATTTTAAGGTTTGGTTTGTTTTTTACAGTGCTATTTTTCAAGTATATATTCCTCTCTACTCTTGGATTACAGGAAAAATGGGTTGAAATAATCAAAATCAGAAGCTATTCAGGTTTTTGTTGTGATTCCAGTCAATATTGCCAAACTTCTGTTCATTGCCTCTGCACAAAGTGTAGGTGAAGCTGAAAGTTTGAACCCCCAAAGTTACCGGCAAATTCCCGATTAAAAAAAAGAAGACCTTACCAGCAATTTCAGTTAAAATTACCATGTAATTGTACTACTCTGAGCATGCCAGAGGACCTATGGGAATTCTATATGGTCAGTGTAGGGATTTGCGTAGAATTCTATTTTATGTAAAACTCCTAATTAATTTAGGATTTGATTTAGGTTATAAAATCCTATAAATTTACTTAGTGTGTAGTCTTATTGAAAAAGCCGAGGTTATTTGAGTGATTAGGGCTGTCAAGGAGAGTGGGTTGCCCTTAGCAAGTGTCCTAGTAGTTCTCAAGAAGAGTGGGTGACTCCCGGGAAGAAAAGTGATGGCTCTTGGGAGAATGAGTATATCTTAGAAAGAAGAAGGAGCTCACAATTAATCTCAGTGGCTCTCATAGAGAGGATTCTCTGTGTTTGTGAGTGGAAATCCTTGTATCATGTAATCTCTCATAGATGTAGCTCTATTGTGGGTGAACTACATATATTTTGTGTTTCCACACAACAGTTAGGAATATTAGTTATTGTTTATTTTATTTTTTTTTCCCTTTTCTAGAATAAATTTCATGTAAACTTCCTAAAAGAATTATAATTTCAGGTTGCGGCATCTATGCAGAAGGACGTAGATGCTCAAATCCCAAATTACCCGAATCTTTCATCAAAGCTAATATGCCTGCTTCTCAACGTCACATTGCATGTATGGGACTGACTTTATTTATATCCTTTTTTTTTAGCATATAGGTGTAGATTTTGTTTTAATGGAAATGAGATTTTTTTTTGTCAAGTAATTATTTCATTTTTTCATATGTTTGATTTCCTAGGCGGACACAGAAACAGATGAAGTGTATGCTCAGATGACACTTCAGCCAGTTTCCTCGGTAAGATCCTGTTGTAAATTAGCTAAAACATCATATCATTATAGCTTCCCAGAACGGACAAATGTCCATCCATCTTAATTGAATGCATATTCTTATGGTTGAAGATGATTAAGAAACTCAAAGTAAACAACTAAAAAATAGAACTACATAGTTCTTACTGGAATCACTAATTGCAAGTCTGTAATGCTTTTTATCTCCTCAATCCTTTTATGAAAAGCCTCCACTTTAACCTCATTGCCTTTCTCTTGCTCGTATATGCTAATCTTTTTGTAACTTTACTTTCTCATTGCAAATTCCCGACCTTCTGAATCTATCAACATGTTTGTACAGTTTGACAAGGAGGCACTACTGGCGTCAGATATTGCACTCAAATCAAATAAACCGCAAACAGATTTTTTCTGTAAAACATTGACTGCAAGTGATACAAGCACTCATGGAGGTTTCTCTGTACCCCGCCGTGCAGCTGAGAAGATTTTTCCTCCTCTTGTAAGAATTTTCCATATCCAAAGTGTTTCGAATATTAATTTTAGAGTTCTATTTATGCATCTAGTTCCTGGTTTTATACATAGGATTTCTCAATGCAACCACCTGCTCAAGAACTGGTGGCCAGAGACTTGCATGATACTGCATGGACCTTTCGTCATATCTATCGAGGTGAACTTGTTTTGTATCCATTTTAAAGTTCATTTGTTGAACACATACAGCACATTTCCTCTATAATTTTTTTTTGTTTGTTGCACTATGCATTTTTATGTCTAAACATTTGAATAACAATTCCTGTTTTTTTTTTTGGGTCACCCAGGGCAGCCAAAACGACACTTGCTTACAACAGGTTGGAGCCTATTCGTAAGTGGAAAGAGGCTCTTTGCTGGTGATTCTGTCTTATTTATTAGGTAAGAATATAAGCTCAATATAGAGAAATCTGGAGAAGTTTCACTCCATATTTTCAGTTTTGGGTCATTGACTCTTGTGATGAGAAATCATTAGTACTTTCTTATCTCAAGAATAACCATGATCGTTTGAATAACCATGTTCCATTTAGTCTTCTACTTTTTCTAGAGCCAGCTGAATCCTTTGGATAAATCTTTTGATTTCCCATGGTCATGAGCAGAGATGAAAAGCAACAACTTCTCTTGGGTATTAGACGAGCTAACAGGCAACCGGCAAATATTTCATCATCGGTGTTGTCAAGTGATGGTATGCATATTGGAATCCTAGCGACCGCAGCCCACGCAGCAGCAAACCACAGCCCGTTCACTGTGTTTTATAATCCAAGGTCATTTGCTCTCTATTTTTTTAAAAAAATCATTTTTTAAGTTTAATTTATTAGCTTAGACCTACTGCCAATATCATTTGTATATTTAACCTATAGCATCAGGTTAGTTGTATGTGGTCTTTTGGTGAACTGAATTTCTATGTACTGAGAATTCCTTTAAAAAATGACCCTTGTTTTTGCAGGGCTAGTCCATCTGAATTTGTTATCCCTTTAGCTAAGTACTACAAAGCAGTCTATAGCAACCAAATAACCCTCGGCATGCGGTTTCGGATGATGTTTGAAACTGAAGAGTCTGGAACAAGAAGGTGATTGTATGAGTCTATATTCTCTCTGATAATTCCGATCATTGATTTGGCCTCAGATGGAAAGAGTAAAGTTTTAAAACATGGAACCCTGATGATGGCTTGAATCTAGTTCAACTTAAAACTGGCTTCCAGTTATTTCAATTCAGAAGAGCTTGTGCTGTAATTTGGTTTTTGAATTTCTGAGTGCCCATCGAATTTTGCAAATCAATCTTTTCACATACTTGATCAAGCTTTCTTGAGCTTGTACTCAGTTACCCTCTTAATTCACATTGAGTCTGGATCAACTCATTATTTGAGATTATCTTTTCAGAACTTGAAGTAATTTTGGAAACACTAAAAAGAGAATGCATATAATCTTCAGGTATATGGGTACAATTACAGGCATCAGCGACCTAGATCCTGTAAGGTGGAGAAACTCACAGTGGCGTAATCTACAGGTAGATGCTTATGGTCTCTGTTCGAGGTTTTTAACTGTATTAACTTTTTCCTATTTAATGTCGATTACTATCATCATCTCTCTATATTCCTGAATAGGTTGGATGGGATGAGTCAACTGCTGGGGAAAGACGCAACCGGGTCTCAATCTGGGAGATTGAACCTGTGGCAGCTCCATTTTTCATCTGTGCCCCTCCGTTCTTCAGATCAAAGCGCCCGAGGCAACCAGGAATGCCAGGTACACGAAGTGACACTGCAATGTTAACTAATCAACACACTGTGTGTGTGCGCATGCACGTGTGTTTGACGTATATGGATATCATGGTGAATTGGAAAATCCTCCCAGCCCTGCCTCCAGTGTATGTGTGGCACACACCCAGGATTAAGACTTGCCATTGACTAGGGCCGCCAGTGACTTATCCTTGGTCAGATGTGGCTAAAATCATATTATCCTAATTTTCTGTTCATTAAAAAAAAAAGGCGAGTTCTGGACTAATAGTTTGGACACTTTCTTTCATCGATCTGGGTCAATATTTGACCTCAATGGCATCTGCTGAGGGACCTGTTGAATGGTGGGTCCTAACCCTTGGATGTGCTAAGCTTATGACTTAAGCATTGAGGATGCTTCTGATCCTCTGGCATGGGTATTAGTTCCCTTTCTCATTATCAAACTGCCAGGCAGAAGTTGGAGTCCTACTAACACAACTATAGTTCAATAGTCCTTAATTTGTTAGCGGATGTCTGACACTAAATCTAGTATTGCTTTTGCAGATGATGAGTCTTCTGATATAGAGAACCTTTTCAAGAGGACCATGCCTTGGCTTGGTGATGATATATGCATAAAGGATCCTCAGTCTCAGAATGCTGTAATCCCTGGCATGAGCTTAGTTCAATGGATGAACATGCAACAAAATCCTTCCATTGCTAACTCTACTATGCAACCCGACTATATGCGTTCTCTATCTGGACCTGTTCTACAGAACCTTGCCACGGCAGATCTTTCCCGTCAATTAGGCTTGCCAGGGCCACAGATCTTGCAGCAAAATAACTTTCAGTTCAATGCTCAGAGGCCACCTCAGCAAGTGCAACAGCTTGATCAGATCCCAAAGCTACCCACCACGTTGACTCAATTAGGCTCCATTGTGCGGCCACAGCAACAGTTAGATGACATTACTCAGCAACCAAAGCAGAATTTGATTAATCAAATTCTTCCCTCAAACCAAGCTCAAGCCCAAGTATTGCAGCCTCAAGTTCTTGGTCAGACTCACCATGTTCATCAACAGCAACCACTAATTCAGAACCATCAGATTCACACCAACTTCCCACAAAACCACCACCACCAGCAACAACAGCAGCAGCAGCAACAACAACAGCAGCAGCAGCAGCAACAACCACTGCAAACAATTACTTGTCAAAACCAACAGCAAAACCGGATGCCGGTTCAGCTTCCCAATCAAGTGAACCAACAGTTACAAATGTCTGAACATCAAATTCAGCTCCAACTGTTGCAGAAGCTTCAGCAGCAACAGCAGTTATTCTTGTCACAGCAGTCTATGCTGCAACAGCCTCCTCAAATGACCTCTCTCCAACAGCAGCAGAGGCAGCTGTTGGAACTGCCTCAAAATTTTTCTAACCCAAATTCTCTTCCTCAGTCGCACATGATGCCGCCGCAGATGACAAAGAATAACACCCAGAC
This sequence comes from Tetracentron sinense, assembly GCA_015143295.1. Lineage (NCBI taxonomy): Eukaryota > Viridiplantae > Streptophyta > Magnoliopsida > Trochodendrales > Trochodendraceae > Tetracentron > Tetracentron sinense. The sequence goes on along the minus strand of CM026565.1, from coordinate 2,280,986 downwards.
AAATGTTCGGGTCTCTCATTTGCCCCAGCAGCATCAGTCGCAGCTGAAGCTTCAGCAGCAGCAACCAGGCATGCTGGCCGAGTTTCCCGGGCAGCTGGTGCTTCCTCCAGCCCCAACAACCAATCTGCCATCTACAGCAGGCAGCAGCTTACTGACAGTGGCAGGAGGGGACCAATCAGCACTTACAGATGATGTTCCATCTTGTTCCACGTCGCCTTCCACAAACAACTGTCCAAAGGTAGTTCAATCCATTGTGAACAATAGGACCCATCACAGCACGGCCACAGCAGAGGATATGGCTCAGTCTGCAGCAACACTCTTTAGTCCCAGTGCTTTGGAAGCCATGTCCACTAGCGTGAACTTGGTTAAGGAGTTGCAGCAGAAGTCTGATATTAAACCTTCATTGCCTATTTCTAAGAGTCAAAATCAAGGGGTTGTTGCCCCGCCAACGTACCTAAATGCCGCAGCCCAGATTGATTACTTGGAACCATCATCTTCAGCAACTTCAGTTTGCCTTTCTCAGAATGATGGCTCATTACAGCAGAACTTCCCTTTGCCGCCTTTCAACTCACAATCGATGATGTTCAGAGACACAAGCCAGGATGGGGAAGATCAGGCTGATCCCAGGAATAACGTTCTATTTGGGGTTAACATCGATGGCCCATTGGGGATACCTTTGACTCCCGAGCCTCTGCTAGTAAAGGGCATAGGGTCAGGGAAGGATTTCTCAAATCCTCTCTCTTCAGGAGACATGCTTGCCAACTATGGAAACTCCAATGAGGCTCAGCAGGAACTGTCATCCTCCATGGTTTCCCAGTCATTTGGAGTTCCAGATATGGCATTCAATTCAATTGATTCTACCATCAATGACAGCAGCTTCTTGAACAGAGGTCCATGGGCTCCGCCACCACAATTTCAGCGAATGCGGACATTCACCAAGGTTTTATGTTCAGCTAAACTTGTTAATACTTTGAAGCTGTTCTTTTTCTCTTATTTTACTTCTAATTATTCTAGGTGCCTAACCTAGTTCTTTTATGTGAAGGTGTACAAGCGTGGAGCCGTTGGCAGATCCATTGATATGACACGTTATTCAGGCTACGATGAGCTCAAACAAGATCTAGCTCGTAGGTTTGGGATTGAGGGACAGCTCGAGGGTCGACAGAGGATAGGTTGGAAGCTTGTCTATGTGGACCACGAGAACGATGTCTTACTAGTGGGGGATGACCCTTGGGAGTATGTCCACAAATATCCTTTGCTCAGTATTATCTTTTATTTTTTGGTGGAAATGTTATCATGTAACACACACACATGAGTGTATTATCTTCTTACATTCTAGTCCTGAGAGGGAGATTGATCACTCAGTATATGCCAACTATATTGGTTAGCGTCATTTATAATTGTTGGATTCTTGGGAATATTGCAGGGAGTTTGTGAACTGCGTCCGATGCATCAAGATATTGTCCCCTCAAGAAGTTCAGCAGATGAGCTTGGATGGTGATCTTGGGAACAACATCCTTCCAAATCAAGCCTGCAGCAGCTCAGATGGTGGGAATGCATGGAGAAGTGGTCAGTGCGACCAGACTTCTGGAAATCCTTCTGCTGGGTCGTATGATCACTGACAAATGATGGATAGAAAAGCTGCCTGGAACTAGTAAAAATAAGGAGCAGATCCTAGACATCATGACATTAATCAGACAACCTGATAATTATTTTGTGGGGACCCTCTCAATGCCTGATATTTGCCACAACTGGGCTTTCCGGTCGCTAGCAGTTTGCAGGCGCAAGCAAATATGGCTAGAATCAGGATACAAGAAGCATCGATGGATGGGCAGATGGAGCTCAATTTTTAGAGTTAAGATGAACTGTAAAGATAGAAACTAAGGTCAAAACAGCAAAAGTAACAGAAGCTGTAGCACCTGATGGATTGGCGAGTTGATGATTTGTAATGGTTTGCCTGCAGACCGTTGACATAGTGAATGTAAGATCAATTTTTTTCCAGGTGCTTTGCAGAAAGCAAAAGGTGGAAATTTGTAACCATTTTGTTGGTTTGGTTTTGACTTTATGAATATGTAGATTTTTCCTTAATCCCTTCAATGAAATGCATGTTATTAAGTTGAATATGGTTGAAAGAATCCATGACTTTGGTATTAATGGTTGGATCAGTTTGTTACAGACTTCAGAGTGATTAGTTAGAATGCATGTTTTCCAACCGAATGGCTGGAGGTCTTTTGAGTGCATTCATGATTTGCAATAGACTGTTTTTTCACAGTGGCGAAAGAGGAAGGTGGCATTGGATTACACGAGGCCTAGCTTTGGACGTCCATTCATCATCTGCCATAAGGGGTGAGATATCAAGTGGGGAGAAGTCAAAAACCAGGGGAGAAGATGAAATGACTTCTCTCCTTTTAGCTCCACATGCCGGCTGATGAATGGACACACGAGGCTGGGCCTTGGACTTGCGCCAGAAGTAATCCGATGCCAAGGTGGAGCTAACTATTTTCTTTCCTTATTATGGAAACGAAGGTTTGCCCTTCCTAACATGTTTTGTTGGGATATCCTTGCAGATATTCCCTTTTAAGTCCTACATTCACGGTAAATATTTTTTTCTTCTTAAAACCACGGTTAAATGGATGAGCTCTAGGGTTTAGTGAATCTTAACCACAGTTAGTAGGTGTTAAAAAAGATGCTTGTGGAGTCCCCTTTAACTGTGGTTAGCTTAATCAACTTAAGGTTAATATTTTTATTATCTTATTCCTCTAATATAATTCTCTTAAAAAACAAGGCAAGATGGTGACTCCCATGGGTTGGTGAATCTTAACTATAATGAGTGAGTGTTAAAAGAGCCATGCAATGAATTATAGAGCATCCTTTAATTATGGTTAAGCTTAATCAACCTAAGTTACTATTTATTTTATTTTATATTTTTTTATAAAAACCATGGTTAGATGGATGAACCCCTAGGGGTCGGTGAATCTTAACCACAGTTAATGGGTGCTAAAAGAGACATGTGGCGGTGTGTAGAGTACCCTTTAACTAGGGTTACCTTAATCAACCTAAGGTTAATATTTTTTATTCTTTATTTTTAAACCAAGGTTAGATGGCTGAACCCTACGAGTCAGTGAATCTTAACCACAATTAGTGAGTGTTAAAAGGGACACATGGTGGATTGTGGAGCCCCCTTTAACTATAATCAACTTAAGGTTAACATTTGTTTTATTTTATATTTTTTCTAAAAACCAAAGCTAAATGGATGAACCCTAAAAGCGAGTTAGTCTTAATCATAGTTAGTGGGTGTTAAAAAGGGACATGTGGCAGCTTAAAGAGCCCATTTTAACTATGGTTAATATTAATCAACTAAAGTTAATATTTTTCTTCTAAAAACCAAGGTTAAATGGTTAGATGGATGAACTCTAGTGGTTCAGTGAATCTTAACCACAGTTCAGGACACATGGTGGATTGTGTAGTTCCCTTTAACTATGGTTAGCTTAACCACTTGAGGTTAATATTTTATTTTATTTTATTCTTCTAATATAATCATCCTAGGTTAATATATTTTTCCTTAAAACCAAGGTTAGATGGATGAACCCTAGGGGTTAGTGAATCCTAACCACAGTTAGTGGTTGTTAAAAGGGACACGTGATGGCTTGTAGAGTCCCTTTTAACTATGGTTAGCTTAAGAAACCTAAGGTTAATATTTTTTTCTAAAAAACAAGGCAAGATGGGTGAACCGGTGAATCTGAACTATAGTTATTGAGTGTTAGAAGGGGCATGTGGCGCCTTGTAGAGCACCCTTTAACTATGATTAAGCTTAATCAACTTAAGGTTATTATTTATTTTATTTTATATTTCTTTTCTAAAAACCAAGGTTAGTTGGATGAACCCCTAGGGGTAGTGAATCTTAACAACATTTAGTGGGTGTTAAAAGGGACATGTGGCGGCTTGTAGAGTCCCCTTTAACTAGGTTAGCTTAATCAACCTAAGGTTATTCTTTTTTTAAAACCAAGGTTAGATGGATGAACCCTAGTGTCGCACCCCAAAATCCCACCAAAGAGTTAGGTGTGACTTTGTGTGTGACTAACCTGTCATAATCAAACCATTTTGTATAGAGTCCACAAAGCATAACATAACGGAAGCAAATAAATATAGCAGAAGTGTAAACTAAAAATCTCTTTTAATATATAAGACAGATTCCAAATTTATACCAATAATATAATCCAAAAGAGAGGTGGACATGCCCACCTATACAATGCCAAAAAGAAACCTCACTATCACTCTACTTAACAATAATCTAGGTAGGGCCACACGTCTAGATCCCTATCCTCCTGAGGCTGCAACGGGATGACCACATTCTCCTCTTTGTATTCCTCTTCAGCCCAGGGCTCTAGGTTGCAAATGTTAAATGGACTTGCCGGCATAAAATATACAGCTGAGCATAGAATACTTAGCGTGCACAAGCTACTAGCTAACATTGTTATACAATAAACAATATTATGTGAGCATTAAAGATAACAATTCATAATTCATGCATTGAGCCAAACGTAGAAATCATATCTCAAAACTTAACTTAAAACGTGCATAACATTCAAAACCGTATCTTAAGAGCTTTCGTAGAAAACCAAAAGTATCTTATGAGTTTTATAAACCTTGTGAGTTCTTATGAGCCTTATGAGCGTACGATCCGTAGAGACTTATGAGATGATCTTCAACTTGATCCTTGTGAGTTTATGAACCGATCTTAGACTTATGAGTTTTTTATGAGTTCTTATGAGAGCCTTGTGAGGCTTATAATCCTTAAACACTTGTGTACCGATCTTAGATTGGATCCTTATGAGCATTCGTAACCGATCTTAGACTTATGATTCGTAGAGAAATTGTAACTGATCTTAGACTTTACCAACCCGAAGTTTGGCTTTGTCAATTCTTATGAGCTTATGAATTTTTCTTATGAAATTTTCCTTAAAACCTTTCTTATGAATCTTAGAACATTATGCTTTTGAGAAAACGTTGATCATACCAAATATAGAGTCCATAGTGTACTAGCGAGTATCATAGCAACTTAGAAGTCTTTAATTTTATACCTATGGGACATATAATCATCTTGATAGAGTTGTGAAGCCTTAAAACATTCAAGGCATGTTGAGATAAGCTTAGGAGCATCATATAAATCATAAAGAGTCTTAAAACATCCAATCATTACCCTAGTATACCATACATAGAAGTAGCATAGCAAGAAACATCATGAGCATGATTTAAAATTATAGTTTTTATATTGGAGATCAAGATAAAGTCAATAGTAGAAAACATTTACTCATTCAAGGTTATTAACTTCACAACAACTCATTTATTACCCTTTATGTGTAGTAAAGTTATCTAGTAGGATGTACCTACCTTACAAAGCATGAATCTCTCCAATATAGAGCTTGAGAAAGGTTGATAAGACTTGAAGAAGTTAACTCCGAGCTTTGAGGAGCATAAATCGAGCTTCCACCTTGATCTCGAGACTAAACAAGCCAAACCCCCTTCTTATTCCCTCTTCTTCTCTTTAAAATCTCTAAATTTATGTCTTAGATGGTTTATGAAATCCTACCCCCATAAAATTGGGTATATATAGATAAAGGGGGTGGTCAATGACCAACATACCCTTAATGAAATGACCTAAAAAGGACCAAACAGGGCAACAATTGTTAGACATATATGCCCACAAAAGTCATTCGGGATTATATTAATCTACTTTATTAATAAAAGCATATTTACATTCACACATTGTCTTCTACATTGGGTAATATATTATAAAGTATCTCCTATGATGGGAATACTTTGCCCCTTAGGTAACATTGTAGGAAAACCATCCTGTTGGTTTTGAACCAATCGCTAAGGAGATATGGTTTTCTGGTTCCTTATAGACCTAGAATTGTTCTAAGTTATTTAAGATGCATCTGAACAATGTATTTCTACTAACTTACACATAGTTAGTTCCATATGATGGAGTGATGAATCTCAATCATTGAGAGAATGGTCTCTTAACTAAGATGCGGATATAAGTAAGAAGTACTTGTATTGTAACAGGATCGCTTAGTGGATACCCTTAGAAATATGTTGTCTATATATTTAGGGTAGTCCATTTGACATAATGTCCTTAACCTAAGAGGTCGACATCTTCTCTAGTATTTGCTTATATAGCTTTGATGTAGCCAATCCTCAAAGTCCAATACACCGGACTAAATACAGGATTGCTGGGTTATGTACGCTATTCTAGAAGAAGTACGTGTACGCTCAACAAGGAATCCACCACTCTTCTTTTAGAATAATTTATATTGAATTGATACTTGTCAAACCGGACTTGGAAAACTAGCACTAGTATTTATCGATGAAATGGTTTTATCGAGAATGATATTTTATATATATAAAAGAAAGTAATGATTATTATTTCTATTAAAGGATTTCAAATAGTTTTTGAAAGTCCAAGTTTGAATAAAAGTATCAAAGAGAAAGAGTTCTCTGTATAAGCTAGGGATTACAGATAGTATAAGATATTGTCTTGTAAGCTTATAACAATATTGGAGGTGGAATGACGTATCTGTAAACAAACCTTGTATAGATAATACCTGCAAGTAATTCTCCTTTTTCTGGGGGTTAATCACATAGTGTTAATGGACATTATTATGATTAGTGGAAGGCCAGAGACCTAGAAAGAATTCTAAGATCCTAATAGAATTGTAGGAAAGTGTTTCTTAGCAACAAGACTCAACTAAAAGGTTAAGCACTTGGTCCCACTACCGGAAATGAGAGATCTCTTTAGATCCCACACACTAGGACCTTCTTAAAACTTTAATTGAATTAATTAAATTCTCCATGTATTTCACTATATGGTATAGCGAAGCTCTAATAGATCAAATAACATAAGATGTGATTAATTAAATGGGTAGGACCCATATGAGAATTTTGATAAAGATCAAAACATTGACCAACATGAGTTTGGAACTCATAGAGGGGCATGAGGTAGTGGGGCCCACCTAGGGTGGAACGCCCACCTTAATAGATGCTACTTTATTAGTTACTAAATTGGTTAGTCACTAAATTGGTTAGTTGCTAATTAGTTAGTTACTAAATTGGTTAGTTGCTAAATTGATTAATTACTAATTAATGACTTTCTACTAAATAGGAATAAGATTAGTTACTAATTATTTGGTTTCTATTTTTGATAAAGCCTAATTGGATTAGGAAAGTATCATTAAGGAATCAAGTAGGGAGATTCTAATTAAAATTAGAGCTAAAGAGAATAGAAGCCCAAGGCCTATATATAGAGTGGGACACCCACCCTTGGAGCCATCTCTCCATTCAGCCTCCTCTCTTTCTCCCTTGTAGCTCACACCCTCTTCTCTCTTGGTTTTTGTTTGATCTTGAATAATATCAGAACCAATCTTGTAAAAGAAACGATCTTGAATTCAAGAGAAAAATAAAAAATCATAGTGCTTGGATTAGAAAGGCCATTAGCTTCTATTGGAGAAAAACTTTAACTAAAAAAGAAGGTTCGTGTGAATTGCGAATGAGACTTTTTCACTTGCAAAGTTTTGTGGGTATCGGTCTATCCTTCAAATCGTGGAAATGACTTCTCTATATCAAAGTCACGAAGGTAATTTGTTTTTATCCTTCATTGAATAAAATCAATTAGAACTATAGTCACATCTTGGGTTTCGATGCATGCCCCCCAAGAACTGTTTCTTTTAAATTAAAAAGAGGCATACTTTCAGTGGTATTAGAGCCCCCCGGCTATGCTTCTCGTTGATTTTATTGGACTTTATGATGTTTTATATCATAATATAAGTCCCTATGAATTTCGGCCAGCCTTTAAATTGAATTTTGTTTTTAATTCTAAAAGTGATTATTGGATAATCACTATCCTGTGGTTTTAAAGGGAGTCCCCTCTAGTTATTGAGGGAGTAATTCAAGCCCTTATAAATTAGTGCAATACTAATTTAATTATTGGATGAATCCATTTTTTCCAAAATTTGATAGGGATAGATATATTGAGATATAATTTGTTTAAAGTTTCTTTAGGATTTGAGAAATCCTTCTTGCATATTAATTTAAATTGCTTAATTTATTCTCGAGAGCCCCGGGCTAGCATATAATAATATGTTATATTTATCATGATAAATAATAATTATTGTAAATGCTGGATGGGTTCCACAAATCATACCTCCTTCTCTTTCCCTCCCCTCCCCCATTTTTTCTTATTTTGCAAAAGTTGTAATTTTAGAATTAGGGTTGCTGAATTTTGGTGGAGAATATCAACCGAAAGAGTTATCAGAGGTGATTTTCTGGCAAATCATTTAGCTTAGTTTAGCATGTTTTTATTATTTTTGGTGGCTTTAGGACACTAGGCCTTCCAAGGGAAGAGTCCCTGTGATTTTGTCATCAGTCAAAATGAAATGTTTTATGTAAAACACAATTTTGAGTCAAAATGTCAGATTTTTCATTTATAAAATAGATGATTGTTGTTTACAAAAGATGACTCAGACAAAAGAGGCCTACAGTGGCCGACATTTGGATTTTCCGATAGGAGCAAAGAGAGAATAGAAGGAGAAGAAAGGTGATACTTGGTCACTGCTTGATTGGACCAACCTGCCCTGTATTATGTCTGCCCTGGTCCTGGATAGCTTCAATGGTGAGAGCCTCGGTCCACCAACGGATCAGTGGCCGGCAACTGGATGACGCTTCAGCGCTGTTGGAGAGGGTGCAAACCTGCTCTCCCGCTTGATTTTCTGCTTATGAGGCGTCTTCGACAGTCAGCTCGTCGAACATCTGTGCTATGTTGAACACTTCTGGATCTGGAATCCCTAAAGACTCGGCATTGGTCTGCGGGTTTGAGGCAACTGGTGCAAGAGGGGTATCGGGATAGGCTTTGAAGGTTCCAACTGGGAAAGTTACAGAGATATGAAGTCGGGGTTCTGGTTTCGCCCACCGGTTGTTCTTCTATGATAGCTTGGAGAGATAGTCCTCAAATTTGGGCTTGTAACCCAATCCAAAGGGTGGAGTGTAGCGAGGAGGTACATATCCCTTCTTCATCTATTGGTTTCTGACTCCCAGGCCTAACCTTGGATGGTAATTCATCCTGGCCATCATCCTGATAAATGGCGGTACTTCCTGTCTATTTTGTACTTCTACCTGGGCGATAGAACTGACCTGCTCAAATTGATATATCATGAAGGCAGTGCCTTGCCCCAACTCCTGGACGTCTCCAAAGAAACTTGTCAACTCCTCTGATGTGATCACGACCATGTAGTCATTCTAAACGAACTTGATTCTTTGATGGAGAGAGGAGGGAATGACTCTGGTCGCGTGGATCCACGACCTCCCAAGGAGCAAGGTGAATGAGGCTGGCACATTCATGACCTAGAAATTTGTTGTAAACTAAGCAGGTCTGACCCCGATGGTTTGGTCAATGTCGCCCAGATTCTGCCTTGTTGAGTTATCAAAAGCCCTGATGGTCATGGGTCTCTTCTTCACCTGATTAAGGTTCAAACCCAAGCTTCGCACTGTAAATAAAGTGCATAAATTTAGGCCGGAACCGTTGTTGCTTAACACCGATGATAAAGTTCTGTCCATGCATTGCACTGCAATATATAAAGCCCGGGTATGATCCTTGTCGCCGTCCGGTATTTCTTCTTTTGTAAAGGAGATAATTCTTGACTCTAGCACTTGCCACACCATATGCCCCAGTTTCTTGGGTGTGATGCTTAGTGTTACATGGGTGTTGTGAAATACCCGGAGTAACTGCTTCTGGTGATGCTCGGATGTCAGGAGAAGACCCACAATAGAGATTTGGGCTGGAGTTTTGCTCAACTGCTGCGTGATGTTGAACTTTTCTGCCTTTGCCAATATTTTCGGTAGAACTGCTGAGTCTACTATTTCTTTTTCAAGGTTTGATTCCCTTGCTTTCTCTTTCTCTTTCTCTTTCCCTTTCTCTTCTACCGGCTCAACCACTAGTGGTTGGTACACCCGACCAGATCGGGTGAGGTTTGCTATACTTTCACTCTCAATGATGAGAGAGTGATGATCGGGTACATAGTTGAGGATAAAAGGTTGAGAGGGGATGTAAGGAATCTTGACTAGGACTGTAGAGGTAGAGGCTTGAGCTAGTGTTGTGGACTAATTGGCTGGGCAGGGGATAGTGTAGATAATTTCCTCTTCGTATAGTTTAAGAGCGGGGATCTGTACTGGTTGCTGGATAGCCTGGATGTGTGACTGAGGGAATGGGATTAGGTGGATAGTAGGAAAGCCTGATTATGCCGTCATCCACTACTGGTGCGCTGGGTCTTGGTTTCCCTACCTCGACTTTTCTCACTAAATGAAATTTATTTGATTGTTATGTGGAGGCAATGGAGTTTGGTTGATGATGGTGTTGTTAGGAGTCAGCTCAACCTTTCCCTCATCCAATATATCTTGGATTGCACACTTTAGGCTGATGCAATAGTCAGTCGCATGGCCTGGTGACAAGAGGGGAGTTGGGCCTCTTAGGGTAAGAAACCCTGATTGGTTAGGAATTCTAACAATTGGCTGAGAGTGTAGGGGAGATGGGTGAAATTTTTTTTTTTTTTTTTGGGGGGGGGGGGGGGGGGTCTGTCTTGTTGATGATTTTGCCCCTGGTTTGGTCTGGCCAGCCGGGTGTTTCCGAGTATTGGCTGTTGTGGCTAAGCAGCTGGAGCCGACAATCTGATCAGTGCGACAGAAGCCACCGTATGCACATCCTCTTTCCTTCTCTGGTCCCTGGGACTACTGTTCCTATTGACTGACACTGTCGTTTTGGGGGGAACAAGCCCTAGACTGAAGTGGATAGCTCCAATCTTTATGACAGTCTTAATGCGGGCACTAGTCTTGATGATGGTGCCAAAGTCTACTACTGGTAAAGTTATCATCAAAGTAGAGTAGGGTTGCTTTAGGGTGCCTATGAACATGCTTGCTAACTCCTCCTTGGGGATCGGAGTAAGGATTTTTGCTGCCATCTCCCTTCATCGAGTGGTGTATTCTAAGAATAATTTGTTGTTACGCTAGCTCATCTGTTCAAGCGGCTCCTCTGAGGTCGGAGCTCCTGGTGAATGGAATACTGTTCCAGACGCTGTCCATAGCGTCTTGCCAAGTCTTGACTCTTTGCTTGTCTACCAACATCCACCAAGTAAGGGATGCTCCCTTTAGACTCTTCTGAAAGTACTAGATGAGAAGAGGTTGATTTTTATTGTGTTGGAGCATGTTCCCTAGATACAGTTGCAGGTGTTGCTTTGGGCAGCTTGTGCCATTATACTTGTCAAAGTCCGACACTTTGAAACCTGGAGGAACAACATCCCCAGATGAGAAGGTCAGATCCTCAAGAGACAGACTTGTACTAGTGGATACCCCTTTTATTCTTCTCATCTCCTCCTTCATCTGCTTGATTTCTTTATGTTGGTCCCGGAGTGATAGCATTAGGTCTGAAGAATATGGTCTGTCTTGATTGACATGGGAAGCCTTGGGCTGCTCTACCCCATCAAACTGCTCATACTCTGCATCACCTCCGCCTAGCGCGGGTCCTGGGTTAGGAATGATAATAGGAATAGGTGGATGTGGTTCTGGGTGGGGCTATTCAGAGGATTCCCCTGTAAGGTTTCGGATGGAGGGTTCATCGATTCAGGCACCAATAAGAATCTTTAAGGATTCCAGAACACTATCAAGCTTGGCTTGTATAGCTACAATGTCTCTGTCGTGAGACTACAAGATCTCACTGGTTCTCTGATGCTGACTTGTAGGTTCTGCCATCGAATCTGAGTTGCTCTCTGACAGGGCGATGCTGGGTACTATCTCCATGACTAGTAACTCAGTTAGAACTGTGTCTAAAGCGGTTGCTTCTGCGAGAATTACGGTCATAGAGTGAGTCATGGGTCAGCTTATGCAACTGAAAAGAACATGAATATGCATAATTTGTAAGAATGACGAAAAATATTTTTCATTGATGCATGCTCGGTGAGTACAGGACTGTGTGACTCCAAAAAAGGAAAAAACTCGATCTTAGGCAGGTCCGTCAGGGTTGGCAAAGTCAAGTGGCCAGGCCACACTGTTGAGGTCCATGATTTGCTGTTGGAGGGATGTGATCTCAACCTCCATGTTGTCAATTGTCTCAGTAGCATTGAACATTCGGGATCCGAACTGTCGGATCCAGGCAGTCATCTCAATCTTTGCACTGTCTAGTTGCTCTTGATAGAAGTGCAGTTGGGCCCTGATGACGGCTGCTTCTCTAGTATCACCTGTGCGTCTCTTTTGGAGAGATTGAACTGCTTGTTCGAGTTGCTCGACCTGTTCCTGTATTGCTTGGAGTTCGCGGTCCCGCTCTACTTTCCGCTGCCTGAATGCTTGCTGGGCTTTCTGTAGCCTTTTCTCCTTCTCTTGGATTTGTAGCTGTGTCTCAAGGAATATATCTCTCAAGGGAACCATCATTTCAGCTATGGGTATGGTTCTTTTTTTATAGAGCTGAAACTAATGTGGGAAGTTCCCTTGGTGTAAGCATACTGGATGGAATGTCAAGATCTTTCACCCAAAGTCGGTATGCTGAATCAATAGATGATCCTGCTGTAACCACAAAGTCTGGCCATTATTCTCTTTTGGAGCTTCGCCAATCTATCTGGAAGCAGCGAGTGAGGTATTCAAAATGCATAGTGAAGTCGATAAAATCATTTCCCTGCCTATCTATTACCGGGATACGTTGAGGGAGTCCAAACTAGCAAATGACTCGGAGTGGTACATAAGCTGTTGAGCCGGTTAGACCGGCGAGGATCATGCATCGCCTTCCTGTTATGACAACACGGGGTAGCTATTTCCGAATTAGCCACTAGCATTTTCATATGATCTCCTCCTCTGTCAGGCTTTGGAGAAGCTGGTATAGAGTTCTGACATCTGTTGTCACTATCTTGCCTTGATTATGAGAAATCTTCTGTAGCACTCCGGACTTTTTCATCCTTAATGAATAGCACCTTCGTAGCTAATTGGCCGTTTTCGTAGTCTAATTAATAAATAAAGGAGAAATCGGAAATTCCGAAACGTTAGAAATGTTCGTTTTCGAAAGACGGATCCAACGCAAGTTGAATCGTCGAAATCCGACGAGCGAGTCAAAAGATATGGTCAAAACAGTCCAGACATACAGAGCACCGATCGCTCAGTCCAGTCAGCGATCGATCGGTCCATAACCGATCGATCGGTAGCTATCGCACGGTCAGAAATTTTGTATGGGGAAATTTTTCAGAGAGTGAGTTTTTGACCGGTCGATCGGTCATAAACACCGATCGCTCGGTAGGTAACCGATCGATCGGTCATAACCACCGATCACTCGGTCTTCGCGTTTTTGCAGAAATTTCAGTAAGGGCGTTTTCATCTTTTGGGTGTTAAACCCTTACCCATAAGGGTTTGCTCAACCCTTTGAGCCCTCATTCATAACCCTTAGACATTTTGAGAGCTAGAGAGTGAGAAGAAGAGGGTTTTGACCTAGGGTTTCCATTGAGGAAGAAATCAAAGGGGTGGACCATCCTAGGTCATCCTCAAACTTGGATTTGCTTCAAGTTCAAGGCTTGGATTCTCCAAATCCAACCTCAAGCTCGTGTGGAATACCTCTTCCAAGCTAGAGCAGCGTTTCTACATCATCCTCAAGGATTTTCTTTCCCTTTTCAAGGTTAGTACACTCTTCCTAGTTACTTTGGTAATAACCTAGGATTTTTCTAAGTAAATATGTGTTAGATCTTCCCCAATGCTCCCTTGTGTTGGTATATGCTAAATCCCTAAAACATAAACAAGATAATACAAACAAATGGTGGAATGTATGAATGGATGAGGAGTGGATGCGATTGGATGCCATGTTGTGATGTGTTGAATGATGGGAAAAAAATGGTGGAATGGCATATTACGCATAATGAACACACCCCAGGTGTTTGATGAAATGTTCAAATGAGAAAATATGAAATAACTAAAGGTAAAAAGGTTGAATACCACATGTTTGATAGAATGCATGAATAAACTAAGATTTGAAAGCATGAGTCACATAAATGTTCCCCATTTGGCAAGTTGTATGCATGTGTTTATTTCGCTTCTTAAATTCTCATGTGAGTTGGGAATTGTTAAAATGCTATATGTCATCATGATTTCACGATTGCTATGCACGAGCACATATGTAGATGGAGGATATTGTCAAGGAGGTTAGTAGCCCAGGATTATGCGGGTGCTAGCCTCTGGCTCATAAGAAACGTATTGCATTGTCAAGGGGGTTGGTAGCCCAGGGATCATGCGGGTACTAACCCCTGGCTCATAAGAAAGGACTCGAAAATGTTGCACTGTCAAGGAGGTTGGTAGCCCCGGTTAAGGGTGCTAACCTCTGGCTCATAAGAAAGGAAATCGTACTGTCAAGGACGTTGGTAGCCCAGGGATGTGCGGGTGCTAGCCTCTGGCTCATAAGAAGTGTATTGTACTGTCAAGGGGGTTGGTAGCCCAGGGATGTGCGGGTGCTAACCCCTGGCTCATAAGAAAGGTATTGTACTATCAAGGAGGTTGGTAGCCCAGGGATATGCGGGTGCTAACCTCTGGCTCATAAGAAATATTGAAAGGACAACTCAAAGAGAAATTGTCTGATGCATAGACATGTTATAGTTTCATAATAATTATGACTTGATAAAATGTTTATGTATGAGGTTGCTAGAAATGATTATGAACTATACTCCTCCCATTACTTGTATATGATGTTAGTTAGGAGCTTGTACTCGCTGAGTATTCTATGCTCAGCCGTACTTTCATGTCGGCAGGTACCCGAGTCCCTCTCGACATTTGTGATCCGGGTCCTTGGATAGAGGAGGACTATGGCAAGGAGGAACCTTATGAGGATCTTGTAGTCGAGCCTCAGGCGGAGGCGAGAGACTTAGACCATTGGTCCCACGGGGGTGACTATTGAGCGAGACAGAGTTGTATTTTGTCTTTTGTGTTTTGTTAGGTGGGCCTGTCCACCTTAGGCTTAGACGTGTTGTACATATGTTAAACTTGGAGTACTGCTTTGGAACTTTAGAAAAAAAAAAGAGTTGGTTGCGCTTCCGCATTTTTATGTTTAGCTTCCGCGCTCTGATTATCATTGTATTAGTATTATATTTTTGCCTTGTTCATTACAGGATAGTTTGGCAGGTTTGTATAGTCCACCTAAAGTATCCCTAGACTCCTAGGGGGTATTTTGGGGCGTGACAGAGGTGGTATCAGAGCCTAGGCGTTAGAGTCCTTAGGGTCACTAGAACTGATACTATGATTGAACAAGGTCTTAGGCTACTAAGAGGAGTCGTATTCCAAGTATAGACTAATAACTTAGTCTTAGTCCATAACCGGTTGGAAAGCCAAACCGCACTTAGTAACCTACGCTAGAACACGAACGTATGCTTGTTGTTGCTGTGTATACCTTGAATGAATTGTCATATGCTCAATAAATGATAGGGATGCTAAAATTGTTATTAAATATTGTGCAATTATTGAATTGTTGCTAAACACGTATCCAAGTTAGACTCATGTGGTACTGTCGTTCTCAAGATCACATCATGAGACTCGGTGCTCGGGGTCGCGGATACAATACGAGGGGAAATGGAAGTGATGCCCCTTCCGGTGACGAGCAACCCGATTTTGCCCAAGCTTTTGCATCTATAGCCGAGACTTTGGCTATGTTAGCAGCAAGGCCGGTTACTGTTACTCCTTCTACACCTCCGCCACCTCCGGCACACCATGCTTCAGGATTGGAGGCATTTAGGAGATTACGTCCTCCTACTTTTTTTGGTACTACTGACCCCATGGTCGCCGAGGCATGGGTGATGCAATTGGAAAAGATTTTTAAAGCGCTCCACTGCACGGATGAACAGAGAGTGGACTGGGCCACCTTCGTGATGGAAGGTGCGGCCGAGCATTGGTGGAGAGCCGCACAGAGACAGAGGGAGTCCACCAGGGCGGGGGAGCCGTGGACATGGCCGGAATTTTTGGATGTCTTCTATAAGCAGTATTTTCCAGCAGCTGTCAAAGAACAGAAGGAGATTGAATTCATGACTCTTGAACAAGGAGAGTTGAGTATGGCCGATTATGAGGCTACCTTCGTGGAGTTATCGAGATTCGCACCTCACCTAATTGCATTAAAGCATATGCGAGTCAGGAAATTTGAGCGGGGATTGAAACCCTCCATTAGAGACAGGGTCTCGATGTTCCAGGTGGCTACCTGGGGAGAGGTTGTGAGCAAGGCGAAGCTTGCCGAGAAGAATTCGGAAGAATTCTTCAAGAGAAGGGATATGACTCGAGGCCAGTCGAGTAGTTCGGGGTCGGCAGAGAAAAGGGTTAGGACAGCCCCATATCAGGCATCCAGGCTGATACGGTCACAGAGGCCTCCCTTGACATCACAGATATCTCGGCCTACCACTACACCGGTACCTCGTCCCACATTTTCGCAGACCACCCGATATGTTCCACTTGCATCCTCATCAGAATTTGAGGAGTGCTCCTATTGTGGCCGGAGACACAGGATTGGCGAATGTCGGAGGATTTCAGGTGGGTGCTTTCATTGTGGGGATGTGAATCACATGGTCAGGGATTGCCCTCGCAAGCAGCTACAGCCTATCCAGCCCCAGGGGAGTAGGCCCCCAGTTCGACAGGATTCCCAGCCGGGATCCTCACAGGCTTCTGCGTCTAGGCCTTCACGACCCACACCGTCCACTCCACCGCCTCGTAGGGCAAACCAGGGTCAGGTTTTTGCCTTATCGGAACGGGATGCACGTGCATCTGACGATGTCGTGCAAGGTACGCTATCATGCTAAAGTTTCGAGTTGTAATTGGCTGTTATTATGTAATGTGATTGCTTATATGTATGACATGCTACCTATACTTATGTGTTATTGCGTGAAATCTATTAACGTGAATTTAATTAATCACACAGGCGCGTTATTAGTGAATGAATGCCTAGCCCGAGTGTTGATCGACACAGGATCCACTCATTCCTTTGTATCGCCTAGCTTTGCGAAAGGATTTCCAACCAAGTCCAGTCAGTTGAAGTATGAATTAACTATCTCCACACCGCTCGGCAAGTCAGTGGACATGGACCGTATATACAGGGACTGTGTAGTCCAAGTGGGACAGAATGAGTTGTTAGCCGACCTCATCATCCTGGACTTCCAAGACTTAGATTTCGATGTCATACTTGGTATGGATTGGCTATCGGCTCACCACAGACATGTGGCATGTTTCGAGAAGATGGTGAACTTTGAGCCGATGGGAGTTAAGTCATTTCACTTTCGAGGGTTGAGGGAAAGAGACATTGCTCGCCTCGCAGCTTTGAGCTTAGCAAACCCAGAAACACAAAATTCCTCGGTCATTCCGGTCGTGATTGAGTTCTTGGATGTGTTTCCGGAGGAACTTCCCGGATTGCCTCCGGATCGGGAGATTGAGTTCGCTATAGAGCTTACTCCAGGCACCGCTCCGATTTCAAGGGCACCATATAGAATGGCCCCAATAGAGCTTGAGGAATTAAAGAAGCAAATTGAGGAGTTACAACAACTTGGTTTCATCCAACCAAGTGTGTCACCATGGGGAGCTCCGGTCCTCTTTGTGAAAAAGAAAGACGGGTCAATGAGAATGTGCATAGATTACCGGCAGTTGAACAAGATAACTATTAAGAATCGTTATCCTTTGCCTCGGATAGACGACTTGTTTGACGAACTGAAGGGAGCGAGATTTTTCTCCAAGATTGATCTTAGATCGGGGTATCATCAGTTAAAGATCAAGGCGGCAGATGTTCCGAAGTCGGTTTTCAGGACTCGGTATGGGCACTACGAGTTCCTTGTCATGCCTTTTGGGCTGACGAATGCACCGGCGGCGTTCATGGATTTGATGAACCGGGTGTTCCGATCGTACTTGGATCGATGTGTGATTGTGTTCATAGATGACATTTTAGTGTATTCCCAGACACGGGAAGATCACGCACGAGACCTTCGTCTTGCTCTGGAGATATTGAGAGAGCATAGGCTATACGCTAAGTTAAGCAAGTGTGAATTTTGGTTGGAGAAGGTGGCGTTCTTAGGCCACGTAGTGTCGGCCGAGGGTATTTCTGTTGACCCGGCAAAGATAAAGGCAGTTATGATATGGGAGAGACCCAAGAGCGTCACGGAGATACGTAGTTTTCTCGGGTTAGCAGGCTATTATCGGAGATTCATGGAGGGATTCTCCAGTTTGGCTGCACCTCTCACTTACCTGACGAGAAAGAATGCTAAGTTTAGTTGGAGCGACAGATGCGAAGCGAGCTTCCAAGAGTTGAAGAAACGCCTCACCACGGCCCCCGTCCTTACTGTGCCATCCGGGAGTGGTGGTTTTGTGGTTTACAGTGACGCCTCGCATGTGGCGTTGGGATGTGTACTTATGCAGCACGGCAAAGTCATTGCTTACGCCTCCAGGCAATTGAAAGAGCATGAGAAGAATTATCCCACTCACGATTTAGAGCTCGCCGCGGTTGTGTTTGCCTTGAAGATTTGGCGACATTATCTCTATGGGGAATAGTTCGACGTATTTACGGACCACAAAAGCTTGAAGTACCTGTTCTCCCAAAAGGAATTGAATTTAAGGCAGAGGAGATGGGTAGAGTTTTTGAAAGACTATGAATGTTCCATTCAATATCATCCGGGCAAGGCGAACGTTGTAGCCGATGCTCTTAGCCGGAAGCCCACTGGACTTTTGACGCACATGATGCTGAGGGAATGGAGGTTGTTAGAAGATGCATCCAACCTTGACATCAGTTTTAGTTTCCCTACTTTTGGGCCAGTAATGGCTAACATCACAGTTAGACCATATATCCTAAGCATGACCAGGGAGTTGCAGGGAATGGATGCCGAGCTACTGTCTTACCGAGACTAGTCAGTTAAAAGTGGCAGCAAGGATTTTACGGTGAGGGATGATGGAATTATCACTTTCAAGGGAAGAGTATGTGTCCCAGCCGATGAGAAGCTTAAGCGAGAAATCTTGTACGAGGCTCACCGGTCCAAGTACACCGTTCACCCCGGGGGTACCAAGATGTATAGGGACTTGAAGAAGCACTTTTGGTGGCGGAACATGAAGCGAGAAATAGCGGGGTACGTGTCCCGATGCTTGGTGTGCCAACAAGTCAAGGCCAAGCATAGGAGACCGGCGGGTCTGTTGCAGTCTCTCCCTATTCCCGAGTGGAAATAGGAACATATCTCTATGGACTTCATCGTGGGGTTGCCAAAGACAGTTAAAAAGACTGATGCGATATGGGTTGTGGTTGACAGACTCACGAAGTCCGCCCATTTCTTACCGTACCGGACTACATTCAACTCAAATCAGTTAGCTGCCTTGTACATCAAAGAGATAGTCCGATTGCACGGAGTGCCAGTGAGCATTGTCTCAGACCGGGATCCAAGGTTCACATCCAGGTTTTGGAGAAGTTTTCAGGATGCCATGGGTTCCAGACTAGACTTTAGCACGGCCTTCCATCCACAGACGGATGGGCAAACCGAGCGAGTGAATCAGATTATTGAAGACATGCTCCGTGCATGTATGCTAGACTTCAAGGGAAGTTGGGAGGATCACCTACCTTTGGTGGAATTCGCCTACAATAATAGTTACTAGGCAAGCATACAGATGGCACCCTTTGAGGCTTTGTACGGAAGGAGTTGTAGATCTCCGTTGTATTGGGATGAAGTGGGAGAAAGAAAAATTTTGGGCCCCGAGTTGATTGAACAAATTGCGGATAGAGTCAAGCTCATCCGGGAAAGGTTGAAGACCGCACAAGACCGACAGAAAAGCTATGCCGACAACCAAAGGAGGGATCTTGAATATCGAGTTGGTGACTTTGTTTTTGTCAAGATTTCACCAACCAAGGGGGTTATGAGATTCGGGAAAAGAGGCAAGCTTAGCCCGAGATATGTGGGTCCATTCGAGATCATTACTCGAGTTGGTGAGGCAGCTTACCGAGTTGCCTTACCCGCTCACATGGCGGCGATCCACAACGTATTTCACATCTCCATGCTTCGGAAGTATATCCCGGATCCTTCTCATGTCATCGAGCTTGATCCGATAGAGATCCGAGAGGACCTCACCCTAATTGAACAACCGGTGCAGATCTTGGATAGGCGAGATCAAGTCTGGCGCAACAAGACCATTCCCTTGGTCTTGGTAAGATGGCAACACCATTCAAGGGAGGAAGCTACTTGGGAACGAGAAGCCGAAGTACGAGAAAAGTACCCCCATTTATTTGTTTAAGGCCTTGACATTCCCTTATATTTTGTTATAGTTTTACGCATGTATGTATCGTCCAAATTTCGGGGACGAAATTTTTGTAAGGGGGGGAGAATGTAGCACCCTGGACTTTTTCATCCTTAATGAATAGCACCTTCGTAGCTAATTGGCCGTTTTCGTAGTCTAATTAATAAATAAGGGAGAAATTGGAAATTCTGAAATGTCAGAAATGTTCATTTTCGAAAGACGGATCCAACGCAAGTTGAATCGTCGAAATCCGACCAGCAAGTCAAAAGATATGGTCAAAACAGTCCAGACATACAGAGCACCGATCGCTCGGTCCAGTCAGCGATCGATCGGTCCATAACCGATCGATCGGTAGCTATCGCACGGTCAGAAATTTTGTATGGGGAAATTTTCCAGAGAGTGAGTTTTTGACCGGTCGATCGGTCATAAACACCGATCGCTCGGTAGGCAACTGATCGATCGGTCAAAACCACCGATCGCTCGGTCTTTGCGTTTTTGCAGAAATTTCAGTAAGGGCGTTTTCGTCTTTTGGGTGTTAAACCCTTACCCATAAGGGTTTGCTCGACTCTTTGAGCCCTCATTCATAACCCGTAGACATTTTGAGAGCTAGAGAGTGAGAAGAAGAGGGTTTTGACCTAGGGTTTCTATTGAGGAAGAAATCAAAGGGGTGGACCATCCTAGGTCGTCCTCAAACTTGGATTCGCTTCAAGTTCAAGGCTTGGATTCTCCAAATCCAACCTCAAGCTCGTGTGGAATACCTCTTCTAAGCTAGGGCAGTGTTTCTACATCATCCTCAAGGATTTTCTTTCCCTTTTCAAGGTTAGTACACTCTTCCTAGTTACTTTGGTAATAACCTAGGATTTTTCTAAGTAAATATGTGTTAGATCTTCCCCAATGCTCCCTTGTGTTGGTATATGCTAAATCCCTAAAACATAAACAAGATAATACAAACAAATGGTGGAATGTATGAATGGATGAGGAGTGGAGGCGATTGGATGCCATGTTGTGATGTGTTGAATGATGGGAAAAAAATGGTGGAAGGGCATATTACGCATAATGAACACACCCCAAGTGTTTGATGAAATGTTCGAATGAGAAAATATGAAATAACTAAAGGTAAAAAGGTTGAATACCACATGTTTGATAGAATGCATGAATAAACTAAGATTTGAAAGCATGAGTCACATAAATGTTCCCCATTTGGCAAGTTGTATGCATGTGTTTATTTCGCTTCTTAAATTCTCATGTGAGTTGGGAATTGTTAAAATGCTATATGTCATCATGATTTCACGATTGCTATGCACAAGCACATATGTAGATGGAGGATATTGTCAAGGAGGTTAGTAGCCCAGGATTATGCGGGTGCTAGCCTCTGGCTCATAAGAAACGTATTGCATTGTCAAGGAGGTTGGTAGCCCAGGGATCATGCGGGTACTAACCCCTGGTTCATAAGAAAGGACTCGGAAATGTTGCACTGTCAAGGAGGTTGGTAGCCCCGGTTAAGGGTGCTAACCTCTGGCTCATAAGAAAGGAAATCGTACTGTCAAGGAGGCTGGTAGCCCAGGGATGTGCGGGTGCTAGCCTCTGGCTCATAAGAAGTGTATTGTACTATCAAGGGGGTTGGTAGCCCAGGGATGTGCGGGTGCTAACCCCTGGCTCATAAGAAATGTATTGTACTGTCAAGGAGGTTGGTAGCCTAGGGATATGCGGGTGCTAACCTCTGGCTCATGAGAAATATTGAAATGACAACTCAAAGAGGAATTGTATGATGCATAGACATGTTATAGTTTCATAATAATTATGACTTGATAAAATGTTTATGTATGAGGTTGCTAGAAATGATTATGAACTATACTCCTCCCATTACTTGTATATGATGTTAGTTAGGAGCTTGTACTCGCTGAGTATTCTATGCTCAGTCGTACTTTCATGTCGGCAGGTACCCGAGTCCCTCTCGACATTTGTGATCCGGGTCCTTGGATAGAGGAGGACTATGGCGAGGAGGAACCTTATGAGGATCTTGTAGTCGAGCCTCAGGCGGAGGCGAGAGACTTAGACCATTGGCCCCACGGGGGTGACTATTGAGCGAGACAGAGTTGTATTTTGTCTTTTGTGTTTTGTTAGGTGGGCCTGTCCACCTTAGGCTTAGACGTGTTGTACATATGTTAAACTTGGAGTACTGTTTTGGAACTTTAGAAAAAAAAAAGAGTTGGTTGCGCTTCCGCATTTTTATGTTTAGCTTCCGCGCTGTGATTATCATTGTATTAGTATTATATTTTTGCCTTGTTCATTACAGGATGGTTTGGCAGGTTTGTATAGTCCACCTAAAGTATCCCTAGACTCCTAGGGGGTATTTTGGGGCGTGACATCTTCCTAGGTAGACTGTATGCGTCACAGAGATCGGTAGGCACCGGGATGATTGTACGTAGGTGTCCTACCAACCATAGGTGCAAGAGTGGTGTATTGGCATGGAAGATTCCCTTTATACGGTCTACAACTTGGTTGAGAGCCTTGAGAAGCTCTACAAGGATGACTGGGACAACTGTTCCGAAGCTGTTTATGTCTTCGATCTTTCAACTTCTATTTTGGGTTTTCCTTTGATGGAAAATTTATATTTCTTTTGGTCGAAGCTAATTCTCTTGGGGAAGTCGAGAGAGTTTGACTCTGCTTTGGAAAAGGGGAAATTGTACTCTGCTTGGGAAGTCGAGGGAGTTTGACTCTACGAGGAAAATTTCGGAGAGGTATTAACTCCACTTGGGTACGATACAGGAGATATCTTGACCTCTCTGGTGACCGCACCTGATTACCAGGTTGCCTACTTACCCTTTGCAGGATCACATCATGACGTAGTTCAAGCAAATACTATAGATGGCTAGGGAGGGTGTCTCTGAAAAGGTTTTGTGAAAGAGAGGTTGTTAGGCTCAATGGGCTAACTAACGGATTTCATTGATTTGAAAATGATTAAAATTATTGGGGATAAGGATGGTGCCAAGGATGACCTCTATTCATTTCCTGGAGAATTTACGAGTGCAAAACACCTATCAGATCTAAACCGTAAGTGTAGTATCATTTGACTTTGTCCATGTTGATGGGTTTCGGGAGGTCTTCATCATCCATACGTCCGGGTCGAAGGGAACCACCGGAGAATTTTTCTCGGACGATGTATGAGCCTTCGTAGTCAGGTGTGAATTTGCCTCTTGGGTCAGGACGGTTTGGCAATATTTTTCGGAGAACCAGGTCACCGACTTTGATGCCTCAGGGCTTGACTTTCTTGTTGAATGCCCTAGCCATGCGCCTCTGGTAGGCCTGAGAGTGGTTGATGGCTTTCAGTCGCCGCTCTTCAATCAGATTCAGCTGCTCATATCAGGCCTATGCCCATTCTGCTTCTAAGATTTCTGCTTCCATTAACACCCGGAGTGATAGAATTTCTACTTTGATGGGGAGGACTGCTTCCATACCATAGGCCAGAGAGAATGGTGTTGCCCCAGTTGAAGTTCGGATGGACGTCTGGTAGGTCATGAGTGCATATGGGAGCATCTCATGCCAGGTAGAGTAATTGATTGCCATCTTTTCTATGATTTTTTTCATATTCTTGTTAGCAGCTTCAATTGCACCATTGGTCTATGGCATGTATGGAGTAGAGTTGTGGTACTGTATCTTGAATTTTTGGCAGAGGTCTGTCATCCTCTTGTTGCAGAAATTGAGAGCGTCATCTATTATAATTTCATACGGAACACCATATCGATAGATGATTTCCTTTTTCAAAAAGCGCTAAGCCATAGAGGTCTTGACATTGGTTTAAAAGGCTACCTTGACCCATTTGGTGAAGTAATCGATTGCTACCAGGATGAATTGAAGTCCATTTGATGCTTTCGATGTTATGGGTCCGATGACGTTGATGCCCTAAACTGAGAATGGCCATGGAGCAGTAAGATTGTGTAGCCTGGTCGGCGATGCATTGATCTTGTCGGCATAGATTTGGCACTGGTGGTATTTTTGTACATACTGGCAACAGTCAGATTCCATTATGGACCAATAGTAGCCCAGTTTGAGTATCTTTTTAGAAAGCATTAGCCCATTCATGTGTGGGCCACAAGTCCCTCCGTGAACTTCCTTGGCTACCTGTGCAGCTTCCTGAGTATCGAGACATCTGAGCTAGACCATGTTTGGCGATCTTTTGTACAAGATTCTTCCTGAGAGGACAAATTGAATGGCCCATCTTCTGATTGCCTGGTGATTAGTTTTGGTGGCATCGATTGGGAAGGCCCCTTCCTCGAGGTATTGCTTAATGTCTGCGTACCAAGGCTTGTTGTCTAATACCTCCTCTATCTCAAGGTAGTAGGCAGGCTAATCCTGCTGCTGAATTTTGATTGGCCAGAGTATAATGCCTTTGGGGATTTGAACCATAGAGGTAAGAGTATCCAGTGCATCGGTTGTGGTTTCTGGACCTGTGACTGAAGGTGATTATTCTAAACTGAGTGATCAGCACATTGAGATAGGCTAAGTACGGGACCAGCCTAGCTTCTCGGATGGCCCAAGATTCGTTTACCTGACAGATTACTAAAGATGAGTTACCATAGACGTCTATCTCTTCAATCCCAATGCTCTGGCTTCTTTTAGTCTGGCTATGTAGGCCTCATATTCTGCTTCGTTGTTTGAACATCTGAATTTCAACTTGACTGAGATGGGGAGGTGGGCTTCCTTAGGAGAGATCAGGACTACTCCTGCCCCATGTTCGTGACTGTTAGCGGCTCCGTCAAAGTATAGCTCCCAACCGATGTATTCTTGCTCTTCAGACTCTGCATACAGGATGGTTTCATCTGGAAATTGATCATGTACTAAGACGTAGTCTTATGCTGGATTGTGGATCAGGTGATCTGCAATTGCCCGTCCCTTGATTGACTTCTGAGTCATGTACTTGATGTCAAATTCAGATAACATCATAAGCCATCGGGTTGTCATCCCAGTAGTGGTTGGCTTCTCCAGTAAGTACTTGAGCGGATCCATCCGGGAGATCAGGATTATCGGATAGGAAAGCAGATAGTGTCATAGATGCTGAGTAGCCCAAACCCATGTATTTCTCTTCATACTCTAGTAGGCACTTACTGATGTAGTAGATGGCTTGCTCTGTTATGCCTGTCTTGTCATGTTGTGCCAAGACGCACCACATAGAGGTTTCTTGTACTGAGATGTAGAGTAGTAGTAGTCATCTTGGCATAGGAGGCACAAATACTGGAGGATGGAGAAGATATTGCTTTATCTTATCAAAGACTTCCTAGCACTCGTCCGTCCAGACTGTCGGTACGTTCTTCCTGAGAAGCTTGAAGATTGGCTCGCATATTAGAGTGAGCTGAGAGATAAATTGGCTGATGTACTGAATTTTGCCCAGGAATCCATGGATTTCCTTTTCAGTCTGGGGAGTTGGCATTTCGATGATAACCTTAGATTTAGCTGGGTCGATCTCGATGCCTCTTTTACTGACTATGAAGCCAAGGAGCTTTCCTGATGAGGCTCCAAAGACACAGTTGGCCGGATTCAGTCTTAGGTCGAATTCTCTGAGTCTGTCACACAACTTCTTTAGGTCTTCAGGGTGTTGCCTAGCAGTAGGTGATTTGACGATCATGTTATCCACATAGACTTCTGTTGTCTTGTGAATCATGTCATAAAATAGTGTCGTCATAACTCTCTGGTAGGTGGCCCCTGTGTTCTTGAGTCTGAAGGGCATTACCTTGTAGCAGAACATGCCCCAATGTGTGATAAAAGAGGTTTTCTCCATATCTTCTTCTGTCATTCTAATCTGGTTGTATCTGGAGAAACCATCCATGAATGAGAGTATCTCATGTCCTGCAGTGTTATCAACCAGGATGTCAATATGCGGGAGAGGGAAATTGTCCTTAGGGATTGCCTTGTTTAGATTCTGGTAGTCAATGCACATTTGGACCTTTCTATCCTTCTTGGGTATTAGCATAATGTTGGCTAACCATTCAAGATAGGTTGCTACTGCTAAGAAATTTGCTTTGATCTGTTTCTCTACTT
The DNA here is from genome assembly GCA_015143295.1 of Tetracentron sinense. Taxonomy (NCBI): domain Eukaryota; kingdom Viridiplantae; phylum Streptophyta; class Magnoliopsida; order Trochodendrales; family Trochodendraceae; genus Tetracentron; species Tetracentron sinense. Next base: position 2,254,658 of record CM026565.1, on the reverse strand, counting down.
CTTCTTTGACCTTCTGTGACCATTCGGGCCTCATCTGTCTCAGTTTCTGCTTAACTGGTCTTATTTTTGGGTTCAGGGGCAGTCTGTTTACCACCAATGCTGGGTCTAGGCTGCGCATGTCTGCATAGGACCAGGCGAAGACATCACTGTAACTCTTCAGGAAGCTGATCATGTTTGTTCTCTGTTAAGGGCTCATGGTTGTGCCAATTTTGACGAACTGAGGATTATCTTCAGAATCGAGGTTTATGGTCTCAATGTCCTCGATGTTAGACTGCACTATCCCTTCACTGCACTCTAGTAGGTCTAGGATTTCTTGAGGCGGTTCCTCTTCTACTCTTCATCATACTCAACTTTCAAAAGTTCAAGGAGAGTTTCGGGGGTAGCCCAATCAAAGGTGACTTCCTGTCAAATCATTTAGCTTAGTTTAACATGCTTTTGTTATTTTTGGTGGCTTCATGACACTAGGCCTTCCAAGGGAAGAGTCCGTATGATTTTGTCATCAGCCAAAATGAAATGTTTTATGTAAAAAATGATTTTAAGTCAAAATGTCAGATTTTTCATATATAAAATAAATGATTGTTGTTTACAAACGATGACTCAGACAAAAGAGACCTATAGTGGCCCACATTTGGATTTTTCAATAGGAGTAAAGAGAGAATAGGAAGAAAGGAAAGGTGATACTTGGTCACTGCTTGATTGGACCAACCTGCCCTATATTGTGCTTGCCCCGACCCTAGACGACTTCAATGGTGAGAGCCTCGGTCCACCAACGGATCAGTGACCGACAATTGGATGACACTTCGACACTATTGGAGAGGGTGTAAACTTGCTCTCCTGCTTGATTTTCTACTTCTATGGCATTTTCGACAGTCAGCTCATCGAACATCTGTACTATGTTGAACACTTTTGGATTTGGAATCCCTAAGACTCGGCATTGGTTGGGATTCTGGTTTCACCCACCGGCTTTTATTCTGTGATAGCTTGGAGAGATAGTTCTCAAATTTGGGCTTGTAACCCAATCCAAAAGGTGGAGTGTAGCGATGAGGTACATATCTCTTCTTCATCCCTTAGTTTCTGACTCCCAAGCCTAACCCTGGCCGGTAGTTCATCCTGGCCATTATTCTGACAAATGGTGGTACTTCCTGTCTGTTTTGTTCTTCTATCTGGGTGATAAAACTGACCTGCTCAAATTGATATGTCATGAAGGCAGTGCCTTACCCCAACTCCTGGATGTCCCCGAAGGAACTCGCTAACTCCTCCGATGTGATCACGACCATGTGATCTTCCTGAATGAACTTGATTCTTTGATGGAGAGAGGAGGGAATGGCTCTGGCCGCGTGGATCCATGACCTCCCAAGGAGCAAGGTGAATCAGGCTGACACATTCACGACCAGAAAATTTGTTGTCACCTGAGTAGGTCCAACTCCGATGGTTAGGTCAATGTCGCCCAAATTCTGCCTTGTTGAGTTATCGAAAGCCCTAATGGTCATGGGTCTCTTCTTCACCTGAAAGGTTCAAACCCAAGCTTTGTAGTGTAGATAAAGTGCAGACATTGAGGTCGGAGTCGTTGTCGATTAAAACCGATGATAAAGTTTTATCCATGCATTACACTGCAATATATAGAGCCCTGGTATGGTCCTTGTCACCGTCCGGTATTTTTTCTTCTGTAAAGGAGATAATTCTTGACTCTAGCACTTGCCCCACCATATGCCCCAGTTTCTTGGACGTGATGCTTAATGTTACATGGGCGTTGTTAAATACCCGGAGTAACTGCTTCCAGTGATGCTCGAAAGTTAGGAGAAGACCCACGATAGAGATTTGGGCTGGAGTTTTGTTCAACTGCTACGTGATGTTGAACTCTTCCGCCTTTTCCAATATTTTCAGTAGAACTGCTGAGTCTACTGTTTCTTTTTCAGGGTCTAATTCCCTTACTTTCTCTTTCTTTTTCCCTTTCTCTTTTGCCAACTCAGCCACTGGGGGTTAGTACACCTGGCTAGATTGGGTGAGGTTGGCTATCATTTCAGTCTCAATGATGAGAGAATGAGGAGCGGGTACATGGTTGAGGCTGAAAGGTTGAGTGGGGATGTAAGGGAACCTGACAAGGCCGATAGAGGTAGAGGCTTGAGTTGGTGCTGTGGGCCAATTGGCTGGGTATGGGATAGTGTAGACAATTTATTATTCGTCTAGTTTAAAAGCGGGGTTGTACTGGTGGCTGGAGAGCCTAGATGTTTGACTGAGGGAATGGGATTATGACAGGTGGCTGGTAGGAAGGCCTGATTATGCCGTCATCCACTACGGGTGTGCTGGGTCTTGGCTACCCTGCCCCCGCTTCTCCCACTCAATGAAATTTACTTGATTACTATGTGGGGGCCGTGGTGCCTGGTTGATGCTAGTGTTGCTAGGAGTCAGCTCAACCTTCTCCTCATACAAGAGATCTTGGATGGCGCACTTTAGGCCGAGACAATAGTCAGTAGCATGGCCTGAGCCTTGATGAAAGGTGCAGTGGTGATCGGTTCTGTAGTTTTTTTTTCTTTTGTCAGGTTGTAAGAGGGGAGTAGGGCCTCTTACGGTAAGAAGACCTGCTTGGTTAGGAATTCTAACAATTGCCTGGAAGTGTAAGGGAGATTGGTGAAATTTTTGGGGGGTCTGTCCTGTTGATGATTTTGCCCTAGGTTTGGTCTGGTCGGCTGGGTGTTTCCAGGTATTGCCTGTTGTGGCTGAGCGGCTGGTGCTGGCAATCTGATCGGTGCTACGGAAGCCACCAAATGCACATCCTCTTTCCTTCTCTGGTCCTTGGGACCACTGCTCCTGTTGACTGACACTGTCGTTTTGGGGGGAGCAAGCCCTAGACTAGAGTGGATAGCTCCACTCATGATGGCAGTCTCTGTCGCGGCCCAAAACCCACCCTAGGAGTTAGAGTGAACTTTGGACGACTGATCATGACTTGCTTGACAACCAACCTGCAAAACCTACAGAGCATATACAATAGAGGACATTATAGCGGAAACATAACCATAAAGCACAGCGGAAGTCTACCAAACCTCTATGTATATACATATGGTCCAAGTTTATACAAAAAGTAACCAAAAGGAAGTGCGGATAGACCCGCCAAAATACATTAATGTATATCTCTCATCTCACCCACAGCTATTCACTCAGAATCTACAACCACCTAATGGTAACCCTCTTCGGGAGGTTCCTCCAAAGGCTCCTCGACGTACTCCTCCTCCACCCATGGACCAGGAGCACAAACATCAAATGGAGCAGCAGCTCCCTCAGAACCTGTCGACATAAGAAGTACGGCTGAGCATGAAATACTCAGCGGGTACTAAGCACTAACCAACAGTCATAGCATACGGATAGCATACATAAAGCAGGAAACAATTCATATCATACAAGGAAGTAAATCAATTTATAATCATGCTTGTATTTCGTAGAAAACCGATAAAACTTCTTGAAAACATTGTGCACTTGACTTGGCTTGAAATATCTTTTCGTACTTGAAAGCTTGTCTTGTCTATCTTGCTTGATTCTTGTATGTCGTGTCGTACGTGTCATGTCATGCGTGTTTGCTTGTGATCATGTAACTTGTGAGATATCCTTGTGAGATGCGCTTGAGAGATGCCTTGAGAGGGAAGGGAGACCCTTCTTTATGCAATGCACTTGAGAGGGAAGGGAGACCCTTCTTCATGATATGTATGTACTTGCGAGGGAAGGGAGGCCCTTCTTCATGATATGCACTTGTGAGTGAGGGGAGACCCCTCGTGGAATGTTGATTCTTGTTTTCTTGTGAAAAGCGAGGTAAAACATATCGTAGGATATGTCCCACCTCTAACCATGTTCTTGAAAACCTCGATAAATCATGTCATGCATGCCGTGCTCGTGGGAACCGTGTACATACTTGTATTTAAATTTAAATATGACATTTGGGTAATTTCACAACACATATAACATCAATGATTGAGCAATGTAATATTCATATCATTTAGGGAAAGCAAGAAAACACACTATCATAGGCCCTAGCAACATTCAGAATTTATTAGGCATGCATTTCCTAATTTACAACTCATTTTATTCACCTTGGCATTTCATCAAACATGGTGTGTTCATTATTCATTATTCAGTTAAACCTAAATCATGCTTTTCTAGGTGAGTTTACTCACATCATAAATGTGTGTTTATTATTAGTACAATGTCCTTTCCCATTCATTCATCACATCATCCACATGGCATCAATTCGCCAACATCCACCTCCATTCACCATTCATTCCACCAATCTCATAACACATATATATAAGTGAAGGAAAACAAGAAGAAATAAAGGAAAAGAGAAGCTATAACTAGGAGGGTAGCAAAAGGTACCGACCTTGATCAAATGAGAAAGAAGTCCCCTTCCAAAAATGACGTTGTGCTGTGAACAGTGTTGAACACGTTGTGCTGTCAACAGTGCCAAACACGTTGTGCTGTGAATAATGCCGAACACGTTGTGCTGTGAACAGTGCTGAACACGTTGTGCTATGAACAGTGCCGAACACGTTGTGCTGTGAACAGTGCTGAACACGTTGTCCGTTGTCTTATGTACAACGTGCTCATTGTCTGCTGTACGACGCACCCGTTGTTGTTGTACGACGTACCCGTTGTGAGCTGTACAACGTACCCGTCGTTGCTGTACAACGTACCAGTTGTTGCTGTGCAACGTACCCGTTTTCTGTTGCACAACGGATGCACAACGTATACGTTGTCAGAGCTAGAGCTACGTTATCAGAGTACGTTGTCTATGCGTTGTTTGTGCCTTATCAGAGCACGTTGTCAGAGCACGTGATCAGAGCTACGTCCTTAGTGCCTTCCGAGCTACGTCCTTAGCGCCTTCCGAGCTACGTCCTTAGCGCCTTCCGAGCTACTACGATTGCCTGCAGGTCCAGACTGTTTTGGCCATATCTTTTGACTCGTTCATCCGATTTTGACGATTCAACTTGCGTTGGGTTCGTACTTCGAAAAGGAACATTTCTGAGGTTTCGAAATTTCCAATTTCTTCCTTATTTATTAATTATACCTCTTTAAAGGCAAAATGGCAACGAAAGTGTCATGCATTAAACGTGAAAAGGTCAAGGGCTCTACATCCTCCCCCCTTACAAAAATTGTCCTCGAAATTTAGACGCTACTTGCATTACAAACCAAAAAGAAAATTACAAGTCATATACCAACTTATACAAAAACTCATTCAATTAATTCTGGGTACTTTGCTTTGACTTCTGTTTCACGCTCCCATGTGGCTTCTTCCCGAGCATGGTGTTGCCATTGCACAAGAACCAAAGGGATTGTCTTGTTGCGAAGCACCTGATCTCTTCGATCCAAAATCTGATCCAACTTTTCAATCAAGGTGAGGTCCTCTCGAATCTCCAACGGTTCCAAGTCTATGACATGCGAAGGATCCGTAATGTACTTCCGAAGCATAGACACATGGAAGACGTTGTGAACTGCGGCCATGTGAGGTGGGAGAGCTACCCTGTAAGCAACCTCACCAACTCGTGTGATAATCTCAAAAGGCCCAACATACCAAGGACTGAGCTTGCCTCGCTTCCCAAATCTCATGATCCCTTTGCTAAGAGATACTTTCACAAAAACTTGATCCCCTACTTGAAATTCCAAGTCCCTACGGCGCGTGTCCGCATAACTTTTCTGACGATCGTGAGTGGTTTTCAATCGATCCCGAATGATCTTAACTGTGTTTGCAGTTTGCTCAATCAACTCCGAACCAAGTACTTTCCTTTCTCCTACCTCATCCCAATAGAGAGGAGACCTACAACTTCGCCCATACAAGGCCTCAAATGGTGCCATTTGGATACTTGCCTGATAGCTGTTATTATAGGCGAATTCAACCAAAGGCAAGTGCTCTTCCCAACTGCCTCTGAAATCCAACATACAAGCCCGAAGCATGTCTTCAATGACTTGGTTCACTCTCTCGGTTTGTCCATCCGTCTGTAGATGAAAAGCGGTGCTGAAATCAAGTCGGGAACCCATAGCCTCCTGGAAGCTCTTCCAGAATCGTGATGTGAATCTTGGATCCCGATCTGACACAATTCTAACGGGCACTCCGTGCAACCTCACCACTTCTTTGATGTACAAAGCGGCTAACTGACTAGAGTTGAAAGTAGTTCAGTAAGGTAAGAAGTGAGCGGACTTCGTCAAACGATCCACTACTACCCATATCGCATCTGAGCCCCTTGCCGTCTTTGGCAAGCCAACTATGAAATCCATGGATATGTTCTCCCATTTTCACTCGGGAATCGGAAGGGACTGTAATAGACCTGCGGGCCGCATGTGTTCTGCTTTCACCTGTTGGCACACCAAGCACCGTGCTACATATTCCGCAACCTCCCTCTTCATATTCCGCCACCAAAAGTGACTCTTGAGGTTCTGGTACATCTTTGTACCCCCTGGATGTACTGTATACTTCGAACGGTGTGCTTCATCCAAAATCTCTCTTCGAAGATCTGCATTGGCTGGAACGCACAGCCTTCCCTTGAATGTGATAGCACCCCGACTAGTGAGAGAGAAGTCCTCACTACCCTTAGCAACTTCCTTGTCCCGATAAGCCAACAATTCAGCATCCGTGGCTTGGTATTCTTGGATCAAATCTATAATGTATGGCCGAACCGTGACATTTACCAAGATAGGACTACGAACAGAGTCATTCACACTAATGTCCAGATTTGCCAAGTCTTCAAGTAGCTTCCATTCCTGCACTAACATGCATGCTAATTACCCCGGAGGTCTTCTACTCAAAGCATCAGCCACTACATTTGCTTTACCCGGGTGGTATTGAATGGTACAATCATAGTCTTTCAAAAATTTCATCCAACGCCGTTGCCTTACATTCAGCTCCTTTTGGGAAAAGAGATACTTGAGACTCTTGTGATCAGTGAACACATAGAACTACACCCCATAAAGGTAATGACGCCAAATCTTAAGTGCAAACACGACCGCCGCAAGCTCCAAGTCGTACGTGGGATAATTCTTCTCATGCTCCTTCAACTGCCTTGATGCATAGGCAATGACTTTCTTGTGCTGCATGAGTACACACCCAAGTCCAACGTGTGAGGCATTACTATACACCTCATACCCATAAGGTCTGGATGGCACAGTAAGGACAAGGGCTGTAGTAAGCCTCTTCTTCAGTTCCGTGAAACTGATCTCGCACTTATCACTCCATACAAACTTGGCATTCTTCCTTGTCAGGTAAGTGAGCGTTGCCGCAAGGCTAGAGAAACCCTCTACAAATCTCCTGTAGTAGCCTGCCAATCCAAGGAAACTACGTATCTCTGTGACACTCTTGGGCCTCGCCCAACTCATGACTGCATCTATCTTCTTTGGATCAACCGAGATGCCTTCCACAGAAACAACATGGCCTAGGAATGCCACCTCTTCCAACCAAAACTCACACTTACTGAGTTTAGCGTATAGCTTGTGCTCTCTTAGCATTTCCAAAGCAAGGCGTAGGTCGCGTGTGTGATCTTCCCTTGTCTGGGAATAGACCAAAATGTCATCAACAAATACAATCACACACCTATCAAGATATGGCAGGAAAACCCGGTTCATCAAATCCATAAAGGCTGCCGGCGAGTTCGTGAGTCCAAAAGGCATCACCAAGAACTCGTAGTGTCCATACCGAGTCCTGAAAGCAGTTTTGAGAACATCTTCCGCCTTAATCTTCAACAGGTGATAACTCGATCGAAGATCTATCTTTGAGAAAAATCTCGCTCCCTTCAACTGATCGAACAAATCATCAATTCTAGGTAATGGATACCTATTCTTTATAGTGACCTTGTTCAATTGCCGGTAATCGACGCACATCCGCATCAAACCATCTTTCTTCTTAACAAACAACATCGGGGCACCCCAAGGTGAGACACTTGGTCGAATGAAACCAAGGCCTTGTAATTCTTCCAACTGGGTTTTTAACTCTTTGAGTTCAATAGGGGCCATTCTATACGGAGCCCTGAAAACAGGAGTTGTGCCTGGTGCAAGCTCGATCACAAACTCAATCTCCCTGTCTGGAGGCAATCCTGGCAACTCCTCTGGAAATACATCCAGGAACTCACTCACAACCGGAATAGTCGATGAGTCCTTTGCCTCTGGGTTAGCTAAGCTCAACGCTGCAAAACGAGCGATATCTTTACCTTTCAACCCCCGAAAGTGAAATGGTTTTCCTTCTACCGACTTGAAGAGTACCATCTTCTCAAAGCAAGCTACATGCCCATGATGCGCTGCTAACCAATCCATTCCCAATATAACATCAAAGTCTTGGAATCCAAGGACGATGAGATCAACCGCCAACTCGTGGCTTCGAACTTGGACCACACTATTTCTATACACTTTATCTGCCACTACCGTTTTGCCGAGAGGAGTCGAAATGGCTAACTCCGGTTTTAGCTGTCTAGGCTCCTCAGAAAAGCCTTCTGAAAAACTCGGCGAGATACACGAATGAGTAGACCAACTCATTGACTAGTAGGGTTCCTGAAATTTTAACTAGTTACGTCAATTCAAGCATCAACAGTGTATACACATAGGTATATATATATAGCATACCAAGTACGTATTCAAGGAATAATACATAACATAACAATCACGAATAAAGAAATAATTCCGAACGCGTACCTTGCACCACATCATCAGATGCAAGTGCATCACCCTCTGTCAAAGCAAATACACGCCCCTGGTTCGCCTGGCGAGACTGAGGTGTAGACCGGGTAGTCTGAGACGACGCATGATATGATCCTGCTGGGCGTGCTGGGGGCCTAATCCCCTGAGACTGGCCTGGGAAATGCCGACTGGGGCAATCTCTGATCATATGGCCCTGGCGACCACAATGAAAACATCCACCCAATGCTCTTCGGCAATCTCCTGCCGGGTGCCTTCGGTCGCATGAAGTGCAGACCTCGTGTGTATAAGTGGGAGGGGCCAGAGGTGAAGCATACCTCATCGTCTGAGGTGCAACAGGCCGTGGGGCCGGAAGAGCCTGAGGTCACGGTGCCTGAGGCACATACTGTCGTGGAGCTGGAGGCGCATAAGATGGCCTCATCGGTGGTGCTGGCCACGCATACTGATAAGGGCCGGTACGAGCCCGCCTCTCTAGAGGTGCTGAACCACTGGATTGGCCTCTCGTCAATTCCCTCTTCTTGGACACCGCCTCAGAGTTGGTGTTAACCAACAAGGCTTTATCAACCACTTCAGCGTAAGTGGCGTGCCTAAAGACCGACACTTTCTCCATGATGACATCCTTGAGTCCTTGCTCAAACCTCCTTGCCTTCATTGCCTCGGTGGCAATCATATGTGTCGCGAAGCGTGATAGCTCCGAGAACTTGGCCTCATAAGCGGCCACAGACATCGAACCTTGCTCAAGGTTGATGAATTCTCTCTCTTTCTTTTCCCGTGCTCCAATCGGAAAATACTTCTTGTAAAAAGCGTCTTTGAACTCTTCCCAAGTCCAAGGTTGACCCTGCATGGTCAAATCTCGCGTCCTCAATGCGGACAACCACCAATGGTGGGCTTCACCTTCTAGCATGAAAACTGCCCATGCTACTCTATCCTCCTCTGTAGGCGAGAGGACCGCAAGGATCTTCTCCATCTGGAGGATCCATGCCTCCGCAGCAAGAGGGTCCACACTCCCATGGAAGGGTGGAGGCCTCAATCTCCTGAATGCATCAACTCTAGCGGTACGATGTACTGGAGCTGCGGGCGGTGGAGTAGGTGCCACCGATGATGGTATAGCTTGCCGAGCCGCCGGTATGGCGAGTGTCTCAGCAATAGAGCCTAGGACCTGAGAGAGGTCCGGCTGCTCATCCTCATCCCGTGAAGAAGAGGAAGCTCTGGTATGTGGTCCACGACCCCGTGTGTTCCGTCTCATGACTAAAGTCCTGAGAATAATAACCCCACATGAGTCTAACTTGAAACCACAGTTTATTTCAATGTCATTTCACAATAATTCAATTTGTATTAGTTGTATAATACTAATATACATCACATCAAGTCATCAGAGTATTCATCACATTATACTTATACTTTAGTGTTCTAGTGTACCTAGGACCCGTACTTGGTTAAAGCAACCATTTTAGACTAAGACTAAAGTTTAGTCTTACACTTGGAACCAGACTCGTTCCCGACTCACTTCCTTCCTAACTTGTTTCCTAACATATGCTCTTGTCAAGCCGTGGTATAAGATTCTAAGTGACCCTAGAGACCTAAAGCCTAGGCTCTGATACCACTTCTGTCGCGGCCCAAAACCCACCCTAGGAGTTAGAGTGAACTTTGGACGACTAATCATGACTTGCTTGACAACCAACCTGCAAAACCTACAGAGCATATACAATAGAGAACATTATAGCAGAAACATAACCATAAAGCACAGCGGAAGTCTACCAAACCTCTATGTATATACATATGGTCCAAGTTTATACAAAAAGTAACCAAAAGGAAGTGCGGACAGACCCGCCAAAATACATGAATGTATATCTCTCATCTCACCCACAGCTATTTACTCAGAATCTACAACCACCTAATGGTAACCCTCTTCGGGAGGTTCCTCCAAAGGCTCCTCGACGTACTCCTCCTCCACCCATGGACCAGGAGCACAAACATCAAATGGAGCAGCAGTTCCCTCAGAACCTGCCGACATAAGAAGTACGGCTGAGCATGAAATACTCAGCGGGTACTAAGCACTAACCAACAGTCATAGCATATGGATAGCATACATAAAGCAGGAAACAATTCATATCATACAAGGAAGTAAAGCAATTTATAATCACGCTTGAATTTCGTAGAAAGCCGATAAAACTTCTTGAAAACATTGTGCACTTGACTTGACTTGGCTTGAAATATCTTTTCGTACTTGAAAGCTTGTCTTGTCTATCTTGCTTGATTCTGGTATGTCGTGTCGTACGTGTCATGTCATGCGTGTTTGCTTGTGATCATGTAACTTGTGAGATATCCTTGTGAGATGCGCTTGAGAGATGCCTTGAGAGGGAAGGGAGACCCTTCTTTATGCAATGCACTTGAGAGGGAAGGGAGACCCTTCTTCATGATATGTATGTACTTGCGAGGGAAGGGAGGCCCTTCTTCATGATATGCACTTGTGAGTGAGGGGAGACCCCTCGTGGAATGTTGATTCTTGTTTTCTTGTGAAAAGCGAGGTAAAACATATCGTAGGATATGTCCCACCTCTAACCATGTTCTTGAAAACCTCGATAAATCATGTCATGCATGCCGTGCTCGTGGGAACCGTGTACATACTTGTATTTAAATTTAAATATGACATTTGGGTAATTTCACAACACATATAACATCAATGATTGAGCAATGTAATATTCATATCATTTAGGGAAAGCAAGAAAACACACTATCATAGGCCCTAGCAACATTCAGAATTTATTAGGCATGCATTTCCTAATTTACAATTCATTTTATTCACCTTGGCATTTCATCAAACATGGTGTGTTCATTATTCATTATTCATTTAAACCTAAATCATGCTTTTCTAGGTGAGTTTACTCACATCATAAATGTGTGTTTATTATTAGTACAATGCCCTTTCCCATTCATTCATAACATCATCCACACGGCATCAATTCGCCAACATCCACCTCCATTCACCATTCATTCCACCAATCTCATAACACATATATATAAGTGAAGGAAAACAAGAAGAAATAAAGGAAAAGAGAAGCTATAACTAGGAGGGTAGCAAAAGGTACCGACCTTGATCAAGTGAGGAAGAAATCCCCTTCCAAAAACGATCGTGAGTTGCTGCCCTAGCTTGAGGAGATGCTCCTCACGAGTTTGTGCCTTGATCTTGAAGAAAATGGGCTTGAGTTGAGTGTGGGTTCACAAACCCCATGATTTCTCTCCAAAATGGAAACCCTAGGTTTAGGAATCGCCCTCTCCTCTCTTCTTATCTCCCAATCTCTCTAAGTGTCGAAAATGAGCCCTAAAGGCTCGGGTTAAACTCTTAAGGTAAGAGTGAACGGACCAAAAGACCATAATACCCTTACTGAAATTTCTGCAAAAACACGAGTGCCGAACTCGTTGAGCTGTGAATAGTGCTGAACACTTGTGCTGTGAACAGTGCCGAACACGTTGTGCTGTGAACAGTGCTGAACACGTTGTGCTGTGAACAGTGCCCAACACGTGCTGTGAATAGTGCCAAACACGTTGTGCTGTGAACAGTGCTGAAAACGTTGTGCTGTGAACAGTGCCGAACACGTTGTGCTGTGAACAGTGCTGAACACGTTGTCCGTTGTCTTATGTACAACGTGCTCGTTGTCTGCTGTACGACGCACCCGTTGTTGCTGTACAACGTACCCGTTGTGAGCTGTACAACGTACCCGTCATTGCTGTACAACGTACCCGTTGTTGCTGTACAACGTACCCGTTGTCTGTTGCACAACGGATGCACAACGTATACGTTGTCAGAGCTAGAGCTACGTTATCAGAGTACATTGGCTATGCGTTGTCTGTACCTTATCAGAGCACGTTGTCAGAGCACGTGATCAGAGCTACGTCCTTAGTGCCTTCTAAGCTACGTCCTTAGCGCCTTCCGAGCTACGATTGCCTGCAGGTCCAGACTGTTTTGGCCATATCTTTTGACTCGTTCGTCCGATTTTGACGATTCAACTTGCGTTGGGTTCGTACTTCGAAAATGAACATTTCTAAGGTTTCAAAATTTCCAATTTCTTCCTTATTTTTTAATTATACCTCTTTAAAGGCAAAATGGCAACGAAAGTGTCATGCATTAAACGTGAAAAGGTCAGGGGCTCTACAGTCTCAATGTGGCACCTATCTTGACGATGGTGCCAAAGTCTCCTACTAGTAAAGTTGTCATCAAAGTAGAGTAGGGTTGCTTCAGGGTGCCCATGAACATGCTTGCTAACTCCTTCTTGGGGATCGGTGTAGGGATTTTTATTGTCATCTTCCTTCATCAAGTGGCGTATTCCAAGAATGATTCGTTGTTGCGCTGGGTCATTCGTTCGATCTGCCTCCTCTGAGGTCGGAGCTCCTAGTTAAAAGAATATTGTTCCACGAAGCCGTCCATACTGTCTTGCCAAGTCTTGATTCTTTCCTTGTCTACCGACATACACCAAGTAAGGACTGCTCCCTTTAGACTCTTTTGAAAGTACTAGCGGAAACAATTTATTATCATTAGGTTCAAGTCTGAACCAACAGAACATCTCCAAAATATTAAGTATAGAGTGGACAAGTCCCACTCTCAATACTATCAAAATATAAGTATCCTCTCCCTCACTCTCTCAACAGAAATCGAAATCAAGCCACCTATCTAGTGCCCCCTCGTCCTGGTAATGATCCATGGTAGGCTCCGGCTCGTAGTACTCTTCCTCTATCCAAGGCTCTGAACCATAGAGTTGAAAGGAACATGTGCACCTGCCAACATAACATGTAAGGCTGAGCATGGAATACTTAGTGTCTACAAACTACTAACGAACAATGAAATAATAATATCATGGAGCATGCAAGACATAGAACCGTAGCGCATAAAAATGTGTGAAAACCCGTATTAGTGCCAAAACCTTCCCCTTATGAGTTTCTTATAAAATCCAAAACCGTATGAGTCTTATAAGTGTACGAGAATCAAGTCGTATGAGTGCTTTGAGTTCCTTAGAGCTCTTAAGAGATCCTTAGAGTTCTTATGAGTTCTTGTGAGCCATGAAATCTTAGAGCACTTATGAGCTTGTGAGCATTCACTTATGAGATCTTATGAGCTTGTCAGGTTCTTATAAGCAATATTTAGAGCCAGACCTTAGCACCCGCAAAAAGACTTAGAGTTGGGTATATAAATACCCTCCTGTAGCATCCCGAACTTTTCTATATTTAATGAATAGCACTTTCATGCCTAATTGGTCTTCCTCGTAGTCAAATTAATAAATAAGGGAGCAATCAGAAATTCTGAAACATTAGAAATGTTCATTTTCGAAAGCCAAACCCAATGCAAGTTGAATCGTCGAAATCGGACGAGAGAGTCAAAAGATATGGTCAAAACAGTCTAGACATGCAGAGCACCGATCGCTCGGTCCAGTCAGCGATCGATCGGTCCAAAACCGATCGATCGGTAGCTATCGCACGGTCAAAACTTTTGTATGGGAAAATTTTCCAGAGAGTAGTTTTTTGACCGGTCGCTCGGTCAGAGTACCGATCGCTCGGTAGGCAACCGATCGATCGGTCATAAGCACCGATCGCTCGGTCCCCGTGTTTTGCAGAAATTTTTGTAAGGGTAGTTTCGTCTTTTGGGTGTTAAACCCTTACCCATAAGGGCTTGCCCGAGCCTTTAGGGCTTCATTTACCATCCTTAGAGTATTTGGAGATATAGAGAGAGAGGAGAAGCGGATTTCCTAACCTAGGTTTTCCTCTTGAGAAGAAATCAAGAGTGTGGGCTACCCAAGGTTTATTTCAAGGCTTGGATTCTTCAAATCCAAGGTTCAACTCGTGTGGGACTCCTCCTCCAAAGTTAGGGCAGCAACTCACACAATTTTTTCCAAGGGGTTTCTTCCTCAACTCAAGCTTTCTTCAAGCAAGGGCTTCTTCTTTCAAGTTGGAGCTCAAATCAAGGTTCCTACCAAGATCAAGCCTTGATCTAAGGTTAGTACACCCTACTAACTTTCCCTAGCGATAATCTAGGCTTTTTATGTGAAATGTGATTCATGTTAGTAGGTTTCCTTCCTTGTAAAATGTATCATTCTAATAATTATAAACAAGAAAAGAAAAAAAGGATATGGATGTGTGGATGGGAGATTGATTGGGGCGATGGGATGCCGAATGTATGATGTGTGGTATGTGTATTTTGTGTAATGGAAAAATGGAGGATGGGCATTTTACCAATAATGAACTCACTTTGATTATTGGATGGAAAATATGCACTAAAAATAAGAAGATGAACTATGGAGGAACATTGCATGTGATGTGTTTGACAAAATGCCTAAACTATGAAATAATGATTTGAAGGAAGAAAAAGGGAAATAGGCCTTATACATGTATTCTCATGAATGATGAATGGATTTAAATACCATGTTGATTACTCAAATTCTCATATGCATATATTTTGAATTGAATGGTGATGTCATACCTCTCTTATTATCCTTATTCCATGGTTGTACGTCACGATTGACAGGTACACGAGCACGCATGATAGCATGAACCGAGATTTCAAGAGCATGTGCATATAATAACCAACAAGAAAATATTGCATGTCAAGGAGGTTGGTAGCCCAGGGACATTCGGGTACTAGCCTCTGGCTCACAAGAAAACCCCTAAAACACATATTGTCAAGGAGGTTGGTAGCCCAGGGACATTCAGGTACTAGCCTCTGGCTCACTAGAAAACTAAACAAGTAATAAAAATCACATATTGTCAAGGAGGTTGGTAGCCCAGGGACATTCAGGTACTAGCCTCTGGCTCACAAGAAAACCATACATATCAAGGAGGTTGGCAGCCCAGGGAGATTCGGGTGCTAGCCTCTAGCTCACAAGTTACAAGATGCAAGGTTACAAGATGATGACAAGACATTCATGCATGCACGCATACATGATTTTTACAATGCATACCGAGACATGGAAACGGGTTTTCAAGAATGAGTTTTGTCGGCGTTTTTGCATTCATGCACATCAAGATGATAATCTTTCTCCATGTTTAATATTGTTTGATTCTATGATCTTACTATTGCCTGGAATCGATGATTGGTATTGTATTACTCCTTGCGTGTTTATTATTGTTATGGATAGCTAGAAGTTGGTACTCGCCGAGTATTCCATGCTCAGCCGTACTTTCATGTCGGCAGGTACTGAGGGAGCCCTCGACCCAGAGCCTTGGGTCGAGGAAGAGTATATCGAGGAGAGAGAGCCGTCTATCCCACTGCAGTCTCAGGCAGACCGAGACCTTGACGTGTGGCCGTACCTCGACTACTGTTGAGGGGAGAGTACAAGAGGGTGCTTATGTATTTTGACATTTTGATAGGTGGGCCTGTCCACCTTAGACTTAGACATGTTGTATATATGTTAACTTGGAATACTATTTTGGAAATCTTAGAAGAAAAGAAAAAGTTAGTTTACGCTTCCGCATTTATGTTTAGCTTCCGCGCTCTGATTATCATTGTTTAGTACGTTAATTATCTTGTTCATGACAGGATGGTTTGGCAGGTACGTATAGTCACGCCTAAAGTATCCCTAAACTCCTAGGGGGTATTTTGGGGCGTTACAGAGGTGGTATCAGAGCTCTAGGTATTAGAGTCCCCAGGGTAGCGTAGTACTAGAGCCCATAATTGAACAAGGCATTAGTTGTATTCCAAGTATGGACTAACAAGTTAGTCCTAGTCAAAATAGGTTGAATCTCAACCAAACTTAGAGTCCTACGCTAAGAACACGGATTGTATGGATGATGTTGTGTTGTATACCATGTGTGCATTAATTGTGTTGTGCTTATTAAATATGTTTGATGAATATGTATTGAGTGAATTGCGAAATCTGTACTAATTGCATATCCAAGTTAGACTCATGTTGTATTGTCGTTCTCAGGAGAAATCATGAGACGCAATACCGAGGGTCGCGGGTACAACACGAGGGGCAATGGAGGTGATGCTCCATCGGGTGATGACCAACCCGACTTTGCCCAAGCATTTGCTTCAATAGCCGAGACCTTGGCTATGCTAGCGGCGAGGCAACCGGCCATTCCGCCTAATGCCGCACTTATACCGGCTCCTCCTAATCGAGCACAAGCCGGAATAGAGGCTTTTCGGAGGATGAGGCCTCCAACCTTTTGTGGGAGTATTGACCCGCTTGTGGACGAAGGATGGATTCGGCAATTAGAAAAGATCTTCTCCGTGTTGGCGCCTACTGAGGCAGAGAAGATTACTTGGGCCGCCTTTATGCTTGAAGGCGAGGCCGACCATTGGTGGAAATCCGCACTTCGGACCCGAGAGTTGACCCGACAAGGTCAAGACTGGACTTGGGAGGAATTCTTGGACGTTTTCAACAAGAAGTACTTCCCAATAGGGATGAAAGAAAATATGGAAGTTGAGTTCATTACCTTGGAGCAAGGTAATATGTCGGTAGCGGCCTATGAAGCCAAGTTTTCGGAGCTATCCAGATTTGCTCCACATATGATAGCAACCGAGGCTATGAAAGCCCGAAAATTTGAGAGGGGGTTGAAGGCATACCTCAAGGACCGAGTCTCAATGTTCAGACATGAGACATATTCAGAAGTGGTGGACAAGGCACTGTTGGCCGAGTTGAACTCCGAGGAGTTCTTTAAAAGGAGAGGAATAGAGAAAGGACAGTCAAGTAGTTCAGGGGAGAAAAGAGCAAGGACTAGCTTGTATCAGTCCGCAGGGCCGGCTCAGTCACAGAGGATATATTCGGCACCACAGGCTCCCCGCCCTTTTGCTCCACCGGCTTTTCGCCCGGTTTTTGCTCAAGCTCCTCGCCCCACAGTGACTCAGGCTACGGGATATGCTCCTCCCACCTATGCACATGATATCTACACCCTTTGTGGAAGGAGGCATCCAGCGGGAGAATGCCGGAGGGTTACAGGAAGTTGCTTCCATTGTGGTGACCAAGGCCACATGGTTAGAGATTGTCCCCGACGTCATTTGCCAGCTCAGTCTTCAGGGAGCAGGCCCCTGATTAGGCAGACATCCCAGCCTAGCTCTTCCCAGGCTTCGAGGGCCTCACAGTCTACACGGCCTCCTCGCCCAGCCACACAGGGTCGAGTCTTCGCCCTGTCAGAGAGAGACACACGTGCATCCGATGATGTCGTGCAAGGTACGTAAGAATTTAGAGTTTAAGTGGTGTAAATTTTCTATGGTTTGTTATGTGATTATTTATACTAGAGATTACCTACGTATGATGCTTGTTATGGTTTGAAATCTATTGATATTAGTTACTTAATCGCACAGGCGCTTTATTAGTGAACGAGTGTCTCGCTCGAGTGTTGATAGACACAGGATCTACTCACTCTTTTGTCTCACCAAGTTTTGCAAAGGGCTTTTTAACTGAGGCTACTCCATTAGAGCGGGAGTTGACCATTGCAACTCCACTCGGCAAGTCAGTTAAGAGTGGTAGTAAGGATTTTACGGCGAGGGAAGATGGAATTATCACTTTCAAGGGAAGAGTATGTGTCCCAACTGATGAGAAGCTTAAGCGAGAAATCTTGTACGAGGCTCACCGATCCAAGTACACCATCCACCCCGGGGGTACCAAAATGTATAGGGACATGAAGAAGCATTTTTAGTGGCGGAACATGAAGCGAGAAATAGCGGAGTATGTGTCTAAATGCTTGGTGTGCCAACAAGTCAAAGCCAAACACAGGAGACCGGCTGGACTTTTGCAGTCCCTCCCCATTCCCGAGTGGAAATAGGAACATATCTCTATGGACTTCATTGTGGGGTTGCCGAAGACGGCTAGAAACACCGATGCTATATGGGTGGTAGTTGACAGACTCACGAAGTCCATCCATTTCTTACCGTACCGAACTACTTTTAATGCAAATCAGTTGGCCGCATTGTACATCAAGGAAATAGTCTGATTGCAAGGGGTGCCAGTGAGCATTATGTCGGATCGGGACCCTAGATTTACCTCCAGGTTTTGGAAAAGCTTTCAGAGTGCCATGGGTTCCCGGTTGGACTTTAGCACGGCTTTCCATCCACAGACGGATGGGCAAACCGAGCGACTGAATCAGGTTATTGAAGATATGCTCCGAGCTTTTATGCTGGATTTTAAAGGAAGTTGGGAAGATCACCTACCTTTGGTGGAATTCGCCTACAATAATAGCAATCAGGCAAGTATGCAGAGGGCGCCTTTTGAGGCTTTGTACGGAAGAAGTTGTAGATCCCCATTGTATTGGGATGAAGTGGGAGAAAGAAAAATTTTGAGCCCCGAGTTGATTGAACAAACGGTGGATAAAGTCAAGCTCATCCGGGAGAGGTTGAAAACCGCACAAGATAGACAGAAGAGCTACACCGACGACCGAAGAAGAGACCTTGAGTTTCGAGTTGGGGACTTTGTTTTTGTGAAGATTTCACCGACCAAGGGTGTTATGCGATTCGGGAAGAGGGGCAAACTCAGTCCGAGATATGTGGGCCCGTTCGAGATCATTACTAAAATCGGTGAGGTGGCCTACCGTGTTGCTTTACCTGCTCATATGGCGGTGGTTTATAATGTATTCCATGTCTCTATGCTCCGAAAGTATATCCCGGATCCTTCTCATGTCATCGAGTTGGATCCGATAGAGATTCGAGAGGACCTCACCCTAGTTGAACAACCGGTGCAAATCTTGGATAGGAGAGATCAAGTCTTGCGTAACAAGACCATTCCCTTGGTCTTGGTAAGATGGCAACACCATTCAAGGGAGGAAGCTACATAGGAACGAGAAGCCGAAGTTCGGGAAAAGTATCCTCAGTTATTTGTTTAGGGCCTGGACATTCACTTGCAATTTTTATGGTCTTGTACATGTATGTATCGTCCAAATTTTGGGGATGAAATTTTTGTAAGGGGGGGAGACTGTAGCATCCCGAACTTTTCTATATTTAATGAATAGCACTTTCGTGCCTAATTGGTCTTCCTCGTAGTCAAATTAATAAATAAGGGAGAAATCGGAAATTTTGAAACAATAGAAATGTTCATTTTTGAAAGACGAACCCAACGCAAGTTGAATCGTCGAAATCGGACGAACGAGTCAAAAGATATGGTCAAAACAGTCCAGACATGCAGAGTACCGATCGCTCGGTCCAGTCAGCGTTCGATCGGTCCAAAACCGATCGATCGGTAGCTATCGCACGGTCAAAACTTTTGTATGGGAAAATTTTCCAGAGAGTAGTTTTTTGACCAGTCGCTCGGTCAGAGTACCGATCGCTCGGTAGGCAACCGATTGATCGGTCATAAGCACTGATCGCTTGGTCCCCGTGTTTCGCAGAAATTTTTGTAAGGGTAGTTTCGTCTTTTGGGTGTTAAACCCTTACCCATAAGGGCTTGCCCGAGCCTTTAGGGCTTCATTTACCATCCTTAGAGTATTTGGAGAGATAGAGAGACAGGAGAAGCGGATTTCCTAACCTAGGTTTTTCTCTTGAGAAGAAATCAAGAGTGTGGGCTACCCAAGGTTTATTTCAAGGCTTGGATTCTTCAAATCCAAGGTTCAACTCGTGTGGGACTCCTCCAAAGTTAGGGCAGCAACTCACACAATTTTTTCCAAGGGGTTTCTTCCTCAACTCAAGCTTTCTTCAAGCAAGGGCTTCTTCTTTCAAGTTGGAGCTCAAATCAAGGTTCCTACCAAGATCAAGCCTTGATCTAAGGTTAGTACACCCTACTAACTTTCCCTAGCGATAATCTAGGCTTTTTATGTGAAATGTGATTCATGTTAGTAGGTTTCCTTCATTGTAAAATGTATCATTCTAATAATTATAAACAAGAAAAGAAAAAAAGGATATGGATGTCTGGATGGGAGATTGATTGAGGCGATGGGATGCCGAATGTATGATGTGTGGTATGTGTATTTTGTGTAATGGAAAAATGGAGGATGGGCATTTTACCAATAATGAACTCACTTTGATTATTGGATGGAAAATATGCACTAAAAATAAGAAGATGAACTATGGAGGAACATTGCATGTGATGTGTTTGACAAAATGCCTAAACTATGAAATAATGATTTGAAGGAAGAAAAAGGGAAATAGGCCTTATACATGTATTCTCATGAATGATGAATGGATTTAAATACCATGTTGATTACTCAAATTCTCATATGCATATATTGTGAATTGAATGGTGATGTCATACCTCTCTTATTATCCTTATTCCATGGTTGTCACGATTGACACGTACACGAGCACGCATGATAGCATGAACCGAGATTTGAAGAGCATGTGCATATAATAACCAACAAGAAAATATTGCATGTCAAGGAGGTTGGTAGCCCAGGGACATTCGGGTACTAGCCTCTGGCTCACAAGAAAACCCATAAAACACATATTGTCAAGGAGGTTGGTAGCCTAGGGACATTCGGGTACTAGCCTCTGGCTCACAAGAAAACTAAACAAGTAATAAAAATCACATATTGTCAAGGAGGTTGGTAGCCCAGGGACATTCGGGTACTAGCCTTTGGCTCACAAGAAAACCATACATATCAAGGAGGTTGACAGCCCAGGGAGATTCGGGTGCTAGCCTCTGGCTCACAAGTTACAAGATGCAAGGTTACAAGATGATGACAAGACATTCATGCATGCACGCATACATGATTTTTACAATGCATACCGAGACATGGAAACGGGTTTTCAAGCATGAGTTTTGTCGGCTTTTTGCATTCATGCACATCAAGATGATAATATTTCTCCATGTTTAATATTGTTTGATTCTATGATCTTACTATTGCCTGGAATTGATGATTGGTATTGTACTACTCCTTGCGTGTTTATTATTGTTATGGATAGCTAGAAGCTTGTACTCGCTGAGTATTCCATGCTCAGCCGTACTTTCATGTCGGCAGGTACTGAGGGAGCCCTCGACCGAGAGCCTTGGGTCGAGGAAGATTATATCGAGGAGAGAGAGCCGTCTATCCCACTGCAGTCTCAGGCGGACCGAGACCTTGACGTGTGGCCGAACCTCGACTACTGTTGAGGGGAGAGTACGAGAGGGTGCTTATGTATTTTGACATTTTGATAGGTGGGCCTGTCCACCTTAGACTTAGACATGTTGTATATATGTTAACTTGGAATACTATTTTGGAAATCTTAGAAGAAAAGAAAAAGTTAGTTTACGCTTCCGCATTTATGTTTAGCTTCCGCGCTCTGATTATCATTGTTTAGTACGTTAATTATATTGTTCATGATAGGATGGTTTGGCAGGTACGTATAGTCACGCCTAATGTATCCCTAAACTCCTAGGGGGTATTTTGGCGTTACACCTTCATTGAATACATCGAAGTGGGCTGCCAAGATCCTTGACCAACCTTCCCGTTGGCTTTATCAAATATCTAATGAGATTTCTTAGAGTCAGGTATGATATATCCTTGGATATAGCCTACCCTTGACCAACCCGATGTTTGGCTTTATCAATGTTTATTAGCTTGGTAGCTTATGAATTCTTAGAAATTATTATGAATGATTAGATGTACCATGCTTGTGAGAAACCATAAAGTCATGCGAGACATATAAACCTTAGAGTACTTAGAAATCTTAAAGTACATAGAGTGTTTGTGAACAACATACTTTACTGAGAAAACTTATAATACATAGAGTCAAAATCATAGAATTTTCATAATAGCGATAGCTTACAAACCATCCAATTTCATCAATTCATTCCATTCAAGAACAACTCAAAATACCATGGTTTAGCTTGAGAGAATATCATAAGGTAGGTACTATAGTATATTTACATCCATCAATAAGATTTCAAGCTATACTAGTTAGTAAAGTGTAGTTACCTTTAGAAGAACCTAAAACCTTCACAAGAAATCCTTGAAGAAAGATTCAAGCTCCAAGAAATGAGAAGAACGCCTTCTTAGTTGAGAAAATCAACTCAAACCAAAGCCTCAAGGCTTTTCTTTCTCCTTCTCTTTTCTCTCATTCTTTCTCTTTAACTTTCTCTCAAAAACTTCCTCTCTAGGGTTCTTGTAACCTTAGACCACGAATTTGGTCTTTATATAGACTTTGTGGATGACCCAAAGACTCATACACCCCTCAAAATATCTCCAGGGTCAGCTACAAGGCAAAAGCAGCATGATCGGTCGACCGGTATAGAAGTTCGGTCGACCAGTCAGAAACACCCTCTCTATCTAAATTCCTCATACAATTTTTCGACCATTCGGTCGACCGGTAAGGGCATTCGGTCGACTGGTCAAGGTTTGGTCGACTGGTAGCAAATTCAGTCGACCGGATTTGCCTGTTTTTCCCTTGTTTTGTCCTGTGCGTTGTTCTTTCTCCCTTCTTCTACTTACTCTTATACTTATTTTACTTTAAAACATTTAAGTTAATGCTAACTTTAAGTTTTAAATTAAAATAAGGAAGTACCCCCAATTGAATCCAATAAAAATACTTAAAAAATTCAATTCCTCATAATTCAAAATCTGATTTTCCAGTTCTAGGCAAAACCTGATAAATCCGGTTTGTTGTAAACTTTTCCATTGCCCGAGAAAGCATTCTAATCATATGGATAAAATCTCATAAATTAACTAAGCTTAGTTAACCTATAAACTACCATTACCGGGACTTTTTTTCTCTAAATTCACAAAATTTCATTACATGGTCACTATTCACAGCACAATTCACAAGCTATGAAAGTGAGATCCGGGGTTCTACATCCTCCCCCCCCCCCCCCCCTTACAGAAATTTTATCCTCGAAATTAAGACGATCCTATATACATGAAAAAACACAAAACAACCAACTTTACATACACAATCAAAATGCTACTCAAACAGGTGAGGGTATTTTTTCCTCACTTCAACCTCGCAATCGCAAGTAGCTTCCTCTACAGAATGGTGTTGCCACTTCACAAGAACTAAAGGAATAGTCTTGGTACGCAAAACTTGATCTCTACGATCCAAGATCTAAGCCGGTTGCTCCACTAATGTAAGATCCTCTCGAATCTCCATAGAATTGAGATAAATCATGTGCGAATGATCCGATATATATTTTCGAAGCATGGAAATGTGGAACACATTGTGGACCGCAACCACGTGAGGTGATAGCAACACTCTGTAAGCGACCTCACCCACTCTGGTGATGATCTCGAGCGGACCCACATACCTCGAGCTAAGCTTTCCCCTCTTGCCAAACCTCATAATTCTTTGGCTCGGAGAAATCTTCACAAAGACCTGATCCCCATCCTAGAATTCCAAGTCTCTGCGGCGAGTGTCGGTATAACTCTTCTGTCGATCCTGGGCAGTCTTCAGCCTCTCCCGAATAACCTTGACCCTATCTACGGTTTGCTCGATCAACTCAGGACCCAATACCTTTCTCTCACTAACTTCGTCCCAGTAAAGAGGAGCTCTGCAACTTCTCCCATACAATGCCTCGAAATGGTCCATCTGGATGCTCGCCTGGTAACTGTTGTTGTAGACGAACTCAACCAAAGGCAAATGATTCTCCCAACTGCCCTGAAAGTCTAACATGCAAGCTCTGAGCATATCCTCTAAACCTGGTTAACCCTCTCGGTCTGCCCATTCGTCTAAGGATGAAAGGCGGTGTTGAAATCTAACCGAGAACCCATAGCACTCTGAAAGCCCTTCCAAAACCTGGAAGTAAACTTTGGGTCTCGATCAGATATGATAGAAACTGGCACCCCATGCCGTCGAACCACCTCCTTGGTGTACAAGGCTACAAGCTGAATCATATTGTACATATTCTAATAGGGTAAGAAATGAGCAGACTTTGTCAACCAATCAACTACAATCCGGATCGCATCGGATCCCCTTGCCGTCCTTGGCAAGTCAACTATGAAGTCCATCGAGATATTCTTCTATTTCCATTCTGGAATAGGGAGGGGCTGTAAAAGACCTACTGGCCTCTAATGCTCGGCCTTCACCTGTTGGCACACAAAACAACGAGCCACGTACTCTGCCACTTCCCTCTTCATGTTCTGCCACTAGTAGTGCCTCTTGAGATTTTGGTATATCTTAGTACCCCCAGGATGTACCGTGTACTTGGATCGATGGGCTTCGTCCAAGATCTCCCTTCTCAATACCGTGTTGGTGGGAACGCGCAACCTACCTTTGAATGTGATGGCACCATCACCATTCAAAGCAAACTCCTGACTGCCACTACTAACCGACTTATCTCAGTAAGCAAGCAACTCTGCATCTAAACTCTGCAACTCCTTAATCCAAACCAGGATATAAGGCTTGACCGTAAGATTTGCCACGACTGGCCCAAAAGTAGGCGTGCTGAAGCTAGTATCGAGGTTCGCCATTTCCTCCAACATCTTCCACTCAAGAACCATCATGTGAGCCAAGTATCTGGAAGACTTCCTGCTAGGGGTGTCAGCTACTACATTTGCCTTACCCAGGTGGTACTGGATCGATAGATCATAGTCCTTGATGACTGGGAAAACAGATACTTCAAGCTCTTGTGATCCGTGAACACCTCCAACTGTTCCCTATACAGGTAGTGACGCTAAATCTTCAGTGCAAAGACAACTGCAACAACCTCTAGATCGTGCGTAGGATAGTTCTTCTCATGGTCTTTCAACTACAGGGAAGCATAGGCAATGACCTTCCCATGCTGCATCAGAACACATCCTAGGCCGATAAGTGATGCATCATTGTAAACTACAAAACTACCACTCCCAGATGGGAGTGTAAGAACAGGGGCTGTAGTTAACCTCTTTTTCAACTCCATAAAGCTTGCCTTACACTTCTCGCTCCAAGTAAACTTAGCGTTCTTCCTCGTAAGATAGGTAAGCAGAGCCGCTAAGCTGGAGAACCCTTCCACAAACCTCCTGTAGTGCCCTGTCAGGCCGAGAAAACTGCGAATCTCGGTAACACTCTTTAGCCTCTTCCAATTCATCACTGCATCTATCTTCACAAAATCGACTGAGATACCCGCGGTAAATACCACGTGGCCAAGGAACGCCACCTTCTCCAACCAGAACTTGCACTTGCTCAACTTAGCATACAGGCTATGCTCTCGAAGAGTCTCTCTCATGATCATCCCGTGTCTTGGAATACATAAAAATATCATCAACAAACACGATCACACATCGATTGAGAAATGGTCTGAATACCCGGTTCATCAAATCCATAAAAGTAGCCGGCGCATTCATCAGACCAAAAGACGTAACTAGGAACTCGTAGTGCCCATACCGAGTCTTAAAGGCAGTCTTGGGAACGTCTTCAGCCTTGATCTTCAACTGATGGTACCCAGATCGAAGATCAATCTTCAAGAAGAACCTTGCTCCCTTGAGTTGATCAAACAGATCGTCTATTCTAGGCAGTGGACAACGATTCTTGATCGTGACATTGTTTAGTTGCCTATAGTCAATGCATATCTGAATCAACTCATCCTTCTTCACGAAGAGTATAGGAGATCTTCATGGTGAAACACTTGGTCGGATGAAACCAAGCTTCTGTAACTCCTCTAACTGCTTTTTCAACTCCTCAAACTCAATAGGGGCCATTCTGTATGGAGCCCTAGAAACTGGAGCAGTGCCGGGAGTGAGCTCAATAACGAACTCTATCACCCGATCTGGAGGTAACCCAGGCAATTCCTTTGGGAACAAGTCCAGGAACTCACTCACAACCGGAATGGTTGAGGATTCTTGCACCTCCAAACTCAAGAGACTAAGGGCTACAAAACGGACGATGTCTCTACTCCATATCCCTCGGAAATGAAACGGCTTCACACCCTCTGGCCTGAAGTCCACCCTCTTCTCAAAACACGTTACATGCTGACGGTGAGTTGAGAGCCAATCCATTCCTAGGATGACATCAAAGTCCAAGTCCTGGAACTCCAGAATGATCAAATCAACTGGCAACTCATGCTGCTCAACTTGCACAATACAACCCTGATACACTTTGTCTGCATCAATCAACTTGCCGAGCGGAGTCGAAATGGATAACTCCTGGGGTAATCGACTCAGTTCTGAGGGAAAGCCCTTGGTAAAGCTAGGTGAGATAAAAGAATTCGTGGATCCAGTGTCGATTAACACACGCACTAAGCACTCGCTAATGAGCAAGGGGCCTGAATATTTAAACTAGCTTACGTTAATAAATTTCACAAGTCACACATATTATATAGGTAACGTATTGTACTCATTGCAATCATAGCATATATACATAACATCAAATTTCACAATTAGAACAACTTGACTTGAGTGTTCCTTGCACAACATCATCTGATGTATGTGCATCCCACTCTGTCATGGTGAAAACTCGTCCTTGGTTTGCCCTATGAGGTGGGTGGGTGGGCTGTGGAAGCTTGGAACCCTGTGAAGACCCCTGCTGCGAAGTCTGCCCAACTAGAGGTCTAACTCCCTGTGGCTTGGCCAGTAACTGCCTCCATGGACAATCCCTGATCACGTGGCCCTGATCACCACAGTGGAAGCAACCACCCGAGAGTTTACGGCACTCTCCAGCCTTGTGCCTTTTACCACAAGTAGCACACTCCTCAAATGGTGATGATGCTGAGGAGATGGGCAACACATATCTAGTTGCCTATGTAGCAGTAAGGCGAGGTGCCTATAGGGAAAAAGGAGGCCTCTGAGCCTGCCTAGGCTGAGAAGTCTAATATGGAGCAGTCTTAGCCCTCTTCTCAGGCGGTGCTGAGCCACTAGAATGTCCCCTGGTCATGCCTCTTCATCAGAGGAAATCCTCTGAACCCTTCTCGACGATCTTCGCCTTGCTCACTATTTCTCCCCAGGTTCCCACCTGGTGCACGACGATCCTATCCCTGATAAAGGATTTCAACCCTCTCTCAAACTTCTTGGTTCGCATGTACTCAGATACGATCATATGAGGTGCAAACCGTGAAAACTCTGTGAATTTGGCCTCGTACTCGACCACAGTCATCTCTCCCTGCTCGAGGGACACAAACTCCCACTTCTTCTGCTCCCTAATAAAAATTGAGAAATACTGCCTATAGAAGACATCCATGAACTCTCCCCATGTCCATGGCTCCCCTACCTTGGTGACGTCCCTCTGCCTCAATGCAAATTTCCACCAATGTTCAGCTTCACCTTCCATCACGAAGGAAGCCCATCCCACCCTCTGCTCATTAGTGCAATAGAATGCACGAAAAATTTTATCCAACTACATTATCCAGGCCTCGGCTACCATCAGGTCGGTCATCCTATAGAAGCTAGGAGGACGAAGCCTCCTGAATGCCTTAACTTCTGCAGTGTGATGGACTGGAGGAAACCTAGGTGCAGGTGTAGGTGTAGCAGTAGGCTGCCTGGCAGAAAGGGTAGTCATGGTCTCTACCATAGTCTCCAAAAGTTGGGAGATATCAGGCTGCTCATCGCCCAATGGAGCCTCTCCTCCATTCCCCCTGGTCTGGTACCCACGACCCCTGGTGTTACGTCTCGTGGTTGTATCCTAATAACAATAACACAACATGAGTCTTCCTTGGAAACCAGACAATCAACATAACATATTGCAGTTGATAACTCACCTTATATGGCGTAGTATACATCGGAGTATTCACATAATAGTATAAACATACCAATAAAATCCTAGCGGTACTAAGTTCTTAACTCGGCTAATGAGTTAACCAGTTACGGGTTAAGACTAGATGACTAGTCCATACTTAGAATCTAAATGTCCTAGACTAACCTAAGGACTTACTTGATACCCATTATGTCATGGTATCAAACTTAAGTTAAGAAGTTCATCTGAGTTCTAAGTTCAACTCAGAGAACATGCTTCTGCTTAGATGATGACTTAGCCTATGGAAACAAATCCCTAGGCTCTGATACCAAGTCTGTCATGACCCAAAATACCCCCTATGAGTTAGGGATACTTTAGCTCGTGACCGTCGTGTCATACCATCATGCATGACACAAAAGGCATACTTATCCCCCCCTGTCAGAGTACACATGTTGTAACATATAGCGGAAACAAGCGGAAATAATTTATAATCAAACACTCCTATCGTTAGGTTCAAGTCTGAACCAACAGAACATATCCAAAATATTAAGTATGGAGTGGACAAGTCCCACTCTCAGTATTATCAAAATATAAGTATCCTCCCCCTCACTCTCTCAATAGAAATCAAAATCGGGCCACCTATCTAGTGCCCCCTCGTCCTGATAATGATCCATGGTAGGCTCCAGCTCGTAGTACTCTTCCTCTATCCAAGGCTCCGGACCACAGACGTTGAAAGGAACACGTGCATCTGCCGACATAACATGTATGGTTGAGCATGGAATACTCAGTGTCTACAAACTACTAACAAACAATAAAATAATAATATCATGGAGCATGTAAGACATAGAGCCTTAGAGCATAAAAATCTGTGAAAACCCGTATTAGTGCCAAAACCTTCCCCTTATGAGTTCCTTATGAAATCCAAAACCGTATGAGTCTTATGAGTGTATGAGAATCAAGTCTTATGAGTTCTTTGAGTTCCTTAGAGTTCTTATGAGATCTTTAGAGTTCTTATGAGTTCTTGCGAGCCGTGAAATCTTAGAGCACTTATGAGCTTATAAGCATTCACTTATAAGACTTATGAGATCTTATGAGCTTTTGAGGTTCTTATGAGCAATACTTAGAGCCAGACCTTAGCACCCATAAAAAGACTTAGAGCTAGGTATATAAATACCCTTCATTGAATACATCGAAGTGGGCTGCCAAGATCCTTGACCAACCTTCCTGTTGGCTTTATCAAATGTCTTATGAGATTTCTTAGAGCCAGGTATGATATATCCTTGGATATACCCTACCCTTGACCAACCCGATGTTTGGATTTATCAATGCTTATGAGCTTGGTAGCTTATGAGTTCTTAGAAATTCTTATGAATGATTCGATAAACTGTGCTTATGAGAAACCATAGAGTCATGCGAGACATATAAACCTTAGAGTACTTAGAAATCTTAAAGTACATAGAGTGTTTGTGAATAACATACTATACTTAAAAACCTTAGAATACATAGAGTCAAAATCATAGAACTTTCATAATAGTGATAGCTTACAAACCATCCAACTTCATCAATTCATTCCATTTAAGAACAACTCAAAATACCATGGTTTAGCTTGAGAGAATATCATAAGGTAGGTAGTATAGTATATTTACACCCATCAATAAGATTTCAAGCTATGCTAGTTAGTAAAGTGTAGTTACCTTTAGAAGAACCTAAAACGTTCACAAGAAATCCTTGAAGAAAGATTCAAGCTCCAAGAAATGAGAAGAACGCCTTCTTAGTTGAGAGGTCTAGTCGACCGGTCAAAACACCCTCTCTGTCTAAATTCCTCGTACAATGTTTTGACCCTTCGGTCGACCAATCAAGGTTCCGTCAACCGGTAGCAAATTCGGTCGATCGAATTTGCCTATTTTTCTCCTGTTTTAGCATGTGCTTTGTTCTTTCTCCTTCTTCTAATTACTCTTATACTTATTTTACTTTAAAACATTTAATTAACTTTAAGTTTAAAATTAAAATAAGGAAGTACCCCCCATTGAATCCAATAAAAATACTTAGAAAATCCAATTCCTCATAATTCAAAATCTGACTTTTCAGTTCTAGGCAAAACCCGATAAATCCGGTTTGTTGTAAACTTTTCCAATGCCCAGGAAACCATTCTAATCATATGGATAAAATCCCATAGAATTAACTAAGCTTAGTTAACCTATAAACAACCATTACTGGGACTTTTTATCTCTATATTCACAAAATTGCATTACACGGTCACTATTCACAGAACTATTCACAGCACTATTCATAGGCTATGAAAGTGAGATCCGAGGTTCTACAGTTTCTAAAATCAGTTAGTCATGCTCATAAGGATCTCAATGTCTAAGAACGCTCATAAGTCTATAATGATCTCATATGCTCCATGCTCATAAGAACTCATAAGACACACTCATAAGTTATTAATTCTCGTAAGACCTCATAAGATGTATGTTTTACACGAAAGCTCACAAGGCAAATGACTTTGGAAAATATGCACATTTGTTTTATGCTTTATGATTTCTATAAACTGTATGCATGATCTTGTTTGTGACATTGTTGGCTAGTGGTTGGTACCTGTTGAGTGTTTCAATACTCAGTCATACATATTATGTCAGCAGGTGCACGTGTTCCCTTCGACATCTATGGGATGGAACCTTGGATAGAGGAAGAGTACTACGAGCCGGAGCCCACCATGGATCATCAGGATGATGGAACTCTAGATAGGGGGCCCGATCTAGATTTTTGCTGAGAGAGTGAGGGAGAGTGTACTCATATTTTGATAGTATTGAGAGTGGGGCTTGTCCACTTCATACTCCATCTTTTTGGATATGTTTTGTTGGTTCCGACTAGAACCTAATGATAGGAGTATTTTATGATAAATTGCCTCCGCTTTGTTTCCGTTATGTGTTATAACTTGTGCGCTCTGACAAGATGGTAAGTGTGCTTTATGTGTCATACATGATGGTTTGACATGGCGGTCATTAGCCAAAGTATTCCTAACTCCTAGGGGGTATTTTGGGTCACAACTTGAAATGTGCTTCCTATGGACATGAAATGACACAATAGAGGATTTTTCATCAAATTTAAAGTGGGTATAAAACTGACGCATGAGGTCAGGGTACATGGACTCTTGGGATTAAAGAAATGAAATCCAATGGAGGGCTTTGAATAGGTCAGTGATACGACCCAGCCATTGTTAGAGAATACGGAAAATTTTAGAATCTTACCGTATACTGGAACACGTTTCTCAAAGATAGATTGGAATCTTTCTGCGGCCTTTGGAGTTTTAAAGAAAGAAGGCTTTGGGGCTGACGAGCTCACGACTTCTTTTCCTTTGGAGCTTGACTTCTTCTTCTCTGGTTCATTCGAAGGCTTCTTCATTCGAGGAGGCATCTTGCTTTAGTTAGATTAGGGCAAGAGATTTGAGAAGTTTTTGGAGTCTTGGAATGGATTGGAATGATTTTGGAAGGATTTGAGCAATGGAATAGGGATTGGAAAGCAAAAGGGATTCGTATTTGAAAAGAAGGAAAATTTTAAGTGTTAAAAACAATTTGGATTTTAGGTTTTTATTTATAGTCACAAGCCCAGTCATCGACGAGTGAGAGGGTTTTTAGGGTACTCACCGTTGAGTGGCTTCAGAAAGGTGGCGGGAAGCTATTTTCATTGTGGGGATCAAGGCCACATGATTCGAGATTGTCCCCGATATCATCTACCAGTTCAATCTCAAGGGAGTAGGCCCCCAGTCAGGCTGTCATCTCAGCAGGGCTCTTCACAAGTATCGAGGCCCTCACTATCTACGTGGCCTCCTCGTCAAGCAACTTAGGACCGAGTCTTCGCCTTGTCAGAAAGGGACGCACGTGCATCGGATGATGTCGTGCAAGGTACTCAAGAATGTTAGTTTTAAGTTTTGAATGATTACTATTATGTGATATGTTGTTATTTATACTAGGGGTTACCTATGTATGATGCGTGTTCTTACTTGAAATCTGTTGATGTTAGTTATGTAATTTCACAGGCGCTTTATTAGTGAATGAATGCTTAGCCCGAGTGTTGAACGACACAAGATCCACTCATTCCTTTGTCTCGCCTAGTTTTGCGAAGGGTTTTGCGACCAAGTCTAGTTCGTTGGAGCGGGAGTTAACCATTTCAACTCCGCTTGGTAAGTCGGTTGATATGGACCGAATATTCAGAGATTGTGTAGCTCAAGTGGGACAAAATGAGTTGTTGGCCGACCTCATCATCCTGGACGTCCAAGATCTACACTTTGATGTTATTCTCGGGATGGATTTGCTATCGACTCACCACAGACATGTGGCATGCTTTGGGAAGGTGGTAAATTTCAAGCCGGAAGGAGTTAAGTCATTTCATTTTCGAGGGCTACAAGGAAGAGACATAGTTCGCCTTGTAGCTCTGAGCTTAGCAAACCTAAAGACACCAAGCTCCTCAGCTATTCCAGTTGTAAGTGAGTTCTTAGATGTGTTTTCAGAGGAATTGCCTGGATTACCTCCGAACCGAGAAATTGAGTTCACGATAGAGCTTGCTCCGGGTACAACTCCAATTTCAAGAGCACCATATAGAATGGCCCCAATAGAGCTTGTGAAACTGAAAAAGAAAATTGAAGAGTTACAACAACTTGGTTTCATCCGACCAAGTGTCTCACCATGGGGTGCCCCAGTGCTATATGTGAAGAAGAAAGATGGCTCAATGCGTTGTCCATTGATTACCGGCAGTTGATGTAACACCCCGGAACTTTTTTCCATATATTGAAAATTGTGTCAAGGCATTAAGCCCTTGTAATCTCCCATTTTTTATGAAATGAGAATGTTGAAAGTTGGGTAGTCTTAATTCAGTAATAAAGAATGTTCATGGGAGTCAAAATGGAAATGGAAAATGCTCTAAAGTGTTAAAGAATGGGATTTTCTAAGGTAGGCATGTTGAAAACCTGGGCTACTGAAATCCATTTTTAGATCAGTCAGCTTTAGGGACAATTTGGTCCACGAGTCGAACGCAAGTTAAATCGTCAAAATCCGACAAACAAGTCAAAAGTTATGGCCGAAATACCAAAATGGGAAAATCTGGAAATTTACTGTCAGATTTACGAACGATCATATAGACCCTATGAATGATCGTAGGTGAGCTACAATTGATCATAGAAATTCTACGAACGATCGTAGAATTTTAGAAATGGACAAAACTCTCTATAACGTTTATGATCGATCGTAGGAAACTACGAGCGATCGTAGATATGTTACGATCGATCAAAGGTCGCGAACCCAGAAATTTTGTGCGGGATTTTAGGGTTTTTACCCTTTACCTATAAATAAGGCTTCCAATTGGAGGTTTTTGGCTTACCCTAAACCTAGAGAGACTAAGAGAAATTGAGAGGGATTGAAGGAGGAGATCAATATCAAGGTGTGGATTTTTCCCCATTTCAAGTTTGGAGCATTTCTTCAAGAAGGATCATTCTCCATCAAGCTAGGGATTCCAAATCAAGGGTTTTCTCCGATCAAGGATTAATCCTCAAGGTTAGTACACCCTTCCTAGTTAACTTAGTAGTAACCTAGGTTTTGTTTGAAAAGTGATGATGTTTCGGTTTTGTATTTTCCAAATTTGAAATGGACTAAGGGTACCTAAAAATGTATACGATGAACTAATGAAGTAATGATGTGTGATTGGGGATGAATGATGTGTGATGAAAATGATGGAAGGGAATGTACTTATAATGAACATACTCCACGTGCTTGATGAATTGCTTGAACCAAAAACATGAATAAAATACTCTCAAAGATGTTGAATATCATATGTTTTGATAAAATGCATGAATGAAGTGAAATGAGGACACGATTTAGGGAGTCTTTTCCATTTCATAATTTTAATGAAATGCTTGATATGTTTCCTTTAAAACCTCACATGCTATAGGATTGTGGAATGCTATATGATGCTTTAAAGTAGTATATGCCACGATGTTCATTAATTGTCAAACACACACAAGCACGCATGCATGCACGAACCAGTGTTTTTAAAGTATAAGTATTGGAAAGAAACAACAAGAACAAGAAATGTGATTTACGAAATGAACGATAAAGCCGGACATTGGGCCGGTCAAGGGTAGGGCATATCCCTCGGATATGTCAAACCTGGCTCACAAGGAAAACAAGTTGATAAAGCCGGACATCGGGCCGGTCAAGGGTAGGGCATATTGCAAGATATGTCATACCTGGCTCACAAGAAAACAAGTTGATCAAGCCGGACATCGGGCCGGTTAAGGATGTTAGTGTATCTTTTTCTATATATATATATATATTCGGTGAAGGAAATTTATATTCCCGGCTCACAAGTTGCTTCAAGGGCACTAACATCTGACTCACAAGAAAACAAGGCAAGTCAAGTCAAGTCAAGACAAGACAAGGAAGACATGTGATTCCAAGAAAGACAAGATACATGCATGATTCTTACGAACGAGATCAAGAAAAGACAAGCAAGACATGTGATTCCAAGCAGACAAGATACATGCGTGATTCTTACGAACGAGACCAAGACAAGACACAATTTTTAAACATGACAAGCAAGTTTTGGAAAACATGAAAAGCTATTTTCAAGAATAAGACATCACTTTTAACGTATGAGTTTTATCGGATTTTTCACATTCACTCATGCATGTTAAGACCATTACATTGCTTTACTTTTGTGCTATAAATGTCCTGTGTTGCTAAAATTTATGTGATGAATTATATCTCGTTATTTCTATTGTGCACGTTATTACTATTGTTAGTTAGTAGCTTGTACTCGCTGAGTATTCCATACTCAGCCATACTTTTATGTCGGAAGGTACCATGGACAACCTCAATCCTGAGCCTTGGGTTGAGGAAGAGTATGTAGAGGAGAGGGAGCCACCTATCCCAATGCAGTCACAAGAGGATAGAGACCTAGACGTGTGGCCATACCTAGACTACTGTTGAGAGGAGTGTATGTGAGCGTTCTTTTGTATTTTGATACGTGGGCATGTCCACCTTTACCTTATGATTATGTCTTGTATATGTAAACTTGGAATACCGATCATGGTTAAAGAAAAAGAAAAAGTTTGCTTGTGCTTCCTCACTTGTGTTATTGCTTCTACACTCTGTTTATTGTCTTGATTGTATTATGTTAGCCTTGTTCATTACAGGATGTTTTGAAAGGTACGAATAGTCACTCCTAAAGTATCCCCTAACTTCTAGGGAGTATTTTAGGGTGCAACAGTTGAACAAGGTCACTGTGAAGAACCGTTATCCTTTACCATGGATAGACGACTTGTTTGATCAATTGAAGGGAGCGAGATTTTTCTCAAAAATTGATCTTAAGTCGGGGTATCATCAACTAAAGTTCAAGGCAAAAGATATTCCAAAGACAGCTTTCAAGATGCGGTATGGCACTACGAGTTCCTTGTTATGCCTTTTGGTTTGACGAATGCACCGGCGGCGTTCATAAATTTGATGAACCGTGTGTTCAGACCATATCTCGATAGATGTGTCATGATGTTTGTAGATGACAATTGCTGTACTCTCCAACATGTGAGGATCATGATCGAGACCTTCACCTTACTTTAGAGACGCTTTGTAGAGCCCCTGACCTTTTCATGTTTAATGCATGACACTTTCGTTGCCATTTTACCTTTAAAGAGGTATAATTAATAAATAAGGAAGAAATTGGAAATTTTGAAACATCAGAAATGTTCCTTTTCGAAGTACGAACCCAACGCAAGTTGAATCGTCAAAATCGGACGAACGAGTCAAAAGATATGGCCAAAACAGTCTGGACCTGCAGGCAATCGTAGCTCGGAAGGCACTAAGGACGTAGCTCGAAAGGCGCTAAGGACGTAGCTCGGAAGGCACTAAGGACGTAGCTCTGATCACGTGCTCTGACAACGTGCTCTGATAAGGCACAGACAACGCATAGACAACGTACCCTGATAACGTAGCTCTAGCTCTGACAACGTATACGTTGTGCATCCGTTGTGGAACAGACAACAGGTATGTTGTACAGCAACAACGGGTATGTTGTACAGCAACGATGGGTACGTTGTACAGCTCACAACGGGTACGTTGTACAACAACAACGGGTGCGTCGTACAGTAGACAACAAGCACGTTGTATATAAGACAACAGACAACGTGTTCAGCACTGTTCACAGCACAACGTGTTCGGCACTGTTCACAGCACAACGTGTTCCGCACTGTTCACAGCACAACGTGTTCGGCACTATTCACAGCACAACGTGTTTGGCACTGTTCACAGCATAACGTGTTCAGCACTGTTCACAGCACAACGTGTTCGGCACTGTTCACAGCACAACGTGTTTGGCACTGTTCACAGCACAAGTGTTCAGCACTATTCACAGCTCAACGAGTTCGGCACTCATGTTTTTGCAGAAATTTCAGTAAGGGTATTATGGTCTTTTGGTCGGTTCACTCTTACCTTAAGAGTTTAACCCGAGCCTTTAGGGCTCATTTTCGACACTTAGAGAGATTGGGAGATAAGAAGAGAGGAGAGGGCGATTCCTAAACCTAGGGTTTCCATTTTGGAGAGAAATCAAGGGGTTTATGAACCCACACTCAACTCAAGCCCATTTTCTTCAAGATCAAGGCACAAACTCGTGAGGAGCATCTCCTCAAGCTAGGGCAGCAACTCACGGTCGTTTTTGGAAGGGGATTTCTTCCTCACTTAATCAAGGTCGGTACCTTTTGCTACCCTCCTAGTTATAGCTTCTCTTTTCCTTTATTTCTTCTTGTTTTCCTTCACTTATATATATGTGTTATGAGATTGGTGGAATGAATGGTGAATGGAGGTGGATGTTGGCAAATTGATGCCGTGTGGATGATGTGATGAATGAATGGGAAAGGGCATTGTACTAATAATAAACACATATTTATGATGTGAGTAAACTCACCTAGAAAAGCATGATTTAGGTTTAAATGAATAATGAATAATGAACACACCATGTTTGATGAAATGCCAAGGTGAATAAAATGAGTTGTAAATTAGGAAATGCATGCCTAATAAATTCTGAATGTTGCTAGGGCCTATGATAGTGTGTTTTCTTGCTTTCCCTAAATGATATGAATATTACATTGCTCAATCATTGATGTTATATGTGTTGTGAAATTACCCAAATGTCATATTTAAATTTAAATGCAAGTATGTACACGGTTCCCACGAGCACGGCATGAATGACATGATTTATCGAGGTTTTCAAGAACATGGTTAGAGGTGGGACATATCCTACGATATTTTTTACCTCGCTTTTCACAAGAAAACAAGAATCAACATTCCACGAGGGGTCTCCCCTCACTCACAAGTGCATATCATGAAGAAGGGCCTCCCTTCCCTCGCAAGTACATACATATCATGAAGAAGGGTCTCCCTTCCCTCTCAAGTGCATTGCATAAAGAAGGGTCTCCCTTCCCTCTCAAGGCATCTCTCAAGCGCATCTCACAAGGATATCTCACAAGTGTATCTCACAAGTGTATCTCACAAGTTACATGATCACAAGCAAGCACGCATGACATGACACGTACGACACGACATACAAGAATCAAGCAAGATAGACAAGACAAGCTTTCAAGTACGAAAAGATATTTCAAGCCAAGTCAAGTGCACAATGTTTTCAAGAAGTTTTATCGGCTTTCTACGAAATACAAGCATGATTATAAATTGCTTTACTTCCTTGGATGATATGAATTTTTTCCTGCTTTATGTATGCTATCCGTATGCTATGACTGTTGGTTAGTGCTTAGTACCCGCTGAGTATTCCATGCTCAGCCGTACTTCTTATGTCGGCTGGTTCTGAGGGAGCTGCTGCTCCATTTGATGTTTGTGCTCCTGGTCCATGGGTGGAGGAGGAGTACGTCGAGGAGCCTTTGGAGGAACCTCCCGAAGAGGGTTACCATTAGGTGGTTGTAGATTCTGAGTGAATAGCTGTGGGTGAGATGAGAGATATACATTCATGTATTTTGGCGAGTCTGTCCGCACTTCCTTTTGGTTACTTTTTGTATAAACTTGGACCATATGTATATACATAGAGGTTTGGTAGACTTCCGCTGTGCTTTATGGTTATGTTTCCGCTATAATGTCCTCTATTGTATATGCTCTGTAGGTTTTGCAGGTTGGTTGTCAAGCAAGTCATGATTAGTCGTCCAAAGTTCACTCTAACTCCTAGGGTGGGTTTTGGGTCACGACACGCTTCGTGAGCATAGGCTGTATGCCAAGCTAAGTAAGTGTGAATTTTGGTTGGAGAAGGTAGCATTTTTGGGTTATGTAGTATCAGTTGAGGGCATTTCTGTTAACCCAGCAAAGATTGAGGCAGTGATAAGCTGGGAGATGCCCAAAAGTGTCACTGAGATTCGGAGTTTCCTCTGGTTGGTAGGCTATTATCGAAGATTTGTGGAGGGATTCTCCAGTTTAGCGGCACCGCTCACTTACCTTAAGCGGAAGAAAGCTAAATTTGTAGGGAATGACAAATGTGAGATTAGTTTCCTAGAGTTGAAGAAGTGACTCACTACGGCTCCCATCCTCACAGTGCCATCCGGGAGTGGCGGTTTCGTAGTGTACAGTGATGCCTCCCACGTGGGGTTGGGATGTGTGCTCATGCAGCACGGTAAGGCCATTGCCTATGCCTCAAGGCAATTGAAGAAGCGTGAGAAGAATTATCCCACTCACGACTTAGAGCTTGCCGTTGTAGTGTTTGCATTGAAAATATGGTGACATTATCTATATGGGGAACAGTTTGAGTTGTTCACAGATCACAAAAGCTTGAAGTACCTGTTTTCCCAGAAAAAGTTGAACTTGAGAAAACGGAGATGGGTAGAATTTTTGAAAGACTATGAATGTTCGATTCAATATCATCCAGGCAAGGTAAACGTGGTGGCAGATGCTTTGAGTAGGAAGTCACATGGGTTTATTGCATATATGATGGTTTGAGAGTGAAAGTTGTTAGAAGATGCCTCCAACCTCGACATTAGCTTTAGTCCTCCTACTCATGGGCCAATGATGGCGAATATCATGGTGAAACCGTGCATCATAGATCGGATCCAGGAGTTGCAAGTAGTGGATGCCGAGTTGATTGCTTTCCGTGACAAGGCCGTTAGCAAAGGAAGTGACGAGTTCGCCACATGGTGATGGGGCAATCATGTTCAAGGGTAGATGAAACAAAGCTTTTCGGTCATTGAAACGAATCACCCTATTTCAACAATATTTGTAATATCCGATTCTTAAATTCCTACAAAATATGAATTATGCATAGGGTGTGTCGGATGTCGAATCCTCACTCGGGGTTAGTTAAGTTAGTGCAATAAAGAAAAAAAACTTAGAAAAGATGGAGAGATGAGAAAGGTGGAATTGAAATTTTTTAAAACATTTTTTGTTTGAGAGATGATCAAGAACTACTACTAAGATGAAATGAATAGCATGAATCACCACATTAAATAACCAAAATGAAAGTAAATTTATTCATAAAATGAAAGTCACTTACAAACTAAAACTGAAATTAAATGGAATCACAAAAATAACCAAAAATCAAGTAATATAGATGAGCACCCGTGGATTACTACCGGTGTTGATGTAGGCCAGAGTTGTGTCCACCTTGAGGAGATGTAGAAACCGTGAGTAAGAGAGGCAAATAGAGATGAGATGTGAGGTAGAGAGATGATAACCGAGAGTTAGAAAATGTGAATGGAGTTGGCTTAGAACCATGAGGTATGAGAGAGATGGGAGTAGAAAAGGGTTAGGGGTAGCTTTAATGGAGGTGGTAATGAGAAAAGAGGGGGCTGTTATGGACGTTAGCTTAGATCATCTCCTTGTGGCCACCTATGTGAGTTATATAGGGAGAGAGGGATGGATGGT
Source organism: Tetracentron sinense (assembly GCA_015143295.1). Taxonomy (NCBI): domain Eukaryota; kingdom Viridiplantae; phylum Streptophyta; class Magnoliopsida; order Trochodendrales; family Trochodendraceae; genus Tetracentron; species Tetracentron sinense. The sequence continues at coordinate 2,214,635 of CM026565.1, read as the reverse complement.
TTTGGAATTCATCAACGGTTTAGAAAGTGGAAAGTTTTTGAATTAGACAAGGTTTCTAACTTAAGAAGAATGGTTAGAATAGAAGGTGTGAAAGTAGGAAAGTGAGGTGTGGCTACTAATCTCTTAGATATTAGGGTTTTAGGTTAAGAGAAAAATAAGGTGGCTAGGGTTTAGGTTTAGTGAAATGGGTGGCTAAGATTTAGGCTAGAAGGTGGTGGCTAGAGAAAGAGATGGGATTAGGGTTTTGAACTAACTAGGGCTTTGAAAAGTAAGGATGGACGGCTAAGATGATTAAGGCTTGACAAATAGGATTAGGAGAGAGAGATTAGGGTTTTTGAGAAATAAAAGAGAAAAAGAAGAGAAAATGATGGCAAAGGGTTTTGAACCCTAGTCTCTACTATTATCTTCCATACACTTCACCAACTAACTAGCAGATAGGTTGTGTGTTCAACTGTGGTTGTTAATACTTTGGTCTCTCTGCTTGGAGATTGACTCTTCTGCTCTCTTGGTCTCTGCTTTAACTCTAAGATCTTATTGCTTAGCCCACACTTGGCCTGCATCTAACTAGTATAGCCTCTTGGCTCTTTAGTCTTCGGTAATAGGATTTGATGCTTAACTACGGCCTCCAGTCCTTGAGAAACATTCAGTTAGAGACATTTAAAACATGTAATGAGAGTTAATCGAAATTGCTCAGTATTTAGACTTTCAGAAATGTGTTTAAACTATGCAAATATGTCATTTTAACCAGAAAAGTGTGTTCTATGCAATGGAGAAAACTCTCACGTAGAAAAGTTTCTAAAAATAAAAGTTTTACGTAGGAGAGTTCAATAATTCTCAAAGGATAGTCGTGAAAAACAAACACTTTTAAGCGAATATCACAACCCCCAATCAGCATATTGCCAGTCCTTGGTAATTAGTGTGAAAAAATGGAGTTTGAAAAGGTTCAGCACATACTAGACACTATTTCTCATTACTCAGAGAAAACTCTGTTTGTCAAATTATTTCAAGGATGTAACAAACTATTTACAAGTTAGAACTCAGTCAGTAAGTTTCAGCAAGAATACAGATGGACACTCAGCACAAGAAAAGTCAGATTCAGTGTGTGTGTGCTCAACATCATCATTATTCGGCAGCAAAGATTTTATAGATCACCTCTAAGGTTGTATGTCTTGACCTCAATTCTCACTTGTATACCACTCAGAAATGAATCACTCGGAAATGGTTTTATTTCTTTTCTCTCAAGTTATATGTGAGGAGATATGTTGATAGAAACATGCAAATTTCTCAAATATATTGTCTAGAAGGGAGGACATTATAAAGTCAAAAGATCTCATGACAGGAATATCATGTCACTCGGGAACATTAGATCACACTCTATAGTTTCTCTTTCTCCATTCTCCACATTTTATGATTGTGCTAACCTAGAATCAAGTAGGACTTTAATAGGTTGTATTGAGGCTTGGGATCGGTTAAGGAAAAGAAGGGGACACAGATTCAAAGTTCTGAAGGATATCTCAATATTCTTTACAATTTTCCAAAGGGCGTAACACTATTTCTTTTCTTTTTTTCATTTTTGATCTTTTTGAGATTGCTTAATATTGTTTTTCAGCTTTCCATATTTTCTTTCAAGTTCAAACCCACTATGTTTTTCTTTCCTTTCTTGATTTCTATCTTTCATGGTGTACCCATACCACTTACTCTTTTATCCTTCTCAGAAATAGGGTTGCGAGTCATATTTCTCATCTGGATTGGATTTTCGATTAATGGATTGACAAGAAAAGGTTTTCATTAAAGGCTCAAAAGGGTTTTCTATAGATGTAAAAGTTAGGTAAGCTAAAAAGTCTGATAGGTTACAAACATGGCCTATATCATTTTCTACGGTTGCACTATCATGTCTAATGTCTTGAATGGATACAGAGAAAGTTCTTTTGTAATGACCCAATGTTTGATGTCGTTCCCATTTTAATGATCAAATCAATAATTAATGAGATCTCTCAAAGGAATATGTGTGGGCTGGAAGAAATTGTGAGTCAACTTGTGACTCGAAATTTTTGTATAACCCTCTGAAATGATGAAATGCTCAAAAGCTCACTAGGTTAGGTCTCCACAAATATTCTTCTAGGATCTCTAGAGAATCTGAAATTTGGATGACTCTGATGTTGATTTTGTGCAATTTGTGCCAAATCTGAATTTTCTAAGCATATCAATCCACAATAGTACTGAACTAAGTGCTAATATGTATTTCAAAAGATGACATCCTTTTCAATAAGTAGACTAGCTATTAGTTTTTGTCTCATCATTGTAAAGGTACTTGAAAACATTTTTGAAAGTACTAGAAAAACTTTTTTTTTTTTAAATAAAAAGAAAATAAGCCTATATATCCTTCCCGCAAAACCCAGAGTTCTACCTCCTAGGCGGCCTACGGGACAGGCCAGAAGCTTTAATAGTCTCTAAAGTTCCAAAGAATTAGGAAAAGAAAACATTTTTTCTTCAAAGGGAAAACATGAGTTTTGGAAAATACCACCCCTAAACAAAAGATAGCACCGTCCTCGGTGCTCATGACCGAGACAAAAAGATATGACTGTAGACTACAAGATGCAAAAGTTGAGGAAGGGTATTACCAACTTGGCAGAAATTGTACACTGGTAGGTATCTGCAAAAGGAATGAGACCCGTACAACCTGAAAAATAGTGCCAAAATATATGCAAGATAATCATGCATCTCATGAATCTGGGAATTGCCTTTTCGAAAACACTAAGTTTAATGTCTTCAGCCAAACACAATGGGGGTACATAAAAGCACCCCCAAACAAGTTGGAAACACGGAAACTGAGTGAGTCATCAGTCTTCATAGACAGGATCGATTAGATCAATCTCATCAGCTTGGATGGATGAAACATCAAGTTCATTGAAGTGTTTCAAACGCTGACCATTAACTTGGAAAGTGGAATTATCCTTTGGATCCTTGACAGTGACAGCCCTATAAGGCTTGACCTCGATAATAATGAATGGACCGAACCATCTAGATTTTAATTTCCCAGGAAAGATATGGAGTCTAGAATTGTATAGAAGTACTTTCTGTCTTGGGTGGAACTCTTTTCTAAGAATGCTCTTGTTGTGAATCCTTTTCATTTGTTCTTTGTATTGCTTCGACAAACTATAAGCATCATTTCTTAATTCATCCAACTCATTGAGTTGTAGTTTTCTCTCCTCGCCTGCAAAGTCTAAGTCAAAATTTAGCTTTTTAATGGCCCAAAGGGCACAATGCTCTAACTCTATAGTGAGGTGGCATGGTTTCCCAAAAACCAATCGATACAAAGACATATTGAGAGGGGTCTTGAAAGTAGTATGGTAGGCCCAAAGAGAGTCAGTAAGATGAGTGGACCGGTCTTTATGAGTAGTAGTGACTGTTTTCTCTAAGATTTGCTTTATCTGACAGTTGGAGACTTCTACCTGACCACTAGTCTGAGGATGATAAGCAAGGGCGACCTTGTGGGCGACCTCATACTTTTTTAGAAGATGCTCAAAGACCCTATTGCAAAAATGCTTTCCCCCATCACTGATGATAGCTTTGGGGGCTCCAAATCAAGCAAAGATGTGCTCTTTAAGAAATCTGACCACAACTCTATGGTCATCGGTTTTTGTGGGAATTGCCTCTACCCATTTAGAGACATAATCAACCGCAAGGAGAATATACTGGAAACCATGTGAGATCAGAAATGGTCCCATGAAGTCGATGCCCCAAATATCAAAACTCTCATCAACCTGAATAGGTGCGAGGGGCATCATGTTTCTCTGAGAAATTCTACGTAGATGTTGACATTTTGGGCAAGCCTTGGAGTAGACATGCGCATCTCGAAAGAGAGATGGCCAGTAGAATCCACACTGTAGAAATTTCACTGTAGTCTTTTTAGTGCTGAAATGACCACTATAGGGCAGATCATGATAGGAGGAGAGAATATTCAACTGCTCAGACTCAGGGACACACAGGGGAAGGAGCTGGTCTGGACAATATTTATAGAGATAAGGGTCATCCCATGAGTAGTTCTTCACCCTAGCCAAGAATTGATGTTTATCTTGGTTGGACCAGTGGGAAGGAATGGCTTCAGTCATGAGGTAGTTGACAACGTCAGCATACCACAGAGAATCCGAGACCGCGAACAATTGTTCGTCATGAAAGGTCTCAAGGATGGGTAGAGGTTCAGAGATGGACTCTATAGTCAGTCGAGATAAATGGTCAGCGACCACATTCTCAGTTCCTTTCTTGTCCCGAATTTCTAGATCAAATTCTTATAATAAAAGAATCCAACGAATCAGCCTGGGTTTGGTATCCTTCATGGAAAGAAGATAGCACAGCGCTGCATGATCTGAGTAGACTATGACCTTCGTGTCAAGTAAATAAAATCTAAATTTATCCAAGGCAAATACTACAGCCAATAGCTCTTTCTCAGTGGTGGAATAATTCAGTTGTGTTGAATTTAAAGTCTTGCTGGCATAGTATATGACATGTGGCAGCTTGTTAACTCGCTACCCTAGAACTGCACCTAAGGCATAATTGGAAGCATCGCACATCACTTCGAACGGAAGCGTCCAATCAAGAGGACGAATGATAGGAGCAGAGGTGAGCTCAGATTTGAGGCGCTCAAATACAATCATACACTCAGTGTTGAAGTCAAAAGGGCTATCCTTAGCTAAGAGACTACACAGGGGACGAGTGATTTGAGAAAAATCATTGATAAATCTATGATAAAAGTCAGCATGTCCAAGGAAAGATTGAATGTCACGAACAGACTTAGGGATTGGTAGAGTAGAGATAACATCTATCTTTGCCTTATCAACCTCTATCCCTTAATCGGATATCACATGGCCCAAAACTATGCCTTTCTTCACCATGAGTGGCATTTCTCCCAATTTAGGACAAGGCATTTGTCCTGACACCGCTCTAAGACCAGACTGAGGTGATGGAGACACTCATCAAAAGATGAACCAAAAACAGAGAATTCATCCATGAAGACTTGAAGAAATCTCTCTACCATGTCACTAAAAATGCTAGTCATGCACCTTTGAAAAGTCGCAGGTGCATTGCAGAGGCCAAAGGGCATGCAACGATAGGCAAATGTGCCGAAAGGACAGTTGAAAGTGGTTTTCTCTTGGTCCTCAGTGGTGATGGGTATTTGATTGTACCCTGAGTATCCATCTAAGAAACAGTAGAAGGAGTGACCAGCCAGTCTTTCCAACATCTGATCAATAAAGGGCAATGAAAAATGGTCTTTCCTAGTGTTGGTGTTAAGTTTTCTGTAATCAATACAGACTCTCCAACCTTTCTTTAGTCGTTGGGTGACCATTTCTTGCTTCTCATTTTCCACCACTGTGAATCCTGCTTTCTTGGGCACAACATGAATAGGACTGACCCATTTGCTGCCCGAGATGGGATAGATGATTCCTGCATCCAGCAGTTTAAGGATTTCATCCCGGAAAACTTCCTTTAGAATAGGATTTAGCCTCCTTTGAGGCTCCCTAGAAGTCCTGGAATCATCTTCCAGGCAAATATGGTGTTGGCAAACAGAGGGGCATCCCACGAATGTCATCAATCATCCAACCAATGGTGGTCTTGTGCTTTTTCAACAACTTTAGAAGTTTCTCTCTTTGGAATTCAAAGAGAGCGGATGCGATGATGGGATAAGTTTCCTCTGGTCTAAGGTAAGCATATGTGAGCTCAGAAAGAAGAAGTTTCAGTTCAAGCTTAGGCACTGAGGCATCAGTGGATTCGATCTTAGTGGATACGGAGAGGATGGAAGGTGGTTCTCTATCCAAGGTTATCAAAGGCTCAAACTCATTGAGTGGAGCAGGAGTAGAAATCAAAGGAGCAGACTCTAAGA